>CAJVRC010000882.1:1417429-1506339 GCA_911456345.1 Penicillium egyptiacum
AATTTTCTGCTTTCCCGCGCTTAAGCGGATAGCGGGCCATCCAAGCGGAACTATTTTTTTATTATGTATTTATGGAATTTCAATTAGTTTTAGCTCTGGTTTTGCGGGTTTAAAATGGCGCCATTTATAGTAAAATTTGGAAAAGTGGAAGTACAACCTATAATTGGTTGTACGGAGTTACACGATCTACATCACCTCTGCTGAGGTACATACATTTGTGACTATGACGAGATGGCGTTATTCCCATGTAGTATATGGCTCAATGTGTGCATCACGTTTCTCCACGATATGCACTTTGTACCATTTCTCAATAGTGAAAATGATCAAATTGGGCAAGTAATTAGATGTCGAACAAAGCGAAAAATAAAAAGGCGGATCGTATACTGGCGGAAACAGATCGGAGGGGCAATCCGAGATCGCCCCGAAACAGGAAGTTCGCCTGAGACTCTTGCCGATTTTCCCTTTTAACAACAATTATTGGCTAGTCCATCCGACGAGCCACCGGCGGACGACAGCCAGTGATTTGCGATCGTGACTTTTGAGCCGTTAATCGAGACTATTAACCATAATGATCCTAGCCTCGACACTGGTATACCTCTTGCAGCCAGTCCGGGGAGAAAAGAAAGGAAGGAGACAGTGTCCACTATATAATATCCCGAAAGGGATAGCTCTATCACTACTTACTATTACCTAGATCAGGACAATGTTGCGCAATATACAACGTAGCTGACCTACTTGGATTGATCTTAACAGCGCAAATCACTAAATCTGTGATACACCAAGAGCTGACGTGCCCGGGATTGCAAGAAGAAACCGGAATGGCATCACCGCATCCGCGTCTTCAACCCCGATACAGATACAAAAAACAGGCCATGGCGTGATCAAGTCCCTCAGCTCACTAGTAACTACAGAGCTCCGAGGAAACGTTTACTATGTTCGGCTCCATAGTGGGTGAGTCAGGAATCCTAACCCGACGCACGAGCCCAAACAAGCTGCAATTCTTCAAGCTCCCTGCATGCACATAACGTGTCTGTGCTGCAGCCCAGTACCTGAGCACCCTGCGCGCGAGGCCGATGCTTATAGGTGAGTGTGAGCGGTTAACTGCTGATGATGCTGTTGCTGTTAGGTAATTAGTGTGCGCGGCGGGGATGGTGATTCGTCAGGGGCGCACCTTGTGAGCACGGAGCATATCTTGACAGTGGAAGGGCTAGAACCTTTCGTTTTGGATGTTGATCATTTGTATATCGTACTTTATATGCTAGTATTTTGATATCACTCTTTTTGCTCTTGATTTCCTCTAAGGAGGGTTCACAGATCTCGCAATTGCTTAGACCCCCCGCAAAATGCAACCCTTGCAGTGCGGGGTAGGGGGCGGACAGGATAGGCGAGCGCCGTGGCCTCGAGAAGGGAATGCGTACCTCCTAAAAGTCCACTTTTATAGATCAGACGACTGAACTAATCCGTAGTTTTCAGGCGGTCAAGTGAAAAAAAAAAGAAAAGAAAAATTTTCCGGGTGGAGCTCCGCGAAGGGTCCTTTTCCATCGCGTTTTGTTGTCCCGATGCGGAAAGGCGGACTTTATTTAGGGGGGCGCTAGTCGAAGATCCTCTACAAGAGATGATGGCCGGTATGGTAATGGCCCAGTATGGTATTGTTTGTCATTTACCTGGGTCTGGACAACTCCACTATGCAGTCCATTACTATCATTCTACGCCATCACGCCACGTGATGGCTTCTAACCTTGGATACGTGGGTAAATTGTATATGTATTGGACAAAGGACTCGGAGTATTAATAGGGCGATGAATGAATATTCTAGAAATTGCGAAAAAGCAATAATAAAACAATACGATATGATATGTCTTCAGGTCGTTGTGGCACTCCTAAGGTTAAGATGCTGGGAGTCACACATCATCGGACACATCTCCGTGTATCCCTATAGTTAGGGCCATGAAGTGCTTGATAATCCAAAGCCGGGGTATCCATAGATCTTCCAAGGTTCCTTATAACACAAGTACGGACGACCCTGTCATTGGTCACATTGGCCACATTAGCTATACCTAGAGGTTTCAAGCCTGTACATAGATTGAACCCAGCTGACAAAACTTCACATGCCACATAAGCAAAGTCCAATGCAATCTGTATACCAAGCCGAGTAGACCATCGCAGACCTATCCGACCGGTTAAGCCGAGCCGGTACGGAGTATATACATCGTGGGTACGTGAGTCATTGCGCACGGTCGTTCTACGCTAGGGCTGGAGCCAACAGTGGCATCATGTGCTCCCATTGATTGCCCTGATGGGCTCTAGCCTGGAATTTATTGATGGTTCCTTCGTGATCGAAGCATGATACCGACACTATCATTTGAGATGTGGGGTAGATGCTGACAACAATGAAGTCAGGCGATGGCAAATTCTCGAGAGATGTGTACTTCATATCATTCAACGTATATTCCACCCTTAGAAGTATCGTACAACATACAGTAGTCAATCTGACAATGAAAGTTTGGGATCTTTGTCTCGGCATCGGACCCGCTACCTGACATTATAAGATGAGATGATGCCATATTTGAATGAGGTGTCAATAAGAATTGCGACTTGGCGGAATAGGATGATCTCAGAATAATAAACAAATCGAAAATAGGACCTCGGAGGGGTAAGATCACGAATGCAGTGTATTTTTGGGTGTCATTACAGTGTATTTGTACTGTCAGACTCCGCTATGACGCCGTGTCACGCCCCACTTGCTAATTTTTCTTTTTAATTTTCTCTAATTGAATGCACCGGTACCTGGCAAGTGGAAACAGCAAGAGAAAAAAAAAGAATGGAAAAAAAGAGAAAATTCAATTTTTTGGTTTCGTTTTAGTTTTCCACGGGTTCAGTGAATTAGCACATGATTGTTCTTGCCATTCAAAAGCGGCGGGTTGCGCACTCAACGGCTTGAATTTCTTCTGCAGATCATCTTCCCCTACATACTTCTAGGGACTTATATTATGTGTTGGATTGCTTCATCGGCCTCTCAATTATTCCATCACCGTACTGCTTCTTGAACATACAAGTTCTATCACATCGTCTAATTGAGCGTCTACAATATAATCGAGAGCCAATATGCCGGGCCGCCTAATCCCCAATCTGATTAGGAACGCAAGTTCACTACACTCCTCTGTCTCCTCAACTCCCAACCACTCCAACAACTCCTCAACCGTCTCCGTCAATGAGATCTCCGGACATGCGAAGAAGCCAGCCCACAAGTCAGACCGCGCACGATCCCCCGAACGCCGTCTATCCTTCTCCATGGATCACTTGATTCACCCTCTCCGGGACCATAGCAAAGAGAAGCGCCGCAGTTTGGGACGCGCAGGACGTTCTAAGGAACGCTCCAGCCATGAACTGCACCAGCCAGCGGCGAAGCTGGATGTCTTGATCGAGTCACCGCCACTTGTCTGCTATGGCCCACCTGCCAGCTCTACTGGCGCACTGTTCTCTGGACGCTTGCGCATCGCAGTCTCTGAATTGACTGGTGGAGTTATTTTGAGCCAGTTTGATGTACGCCTCGTCTCCAAGACAAGCACAAAGAAGCCTGTCTCGAATCACTGCTCCAACTGCGCTACTCGCACCGAAGAGTTGACCCAGTGGAACTTCATTACCGAGGACCTTCATCTCAATAGCGGGGACCACGATTTCCCTTTCAGCTACTTGTTCCCGGGCCACCTTCCTGCTTCTTGCAATGGCGTGCTGGGCCAGGTCGAATACTTCCTGCTGGCGCATGCGCGCAGCGTCACCGGAGAGGAATATAGCCTCAAGCTTCCTCTAGACATTAGTCGTTCTCTACTTCCCGGGCCAGACAAGTCCTCCATCCGCATCTTTCCTCCAACTAACCTCACTGGCCGCATTGTGCTGCCTTCCGTCGTTTACCCTATCGGACACTTCCCCGTCGAGATGACCTTGAGCGGCGTGGTCGACAAGGGCGAAAAGACCCAGACCCGCTGGCGTCTTCGAAAGATGATGTGGCGCATTGAGGAGCAACAGAAGATTGTGTCCACTGCATGCCAGAAGCACGCTCACAAGATTGGTGGTGAGGGCAAAGGTGTCTTACACCAGGAGACTCGCGTCATCGGACACAACGAGGAGAAGACCGGCTGGAAGACCGACTTTGACACCGCTGGTGGTGAGATCACCATGCAGTTCGATGCGAACATCAACCCGGCTGCCAACGCCGTCTGCGACTTGGATGCCCCTGGCGGTTTGGAAGTCAAGCACAACCTCGTCATCGAGCTTATCGTGGCCGAGGAGTTCTGCCCCAATGGCAACACACGTCTAATTACTCCAACTGGTGCCGCGCGCGTGCTTCGCATGCAGTTCCACCTCCACGTCACTCAGCGCGGTGGTCTTGGCATTAGCTGGGATGAGGAGATGCCTCCAATCTACGAGGACGTTCCGGCCAGCCCTCCCTGTTACACCAAGCCCTCTGGCGCCCACAGTTTTATTGAGGACTACAACGGCTCTCCTCTCCCTGACTACGCAGACTTGGAGCGCATAGAGTCCTTGCGATTGGACAGCAGTTCTACTCGCTCTTCCACCCTCTCTTCCAATCCGTCTACTCACGGCTCTACGCACGCCCGATTGCCACGCTTTACCAGTGACGATCTTGTCACTGGGGAATCGCCTGCTGCCTCGCCTATTCCCTCGCGCGCTCCTTCTCGCGCGCCTTCGATTGACTCCTCCCGCCAATAAGATATCAAAGACTTGAACATATTTAATCAGCTATCTTGATTATCGTTTCCCATCATGACTTAACGATTCCCATGATCAACCCAAAAATTCCCCAATCACAACGCCTTTTTACGTTCTACCATAATTTCTCATTCCTCTTCCTTCATTCATGGAGTTGATCCTATTCACCTATCGCTTTCGGTCCTATCTCAGCAAAGGCCCTCGTGATACCAACGACAGAAAGCCAATCGGCCACGCAAGACAGCCGGGCTGCCACACATTTTCCGGACGGTCCTCTTCGAGCCAAGTTTGCATGATACCCATTCACTTTTCTTCACCTGTGCATAATACTTTTTCTTCTACTACTTCTTCTTTTTAGCCTTATACCTCTTGATGGGGTCCGTTATGGGCTCGCTTGCAAGATATCCACGTCTTACTCTTCCATTCGGTTTTCCAAGGCTGCGATTCTTTTCCGTTTTGAGTATCTTGATTCTTTCAGATTTTCTCTCTACTCCTTGATACTTAATCAATTCATGATCATGATCTATCAGATGTTTTTAATCTCAGTAATTGTACCCATCAATGTAAATACTTTCCACCAACTCTGCTATCTCACATTTGTCATGAGGTCTTACTGGACCGATATGTACTATTTTACTAAACGGGTTTCACTGTATTGCAAGGGGAGAAGGAAAAAGGCCCGGCCATAGGGTGCGAAGTGGGGGGGCTGGGTTTTCGGTCTTCTGGTGATCTGACTCCACTGGTACGAAGTGGTATCGAGACTATTGACTTCGCCAGGCACCACATAAGGATCCTGCCCACTATCGTCCTGTTAATATTTACCCAAACCGTTCTCCGAACTTCTTCGTATCTCATCATGGGCAAACCAAAGAAGCCCCGGACCCCACTTGACCAACTGCCAATCGAAGCAAGACTCAAGATCAAGAAGTACTCATCAGATGCGTGCAATGCCGCAATTCACGGGCAACATATTCCAGTCGCATTGGGCTATGAACTGACTCGGTTGTCCGTCATTCGCGGCATCCGACACCACCATGGTTTCGCCCAGGAGCTCCGCGGGGTGACGCCAGAATTCACCCGCGCCTTGAATGCCCGGGATATCATGAGCGGTATCATCCCGACCATATCTAAGCCCGATGAAACCCCTTACTGCATTTGGCACCCAGACGTCCCGGACGAAGGTGCCCTACGAGCTCTAGTACAACGTTATCCGCAAATGCTATATCATGCTGCTCGTGCCTGTGCGGTCGCTGGATATATTGACCTATACAAGGAGCTCGACCCGCTCCCAGAGGTCCACGTCGCAGAAGAAGCGTCTTATGCAAGTGTGGAGAGGAGCAACAAGGGCAGTCAGGAAATTTACCAGCGCACTACATCCCAGCAAGTGAAATTCGCGATTATGAATGATTATACGCGGACGGTGGACATTAACGACCCTCGAGTTGCATTTCTGAATGGTGATACCGCTGTCTTTTCGAGTCTAGGGGGCGGACGGGAACATGTAGATCCGAAGGAGATCTCATATTTCTACCGGGAGCCGGGGGACCGTCATTATACCTCAAATTACTTCAATATTACAGAGGATTGGGGTATAGACGACCACAACCATGAGGCGCCAGACGCCCCTGAAAGCTATTTCCCACTCCTATATGGGCCGCTGCCGATAGATCTCCCACCCGTCAACAAAGATAAGTTGATCGTGATGGCCGCATATTTGGGCGATATCGATCGCTACGCCCGTCTGCACAGACCACAAATGGTCCGTGGCGAATTCTTCTGCATAATCCGAGGTATCTACCATAACTCGTTCTGGGCGAAATGGTGGAGCACACAAATCACCCAAGACGCGACCACTAGGTTCAGTGAGTTTGAGACAAAACAAATCCAGCGTGCAATCAACGCTCGACGAATCATGTCGGATGATATCACATGGGTCACGGCGGGCACACCGAAAGATCTGCTCCCTATGAACATCTGGTTCCCAGGGCGAGCTTGTGCAGAAACCTACGAGAGACTGGCTCGCATCAGGCCAGGTATGCTGCGGCAATGCCTTCACGCCTGTATTGTCGCGGATTATCCCGAAATGTGGGACAAGGTACTACTGCTTTCCTCCGCAAGGCCTGCTAATAGTCAGACGGCACCGGCAGAGAGCGAGACCCAAGAGTTGAAGCTTCAACAACTTTCTCGGGTTGTTGGCCCCGCAATGTGGATGGAAGCCAAGGCTTCGCATAACGATCACTACCGGCGGGACATTGCGGCGGCTGTCCCGGACAAACTTGAGTCAGTTGAACGGGAATTCAGCTATGTCTCGAGATCGCTGTTTCTTATGACCTCGAAAGAATGGTATTTCCCAAGGTCGGATAGGACGCATAGATGGGTCGACAGAAACGATCCGGTGCATGTTGCGCTGAGGGACCAAGGTGAACATGATGGGGTATCCGTTAGAATTCCGAGTTTAGACTTTGCTATATTTGCTAGAGATGCTGTTGGTGTGGACCACGATATTTGGAGGAACGAAAAGGATGGCCGTCTCGAACTGGACGAAGTTTATGACTTGCTGGAAGAAGCTGAAGCCTCTCACCGAAGCGTGGCTCAAAGCTAGCATGTTATGATTTTAGCTGATCCTCTTTCACTGCGAAATAGTCAATGTAACTCACCTCGTCTAGCTTGCCTTCCTTAACAAGACCGAATCTCGGCTAGCGTCGATGCGACGATCCGACGGGTGCACGTCGTTGCCCAGCATCATGCGCGTGACCTCGGTGCACTACAAGCCCAATGCAGTTAATACATTGCTTGCAAGCCAAGACTGTGTAGAAGCGGTACCTTGAGGGTGTTGACCCGGGGCCGAAACTCAATCCCCATCTGTTTGACATCTTCCAACAAGATCTGGGTGTTCTGTTCTAGCACTGGTTTACTTAGGACGAGAGCTGGGGTCGGAAGTTCTGAGACTGGACGACCGATATAGGAAGCGTGGTTCTGTAGAGAATGATCCATTTTTGACAGGTTTAGCGGAGAGAACAGCGGTCTCAACGGCGGATTTATATGAGCCGAGTAGCGGAGTTCACCGATAACAGGGCGTGGGGGTATGGGATGATCTTGCGGGGATGAAATTGGGCTTGTAAACGGCGGACCTGTGAATTACTGCATCAGGTTAGTTTTGCCTTTTTGGGTTTAGTGCCCCAATACACCGTCACGTAACCTCCCTTCAGTGCCTTCATAGTCTACTAGTTCTTCAAATGGATCATTCTCTGTCTATTCCCCTCGATCATTCTCTCCTCGATTCGATGATATACCACCTCGCCAATTCCTTATCCTAGTGCCTCATCCTTGACCCACTTCTTGGGGCTGCCTAGTTGTGATCGCTGCTCTATTCTGTCGTGGCTTGCTTCCCTAGTGACTGCAGGTGCTACGCCCTATCCCAAGTATCTAATGGCAAAAATGCCTCATCGACGATCTCTTAGGCTCATATCTAAACCTGTCAACCGAGCAACTAGTCAATACCAACCAGCGCCCTCCACCTCTCAACCCTTAAGAGACCCCGAGAACCAGCAAGCACTAAAACAATCGACCCCGCAATCCTGAGTCACCATACTTGATCATCTCAGGTTCTTCATTCAAAGACTTCGCTTGACCAGAAGTGATAGGCAATTTGCGCAACGTTGTGGGATGGAATATGTGCGGCACAATGTCCTAGTGTCTCGAGCCTGACTTGGCGGCACATATCATGATTGGGTGTGATAAGCTGGAGATAGGTAGATCTGCAACTAAATCGAAACGTTCCAGAGCATGCAGTGACCACCAATGCATTAGCGTGATCCTGTGACATTTTAGCAAGTCACTTATAAGGAGTCTTGAGAGGAAGCGCCCTGCCCCCCAAATCAGACTTGTGAGGGGAACCCTGCGTCTTGGCAGGGTAGTCTGGGAAAATGGTGATATGACAGCTGTTCAGACATACCCAGCAGACCTGTTCAAAGCAGGGGCGCTAGTTGGCCATCAAATTTTGCGCTTCTGCCTCCTCAATTGGCATTTTGACAAGGAAGAGACATTGATTGGCTATTAAATTTGGGGCATATGTCGTTCCAGGAGGAGGATCGTGGGGGCTGCATCGGTGTGGACATCTGCGTTATGAGGGGTATAGTTTTAAATGAAATTCAATTATATCAGGAATGTTAATAAAGCTCAATATTCCCCAGCACATAAAATTGCAACGATAAAAAATTATAGCCTCGAAAATATTTTACCTTCTGCTTAATCAAAATATTCCCATATTATAATATTACTCTTAAAGATTATCTATAATATCTAAATAAACTCAATAGAACAATCCTCATAATTTTTATGCCTCCCTGATGTGATTAAGACTCTCTTGGCGTAAACAATTGGGGCAGCAGTTCCCCCCCGTCGCGCAGGGAATGTCCCCATAGACCCGCACGGAAACCTGTCTATCATTGGGTTGACATCGCTTTCGCCCCTGGCAAAGGACGGCCACCATGGAGCTGTTCATGAGGGTTTTCATTAATAATGGACCTCTCTAAGACGTACACGTGTCGGTGTTGTAGCGAGATCTATATGAGGTGAGCAGCTCATCTCGCAGGTATGTCAAAAGTACTATAAAAAGCACATCAATTCTTTGAAACTACACAAGCTTTGATTGAGCTAATTGAGTCGGTCCGCGGTTGACAATTGCCAGTTCTCCCAGGGAATTCCACGCATAGATCACGGACACTCAGAGCCCAGATCGTGCATTATACCTAGGTACTCCCTAGGCGATTGAATCTGGTCGACCCGCCAAGAGATGTAGGGGCCATGTAGCTAACGCCTGCCACTCCCGCCAAGATCGCCTCCGGAGAGCTGACTGGTCTAGCGGTTTAGCGGATCCTACGAACGATATCGACTCCAGTAGCGGAAGGCGCGGCGATCCCAGGGTCTACGGATGTACGCATCGGGCCCAGTTGCATCTACATACACGATGCGCCCATAGTGCATGGGAGGAGGCCTGATTGGACCGCGCGGGCGTGCATTACCAACTCCGTCGAGCCTCACACCTCCCTCCACCTCTCCTGCGAATGCCGTCTATTTAATGTCCTCCATGGGAGAATCACCAGAGGACCTTTATAACACCAGCATCGGTCGCATCCCTTGTGTATATCTAACGTCATCCCCGCTCCTGTGGACGGAATCCTCACCAGCGTCTGTCATTTAAAGGAGGGGCCTCTACCACTCCAGATCTTCCGGATAATCCCTTCTCATCTTACAAATCTTCTACACCATGCTGCGCCATGCACCTGATGGATCAGACTCCAGCGCGGCCTCGATAGAGGACCGAAGCGACGACCATCACAGAGCGCACTCGTCCACCATCACCAAGAAAGAACGCGCGTCGCAACCCGCAGGAAGACTGGCCTGTGACATTTGCAGAGAACGTATGCGAAGCCCCCGGAAGAGTGAACGAAGTACCGTGCTGACTCTGATCCACAGGCAAGGTCCGTTGCGACCGCGGGGACCCGAAATGTGGCCGTTGCGCGCGGCTTGGGTACGAGTGCAGCTACCAGGGACGGAAGCGACATCGTGCAGCTCAAGCGGATATGCCACGCCAGTTATGTGAACTACAGAACCGATTAGGTAAATGCCCCAATCTCGAATAAATTGCGAATAAATTGCACCCTCGCTCATCCTGGTCGGTTGTCTCAGCACATGCAGAGGCGCTCCTGCGCACAACTCCCTCCACAGCATTTACTCCCACTACTGCTCGACAGATTCCCCCCCATGTGGACTTATCCTGGCCGTTGATGACGCCTTCGGACCGGCCAGGCGACCATGAACGACTAATGCAGCGGCTCCAAAGCCATGTAACCCCTCCGATAGATCGTGCCTTTGAGGGGCTGGACATGTTAGCGAACTTGACCGAGGATATTCCCGATTTCTGGGGGGTGATGGACCCGGCTCTGACGCCGGACGCTCTTCCACTCCTGCCCGGCGATACGCCTCAGCTGCCAACCCCCTTCGACACGGGCTATCTCCATACTGCGAACGGTAATTCGGTTCCTCCTACTTTCGAAAACTCTCTCTTTTCAACGCATGAACTAGAGGAGCCAATTTCACCGTCCGATCTCGCCGCCCTGTACCGTATTGCCATGTCCCCTTTGGCTGGAACAGGAAACTAACCGATCGACCCAGACACCAGAAGTACTTTGATATTTTCTATCCTGTTCTACCAATCCTAAATCAATCGCGATTTCGCCGAGAATGGGCCCAGGATCCAGCCTCCCCCCGAATCCGGGGATTAAGTTACGCTGTGGCCCTGGTCGGCTCGATGATTGCGCCAGAATACGCCCATCTCCAGTCACGTTGTTACAGCGATGCCCGCAAATACATCGAGCTCTGCGAGCGCGACGATGATGAGACAAACATTATGAGCTTGAATGCCTTTCAAGCGTTACTATTCATTATTCGCTATGAACTAACGAAAAAGCACTTTGTTCGCGCGTGGATGACTCTCGGCCGTGCTGTTACGCTTGCTCAAATCCTCAACCTGCACCACATCGATGGCGTGGACGCGACTCGACATCAACGCACTGGGTCCCAAAAAAATGCCATAGAGACAGGATACGTTCGCGATGTTCGCGATCCAGCCTCGATGGAGGAAATCCGACGTTCCTTCTGGTCTTTATACATCTTCGAGAGTTATGGGAGCGTTCGCACCGACCGACCTTGCACCCTAGAAGAGGACACCTTGTGTATCTATCTCCCATCTCCGGGTGAGCTCAAAGAAAGCTTTCTGCCTAGCCCGATGCCTTTTATCAGCGAATCAACGAAACTTACTGGGGTTGGGTACCTGACCTCCTACGCTGCGGTGACCATCATGGTCAAACTTGCCCGCCTCTGCTTCGAACACGTGAGTATTCTCTCTCGCAGTGCCAGCGACTCGGGCTTCTGGGATCGACATTACCGTCTGGTTAAGACGATAAACGACTATACTGCCATATTCCAACGATACCTGACTGCGAAGGCCGTCCGGGAAGACCCATTGGCGTTTTCGCTGCACCTCAATCTCTGTGCAACACATATTAGCCTCCACGAGGCAGCGATACGCAAGGTTGAAGAGCAAGACCTGCCGAAGCTTGTTGCAGCTGAAAGTCGGAAGTGTAGTGCCGCCGCGGCATTTAAGATTCTTGGAGCCATTCGCATGAACTGGCCTGTGCAACGGTCGGAGGTAACTCTTTCCTATTGCTTCATGCTCTGATGTATCCGTGTCCAATCTGACTCATTGTAGCGCGACCACTTCACCCTCCAAGCGACGTTCATCGGCTGGCCCATTTCCATGAGCCTGATCGCCCTGAGCCGCAGTCTAGCCAATGGTGACACCACTCCGATCGGCATAGTGGACTCTCTGCGTCTGCTACGTGCTGCTCTCGACCAGGTGGAGGAACCTGATGGGTATTGGCACCAAGCCAGCGGTGCTGCGGTGACTGCCTTGGCGAAATGGGACGAGCAACAGCGCGAGTCCCGTTCCGTTGAATGACTTGATGTCTCCTGATATGCGTTCAGCGGATATGCAACTCATAGAAATTAATCGACGATCTTGGCTTTAACCAAGCATAAGCCAATCTAGGTTTGATACCTCAAAGTACCTGAGATCGGGGTCCACAGAGAAATCGCACCGACAGTCGTAGCACTAGAGGCTTAAAGCAGCGGAAGGATGTGATAGGCACGCTCATTTGTAACTCGTCTCGACTCGTCGAAGTTGTCATGTCCTACTATTGGCTTAGTAACCAGTCTTAAATATCTCCCTTCGCTCGCAGACGCCTGAAGCGATACATGGTCATGAAAATCTTCTCCTTTCTTCTACATGATCTTGCCTTCTATGTGTATCTACTCAATGAGATGCCTGGACCCCAGACCACAAATGCTGGGAATCACTAGGCAAAAGCCACAACAGCGTCGAACCGAGACACAGAAACAATCCCATCAACAAGGGCCAAATCTGCTGCAGCTCCCCATTCCAACCCCACCATTTCTGTGCTCGCTCCACTTGTTGCTCGCGCCTAGCCAGCCTCTGCTTCTTTGCCTCTGCGGCGATAGTATCCTGCCATCCGAGAAGACCCTTCTGCTCAGGAAAATCGACAAAACCCAACTTTGTGCCGGTACTGCACAGCCTAGCGATATTAATCGCCAGCGTATCCAGGCCAATCCATGGGGTGACCCAGCGCTGCATGATGTAAAAGTACCACCCGTCAAAGGCCTGCAAGCGCGTAAGATCCCCGCCTACTTTCACGATAGCCTTGACGCGCTCGATTCGCGAATCCTGGTACTCCTGCATCGCAGCACTAATCTCCACCGTCGACGGCTTCTTATTCGGGTGTCGGTTCAACAACTCATGGAGTTGATTGGCAATTGCCACGCTATCTTCCATGGCCGTGCAGCCGCCCAGTGCGGAGTTAGGCGTCACCTTGTGGATTGCGTCGCCGGCCATAACCGTCCGGCCAAAAAACCAGTGATCGAGAACGCCCTCTTCCAATGAGATCAGTTGGGCTTTTGTGCGGGTGCGCCACAGCTCCCCGAAGACGACGGACTCGCAGATCGGATAGTCGGCGAGCTTGCGCGCCAGGGCCTCCATGTCGTCTTCGGTGAATCGCGCACGATTCGGCCACGTGCACTGCTGGTCTCCGGGAAGTTTGCAGTGTGCGATGTAGGAAATAAAGGTTGGCTGGCAGAGAAGGAGGAATGAGAAGCGGTCATTTGAGATCGAGTGCATGTCGTGGGGGCCTAATCCGGGGATTGGGGGACACTGGGCTACGATGGCGTTATAAGTGGTGACCATTGCTGGAGGGATCAAAAGTCAGCTTTGGACTAGATCCTCTGATGTGGGTAGGGGTGTGTGTACATCGCTTCTCGGCGGCGGTGATGAAATGTGGAATTGCCTTGTTCGCCTTCTCCCACATAATCTCACGCACCTTGCTGTGCACGCCATCGGCTCCCACGACCAGATCCCCAAAGTACTCAGTCCCGTCCGCCAGGATGACCTGGGATGACTCTGCTGCCTCCTTGATATCGACCACACGATGGCGCTCGAAGACCTTTGACTTGTCAGGGAGGCGGTCATAGAGGATCCGTAAGAACAGCTGTCGGTTCAACGTGCGTGTGTCATATCCTGCACTGGAATACGAGGGTTAGAACACATTGCTCCACCGGTAGATCTTCCTGTCAAGCATAGACATACTATTTCTTGACCATGGGGAAGAAGTCATTCTCTAAGAAGCATTGCCCGTCTGGGGTGCGGTAGTAGCATCTGCCCATGGTCGAGCAGCTGTCCAGCACATCATCCAGGATGCCGAGTTGGTGGAGAATCCGACATCCGTGCGGTTGAATGGTAATAGTCGTCCCGAATGGTGGTGCAACGATACCTTTATCCAGCACAAGATAGTCGATGCCGGCTTTGTCGAGGCAATGGGCTAAGGTCAAGCCGGCCACACCAGCTCCAACAATGATGACCCGAAAAGGAGGCCCGTATTGAGAGGGAGGCGGAGAGTCCGTAATACGGGCAATCATTCTGTTGTCTCTTCACTGGCAATGTCTCTCTAATCTTGCTCCTTCGTCACTGTCGCATGAGATGGCGGGTATGCACCTTATGAGGAGGGACCGTACCCATCCACACGGTACACCCAAGACGGATACGGCCGGACCATATCCACGGGAGTTGATACGGGCGATGCGGTGGTGTCAAGCAGCCCGTGTTGACTCCGTGGTAAAAAACGGCTCCTGTGGAATGTAGATCGGGGACGGAGTTGGGGCGGCCGTCCACGAGCAGGGATCAATTAGGGCTTCTGTCCGTTCCCGCCATTCCCCGATGCCACTATCTTTCGCCGCTATATTTCTATATCTCTTTCACGCATATTGGAGTTTTGACCCGGTATCTCAAAAGGCCGCAGCATACAGTGAGCCATTGTGGCCCAGATGATTCGCCCAGCCCCATACCATCTTCTTGCCCTTGGCATCCTTGGCGTATCCTCTATCTGGGGGTTCATCGGGTACTGGGGCCACATGTTTGATAACTTCGATACAATCGTGGCCACAGGACACTTACCCGATGGACGCGTCATGCGAATGAGCTACACGGGGATTGACGCATTGGATCATCAAATGACGCCAGTGATAGCATTCTACGAAGTCCTCAGTAATGCATTTTCCCTAGGTCCCCGGATTCTCTTCTTCAACATCAACTTTGTTGTCGTCTGCACCAATGTCTGGGTCATGATCGAGAGTCGCCGACATGGTGTGCAGAGCATAGTCCTGAAATAGTACGTTTGTTGTACAGCTGAGCATAATCTGCCATTGACCGCTGGCTAACCGAGCATATATAGTCCCTTCTTCTTTATAATCCTATGGAACTTCATTGGCGCTGCCCTGATTCAACCTCATTATCTTTACCTCATTGTCCAAAACAACCTTACACAGCGAGATCCTACGATCCCCCGACACGAAGCCATCGCAATCTTTCTCACGACCATCTCCGCTATCCTATGTCCATCTCTCCTCTTTGCCCCTGCCTGGCTGGGGACAAGCTCCTGGGCCCACCACGGGCTAATTGCTCTTTTCCACGCCACTCCCATCCTACTCGCCATGATCTTCTATCTCAGCATGCAGATCCTAGGCTCTCCAGCAGGCCGACTCCTAACCAGATCCCGAATCGAAACCGACCCTAAGATCCACCCCGACCAGCCCTGGCTAGTAGGATCCTACATCCTGGCAGGTGTGATCTCAGGAACAGTACATCTATTCACCGTGATCACGGCTCTAAAGACGCGTAACCCAGACGCAAGCCTTTCCCGACTCCTCATTCCAACCTGGAAACGACTCGAGACAGCAAACACCTTACCATTGTCATGGACTGGACAGGGAGCAAATACGTCCGTCGCGCTGAATATCTCCACCGCGGGAACAGGAGATAAGACCGCCGAAGTCCTCGAGCAATTCCACCTTTTTAGTCAGTTTGACTGGATTGTGGTCTCGCTGGCTTGTGTCGTGTTCACTTATCTCCTATTGTCTCAAGCTAGGGAGCGCAAATCAGCGAAAGGCAATGCAGATACTATGCTTTCCAGAGTGTCGGATGTGGAAAAGAGAGACTTGAGTCTTTTGCTTGTTGGGACGGTGTTGTTGGGCCCCGGGGCGGCTGGGTCGTTTGGGCTGGCGGCGCGGGAGGCAAAGTTGCGGCAACAGTGGAATCGGGCTAGGAAGGTGAAGTAAATTGGGTCAGGTGCGTATTGGTGGCAATTCTTAGGGATTTAGTGAGACGTGTTGGGTTCTTTAGGCAGTGTAGAAGGGTCTCAGTATGCCTTGTCTGGCCTTCTGGTCCTGAGGCCGAGGTCTATAGCTTCAATGAGAGATTTGCCTGAGTAAAAACGTTTGTTCCTTTTGTTTTTGTTTATTATAGATTTGTAGTAATCCTTTTCATCTTGTGATATGAGATCGACTCCAGTCATATATTTTAAGTACCAACAACAGCAAGTTCATGATAAGACCGGCAACGCAATGTCCGTAGTACAAAACACAAAATAGCTCCACCAATCATGAGGTAACTAAGGCAGAAGTGACAAACTTTCCCTAGAAATGCAAAAAGTACCTCAATCCATATCATTGATGTTATTTCCTCGGGTCTCAACAACCATAGATCACCTCTATCCGGAAGTTTCAAGCCTTTTCGTCCCCAGAATCCGCTCCCTTCATCCTCGTTTTCTACAAAACCAGTTGATTAGTCCACATAATTGCATCCCAAGTACCCCGAAAGGACTGAAGCTTACCCCCAAAGGCGGCGTAAGAACGAAACTCAATATCCCAGCCACCAAAAAGAACAACCACACATTGCTCATCGCATCTGTGATTTGCGGCGCTACCAGCGCTCGCTCCGACTCCGACAGCGCCTTATACGTCCGGCTACTGGTACCAGCAACAAGGTTGGAAATATCGGCTGCACTCAGCTTGGGCATCGCCTGTGACACTTTTTGCAATGCAGTGTTCTGATAAATTGATCCACACATTGCGAGGAAGATGACCATGCCGAGGTCTTGGGCTATATTTGTAGAATTTATGGTTAGTGTATCTGTTATTTGGATTTAATAGGACCACATTGGTGTCTGAAATTCTCTTACAAATAGCCATTGCGCCCACGGCATTCGGGATATCTTTTGGTGCAACAAGAGATTGTACAACGGGGAACCCGGCGACGACGTAGCAGCCTGCTCCGGAGCCGACAAGAATGGAGTAGCCGTAGATCCTGGCGTTGGAGGTGTGAATGTCTGCAGTGTCTGTAATTTTTCCCTTCTCATTAGTGTCATTCTATCTGCGCGTTACGATGCAAACAAATAACAAAGGAGGGAGACGAACACATCAATGCTGTTCCAGCAACGACAAGGGCACTACCGAAGATATGCCATGGCAGGATATAAGGCAGCTTCGGCATCAATACCCCATTGGCCATGGCGAAGACGACCATGGAGATGATGAAGGGAAGCAGGCGAACTCCTGCATCCAAGGGACCGTCTCCCTATCCGCGAGCACACTGTCAGTTATATAAGCCCACGGGAATAAGTACGCGCCACATACCCGTGAGAACTGGAAGAACAACGGAATATAGTAAGTCATTGCCTAGGCACCATTGTTAGTATTAGACAGTCCTATTTATTGGTACGGCAGGGGACAACACACCAGCACAACACCCGACACCAAGAACATCTGCACTTGCAGATTTACCAGGATAGGCCGTCGGAGGAAATGGGCTGGATAGAGCCGGTTGTCCTCCTCCACGCCTGGATGGAACTTCGCCACGGCAATACAGACAAGTAGGAGCACCCCCGCTACAACCCAGAGGGCAATTTCACTCCCAGAGCTCCAGGAATACAACGTGCCACCGAACGTGATCGCCATCACCAGACAGGCAGCTCCTGCAAGGAAAGTAGTCGCCATCACCCAGTCTATCATACGGCACTTTTCTGTCCAGCTTTTGAGCGGCTGGGGGTCCACGCTTGGAATAAGGAAGAGGTAGGCGGGGGCGAAGACGGCTCCAATCGGGAGGTTTATGTAAAACGCCTAGCATACAGATATGTTAAGGATGGCTCCCAAAAATGCGTCAGACGGTGTGAGAACGTACCCATCGCCAGGTCGCAGAACTATCTGCAAAAGCGCCGCCGACCTATTCATCAACCGCCATGGTCAGTTACGCTGTAAAAAAGGCAAGTGATGACTGAACCTACCACCGGACCTAGAACACTTCCGATTCCCCAGATAACAGTGCTGCCAGCCATATAAATAGGTCTCTCTTTGAGCGAAGTCAACATCGCCACAAAACTCAACGTCCCCGAGTACATCCCCGATCCCCCCACGCCGGCGATGACACGACCAACCACGAGGGCAGTCATATTCGGTGCTGCGCCGCACACAGCACTTCCAATTTCAAACAGCGCGATATTAAACAGATAGACATATTTGGCGTTGAACACTCCGTAGACCTTGCCCCATGGCAAAACACACATGGTGCCGAGAGCAAAGCCGACTCCGATCCATGGGAGGAGGGAGACTTCGCCGAATAGGTCGAGAATCACGGGTTGGATGTCGGCGACCTATACCATTATTATATGCTGTTAGATAATTCCCTTGGACCGGTCTAATATGAGAAGCTGGTGGGAGGGGTATGAGGACGCACGATGGTGTTGTCCAACGCGAAGAGAAATGTTGTCGAGATCATGGAGGCGTATGCAATGGCCCACTGCATGCCAATTAGCTACCATTTTCACTCCACACAGAGAGTGGTAGAGCGATACAGTACCTTCCATCCATGAATTGGACGAGGCGATGTCTCCTTAGGGACGTCATTCTCGCTAGAGTCGGTGCTAGCAAGGATACCATTGCTACCTTGTTTTTCTGGGTCCACATCCATGGCAGGCATGATGAAAGGGGAGTAAGGATTACAGAATTTTCATACGATAGGAGAATTCACGAAAGAACCATTGACGGGGGCGTTGCTGCTTCTATGGGTTGATTTTATATCGAATGCCCCAAAGGGGCAGTTAGGGCTCCGAGCGGCCGCTCCAAGTCCGTGTCTTGGCGCCTCATCGGCCGCCCCAAGTCCGTATAAGCTCACCCTCACGCGTCACTCCTTGTTGTGATGTCCATTCGCCTTCTTCGACGTCACCATATTCACCTCTGCCTTGTGAGTGTCATTCCCTCGGGAATCCGTCGCGAATGGGCACTCAGATACTCCTGGAGCAGCCCCCGATAGTCTTGCGGCCGGTACGGGACGAACCACTCCTCAAAAACAGTCTTCTTCCGACGGGGATTGAGGCCAAGATCTCTCATGAGAATGTCCAGGTACTAATCCATGCAAGCAACCCCTGTCAGCATTTGCATACCAATAGTCTAGTACCACTTAAGCGGTAACGGGTGGCCAGCTTACCGAGATATAGTCGTAAATAAAATACGAGTGCTTCTTCCCCTGTTCAATATATCGCTTGCGAGTCCATGCATTGAAGGTCGCTGCCTCTAGCTCCATTTCCTCCTTCCCAGGGACATTCATCCAGTCGTTCAGAAACGCAAACCCCCACAATGCATGGAGTTCCGCTGCCAGTGGTGTGAAGGCAGAGTGAATGTGACCCGGGAACACGATGGATCTGTCCCCTTTGGCCGCCAGTTCGGGAACAATGAGACGACGATAATGCCGATTTGGTCCCTGGGTGTGCTTTCTCTGCTCCAGTGCCTCGAAAGGCGAGTTGTTCAGGATAGGTAGCTGATCGTTTACCTTCTGCTCGGCCTGTGCGTCCAGTACCGTCCACTTGGAGAACAACGAGGAGTCGTAATGGAGACCTAGTTCTTCCTGCAGCGAGGGGCTGAACGTATCGTATCCCTTCTCAAATCCGGTACAGTGAATAACAATGTCAGTCGGCACGGAAAAGCCGTTCTTGAAGTTGACAACATCCAGATGCGAGAGTGATTCTATCTCCGTGCGGTGCACCGTGACGTCTCCCTCGTGGATGACTTGCCAAAAGTCGGGCACGGTCGCTATTCCGATACCTCCACTGCCCCAGAAAAGCCTATATCCAGTGACTGGTTAGCCGTGAAATTCCCGAGCAAAGCATACAAAAGAAACCCGTACCCATCTGTGTGAGGCCAGGGCCGCAGATGCTCGGTATGCTCATCATCGCCGAAGCGCGCATATCTACCTGCCAGACCTGTGGCAACTTGCCAATAGACACGCATGAGTGATCTACCGATCACACTCCGCTGCAAAAAGTTATCCCAGAGCCCATTACAGCTCATGATGCTTGGGCTAAAGCTGGATGCGAATCGGGTGGAGATATGGTCTGATATATGCCACAAACCCATGAACGTCGGGGCAAATATGGAAAACGCTCCGGAGGCACTCGGTCGGATAACCCAGTCCACCTTCTTCCCCGCTTTGAGTAGCTGGTAGACGGTGTCATAGGATGATTTCGAGGCTCCCACCACAGTGGCTCGCTGGATCACGTCGCTCTCGATCAAGGACAGGTTAGAGGCGATGTCTAGCGAGTGGATGACGGGCTTGTGGAAGTTCTCTCGTGGCCATTTCGGTCTAATAGGGCTTGAATTGGCACCCGTGGCATAGATCAACTTTTTGCATTCGATTTGTCGCTCCCCGGAATGTGTTTCCACTATCCAGCCTTGGTGATTGGCATTTCGACGCACTTGAGACACGCGAGTCCGAAGACGAATGTAACGCATGAGGTCATGATCTTCGGCAAAGCTGGCAAGATAGTTGTGGATTGCTTGCCCGGAGATGAAGCCACCGGGGGAGATTCCCTCGTTCTTCATCGGATAGAACGAGTACTCAAAGAGCGGATAGCTGATCTGCGCGTAGAGGCTGGGGTAGATGCGCTCCTGGCTCCAGATTCCACCGATCGTCTCTCCGTCATCCACCACGAGAAGATTAGTCTCTGGGGCAAGTTTTAGGTACGTCTGTGCTGCCACCAGTCCATACCAACCTGGCGAAGTTAGTGGAAGCCTGGACGAATATACGAGGAAATCTGCCACCACACTCACCAGCACCCACAACAAGGACGTCTACCTGCTCCATGATTTCTGCCACTGAAAACCGCCGATAGAATACCTGGGTAGGTTGTGGGAATGGCAACTCGTCGGAGGATGGAATGTGGCCTGTTAAAAATCGCAAACCTGGCGAAGAAATTCCGACGCGATTGCCTTCTTCGCCAGGTAGCGCTATGCGTCCCCGCCCCTGTGCTAATCGGCCTCATTCTATCCTATTCGGCCTTTGGGTCGGGATGGTGTATACGATTAGGATTTGAGGATTCGGGCGGGTGATGCGACAATGGTAATGTGTCGGCCGCTTTTGCGCCGTGTAGTCGCCGACGGCCTTAAAGGCGGCGCTATCGTCGCGCACACTCCGGCTCACGCCCCCAAGATAAGATACACATCACTATAGCTACCAGAGTTAGAGAGGGTAGGATGTGAATCCCTCCGGCTATCTTGTCCGCGGTTGCGGCCGTTCGTCAGCAATTCTCCTTCGAATAGGGTGGAGAGCGACGGACACCGATATCCGTCACGGTCGGTGGTAACTGCGAGGTTTCAGAACATCCATACCCGCGGGGAAAGCAGCTTCTGCCCGGGAGTTTCTCCCCATCTAATGGGACCAAAGACAGGAAGCTGCATACTGATTCCGAGGTGGGGGAAAGATATTGAGATATGATCGCTCTTGAAAGAGCTATATATTCAGTCTTCATGCTCGGACTCAAGAGGTTGTAGCTTGCAAACAGCTTTCTCATTCATCAACTCTTATAGACTATAGAGGACGATGCCTTACGTCAAAGACAGCTCCTCTTCGGGAGCATCCGATTCCGAATCCGGTCCCCAGGTACTCTACAATGGCCAGCGGATCGTGAGCGACTGGGAATACGCCGGGGGCTCCAAAGCCACACGAAACGAGCCTCCTCTGAGCGAGCAACTGGAACCTATTGCTGTCATTGGAATGGGTATGCTAAACTTTGATGATAATCATTTTCAAGACGGTTGTGTTAACTATCGAGCAGGGTGTAGGCTTCCAGGGGATGTCTCCTCGCCCGCCGATTTCTGGAAGATGATGCTCAACAAGGGCACTGGGCAGACGCCAAAGGTACCCCCATCGCGGTTCAATATTGACGCACATTTTCACGAGAACAATGATCGACCTGGTAGTTTTGGCGTGCTTGGTGGCTATTTCTTGAACGAAACGTTGCAAGAATTCGACCCCAGTTTCTTTGGAGTAACTCCTGTGGAGGCAATGTGGATGGACCCCCAGCAACGAAAGCTCCTAGAAGTGGTCTACGAGGCCTTTGAATCAGCCGGTGTCAGCTTGCAGCAGGTTTCAGGATCTGATACCGCCTGCTTCATTGCAACCTTCACGTCCGACTTCCAACAGATGTCGTTCAAAGAACATAGCTTTCGACACAGTCTAGCTGCTACCGGCGTTGACCCCGGGATTATTAGCAACAGGATCAGCCATATCTTCAATCTCCAGGGCCCCAGTATCGTCGTCAACACCGCCTGTTCCTCGTCTGTATACGCAATTCACAATGTTTGCAATGCGTTGCGGACCAAGGAGTGCTCTGCCGCCGTCGTGGGTGGATCAAACCTCATCTTGACCGTCGACCAACACATGAACACTGCCAAACTAGGTGTCCTGTCACCTGAATCTACCTGCCACACCTTTAACGAACACGCAAATGGCTATGGCCGTGCAGAGGGTGTGGGTGCTGTGTACCTGAAGCGTCTCAGTGATGCTATCCGTGATGGAAACCCTATCCGAGGAGTTATCCGATCTAGCGCGACAAACAACAACGGCAAAGTTACCGGTGTTGGCATTACTCACCCCAGCTATGCCGGCCAGTGTGCCGTGATCCGACAAGCCTATCAGCGTGGAGGACCCCTGGATCCAGCATTGACGGGATATTTCGAGACTCATGGAACTGGTACTGCCATTGGTGATCCGCTGGAGGTGAAAGCCGTTACAGATTCGATGAATGAATGGCGACCAGAAGATACTGAGCCATTGATGATTGGCGCGGTAAAGACAAACATCGGCCACAGCGAGGCTGCCAGTGGACTCTCCGCCATCATCAAGGCTGTCTTGACGGTTGAACGGGGCATCATTCCACCGACTCGAGGAGTGACGAAACTGAACCCAAAGATCGATTGGAAAGGGTGGCAGGTTAAGGTCCCCACCGAACCGACGCCTTTCCCGGCCCATATTCCTGTCCGGCGAGTGAGTGTGAATTCATTCGGATATGGAGGAACAAACGCACATATCATTGTTGAAGCGGCAGACTCCTTGCTTGCGGTACCGCAACAATATAGGTACACAACTCCCCATGGTAGGCCTCGATCCCGCATAACCAGAAGGGCACTTGAACGGAATCGGCCCTTTTTACTGCCATTTTCAGCCCATGATAAGCCGACTCTCAAGCGGAATATTGAAGCCCACGGGGCGGTGGTCCAGCAGTACAATCTGTTGGATCTTTCCTATACCCTCGCCAATTGTCGCACGCTTTTCCCTAACCGGGGATTCGCTGTCACGACAAACGCCCAGAAAGAAGCCATGTTTTGTGATGGATTGCAGCATTTCATGTTCGCAGACAAGAAGAAAGCTGGAGCATTGGCATTTGTCTTCACCGGACAGGGAGCTCAGTGGGCCCGAATGGGCGCAGAGCTGATGACATATTACCCCAGCTTCCTGCAAAGCATCAAGCGGATGGATACAGTCCTAGAGGAATTGGAGGATGCCCCTGAGTGGACGCTGGAGGACACTCTACTGGAGGACGCGAAGACGTCGCGGGTCAACATGGCAGAATTCTCGCAACCCCTGTGTACGGCAGTCCAGATTGCTCTAGTTCAATTGCTGAGACTGTGGGGCATCACTCCATCCGTCACATGTGGTCATTCATCCGGTGAGATAGCGGCTGCCTACGCGGCTGGCCTTTTATCAGCTGCAGAAGCCATTGCCCTGGCGTACTACCGCGGCAAAGTCGTGTGTGATATCAACACTAACGGCGCCATGCTTGCTGTCGGTCTCGGAGCAGAAGCTGCGACTCCATATATTGAAGAATACAATGGGTCTGTGGTGGTGGCATGCCATAACTCCCCGGCGGGCGCTACCTTGAGTGGTAACGCCGATGCCCTAGAAGCCATCCAGGAGAAGCTGACAGCTGAGAAAATATTTGCACGAATTGTGAAGACGGGAGGGAAGGCGTATCACTCCCATCATATGATGCCCGCAGCAACCAAATATGAAGCCTTAGTCAGGCGTGCCAGGAACGCTGGAAACTTGGACGGTCCCAAACTCTCTACGGATAATGTGAGGATGGTGTCGTCTGCTACCAGCACAATTTTCTCTGATACTACTGTCCTCGACGAATCGTACTGGAGTGCCAACCTTCTGAGCCCGGTTCTGTTTACACAGGCTATCCATATCATCGGCTCGAGCGCCGAATTTTCGCACGTCGACACACTTATTGAAGTCGGACCTCATTCCGCACTTGCTGGTCCGATCCGTCAGACGAAGGCTGAGTACAGCTTTGAGAGACTTCAGTATCTCCCTACTTTAGTTCGGAATGAACACTCGGCTCTATCGCTACTGAAGTTGGCTGGGGAACTGTTCCTGCACGATTACCCGTTCAACATCGAACGCGCTACCTCAATCGAAGAGACCTCTCCGAGTGGCAAGATCTTTTGCTCTAAGGGCAGCTTAATCGTTGATCTTCCCCCGTACCAATGGGATAAGACCAAAAGATTCTGGGTGGAAGGGCGTGAGAGTCGCGAGCACCGACAGGCAAGATACATGCGGCACGATATCTTAGGATCGCTAGTTCCCGGCTGCTCGCTGGCGGAACCGTCATGGAGGAACTTCCTCCGGATTCGTGACCTTCCATGGCTAAAGGATCACTCGCTTGGCGGAGAAGCAGTCTTCCCCGCCGCTGGATATTTCTCAATGGCAATGGAAGCCGTCACACAAATTGCTGAGAGAGCTCCCTCCCCAACATCCGTTGAGGGATACATGCTCCGAGACGTCAGCATCAAACAGGCTCTTGTTACACCAGACGACGATACTGGCATTGAGGTCATGTTTAACATGCGTCCCTCCATCCATGCCCTGACCGAGGACCAAACCCCCTGGTGGGACTTCAATGTTTCTTCTGTCGGCGAGGGTGCGCACGTCAAAGAGCATATGGCCGGGAGCATCGCTATCACCACCCGTCGCCACGGACAGTCCATTCGAAGTGTCCCCAATCTTCCCCAGCGCGCCTCAGGAAAGTCCTGGAACCAGGCTCTTAATGCTGTCGGGTTCTACTATGGCCCAACCTTCCAGGATATGGAGAATATCCGTTTTGACGGCAAAACATACGCTGCCACCTGCGACACCCGCATCAAGACCACCGTCGAAGGGATGGCCGGCGAATCCAGACATATCATCCATCCAGCCTCCGTTGATTCTTGTCTGCAGCTGCTGATTGTGGCTAACTGGGCCGGACGCAGCACTATGATGACATCCGGTGCTGTGCCTATTCAAGTGGACGAAGTCACGATCTGGAAGCCCACAGATAAACAGGTCGATGGCGGAGAGGCAACCGCCTTTTCATGGATCTCCCCACGTGGATTTCGCGCCTTCAATGGCCACAGCGAGCTTAAGGCTAATGATAACGAGCTTCTCGTGCAGATTCGAAATATGAGATGCATGGCGTATGAAGCTGCCGTCCCCCAGCATGCTGGCGAGCCCGCAAAGCCTCAGCCTTATGGGGAGATGGCATGGAAACTGGATGTTGACTCGCTGCGTGGAAACTTCGATTTAGACATTGCGTCCTATGCCGAGCTGGTCCATTTCAAGAAGCCAGAATCGAAGATTCTGATCTCCGGAGAAGAAACTGTGGAAGCTGTGCTGGCAAATTTGCCTTCTGCGCGCACAGTAACGGCTGTAGCCCCTACGACTAAGCTCGTCGATCATCTGAAAACACGCTTTGCGGGTGTTGAAGGCTTGAATATCCAGAAATTAGACTTCTCTGAAGACCTGGAAGGTCAGTCGATGAAGGAGGGGTCCTACGATCTGGTACTTGCGCCCACTGATTTGCGTGACAATCCCCAGATAGCGCAACGACTCCTGGCCCCAGGAGGAAAAGCGGTCATTGAAGTTGATACCGATGGATATGTGGAACTTGGTATTCCCGGAAAATGTCTCTCCTTGGGAAACGGCTCGACAATTGTCCTGAGTAGTGAAGATGCGATGTCCAATGGCACGAGCCATACCAATGGCACCTCTTCTCATACAGTTCATCTCGTGTATTGCGAAAAGCCCTCGGAGGTCATGAGTGGTCTTGTCTCTGCGCTGGAAGCTCGCGGATTGCAGACCAAGGCAAGCAGAATCGTGGATTATGTTGATGCAGGTGACATTGTTCTGATGCTCGCCGATCTCGAGCGACCGTTCCTTCAGACTATCACTGAACAGGAGTTCCATGGCCTACAGCGAATCACAAACACGGCCAAGAATCTCCTCTGGGTTACGACCGGTGGCCTCTTCGAGGGCAAAAGCGCAGACAGCGCCATGGCATCAGGCTTGATCCGATCCCTCGCCTCCGAGCAGGTTTCTCTAAATGCAACTTTGATCGACTTCGACATGGAAACGACGTCCAACGAAGACCTCTTCCACATTGTGGGACATCATGTCACGGATAAACTCCACAACTCGACCTCAGTTGATAATGAATTCTGTGTCTCTCGCGGCAAAGTCTTCATCAGCAGACTTGTTCCCAGCGAGATTATCAACAATACCTACTCAGTTGATGAGACGAAACCGCGGCCGACGATCTTTGACCCGCAATTGCCCATAGTTGGGAAGCTACAGTCCGGAAAGGTACTTTTCGAGATAGATGCCCGTGTTGGGGGTCCTCTTGATTCTGAAATGGTCGAAGTTCGCGTGCTGGCGACTGGTTTGAACAAGGAGGACGCCGTCATTGCCTCCGGGACCGATTTCCCAACCGATTTCAGCCATGAGATAGGCGGCACAGTTATTAGAGCCGGGTCCACCGCAAGCGGATTCACACCAGGTGACAGGGTGGTTGGATTCAGTTTCGATAAGTTTGCCACGGTGCAACGAGTCCATCAGAGCCTTTTGCAGCAGCTCAAGCCCGCGGAATCTCTAGCAGAGGTTACAAGCCTCCCCATGGCTTACGGAGCAGCTATATACGGTCTGCACACCCTCGCGCACATTCAAACGGGTGAGGTGGTCCTTATATTGGCAGGAGCTGGATTAGCTGGTGCTGCTGCAGTGCGGATCACCCAGGCTGCTGGTGGCTATCCCTATGTGATTGCCGAGAGTCCAGCGCAGGCAGACTATATACGAACCCAGTTTGAACTCGAAGCTAACCATGTTCTTGTTGGCTCGGAAATCTCTCGCCTCCGCGAGGTAAATGGCGATTACAAGGCTGATATCATCTTTTCATCCGGTTGGGTGGCCGCATCTGTGGCACGAGAAGCCTGGCGGCATATCGCACCCTTCGGTCGCTTCATCAACTGCGGTCGGAAGGACGTCCTTTCCCGAAGCACACTTGACACCGTTCCGTTCCATCGTGGTGCACAGTACCTTTCCTATGACCTTTTGGAACTCTACGAGCACAAGCCGCAGGCCATGGCTCAACTGCTGAAAGAGACGATCGATATCTATCGACAAGGCAGCATATCTGCACCGTTACCCCTGCATCAGAAGAATATAGCCAATTTAGACGAAGCGATCTCATCGTTCTCAGACAATTTTGAGGCCGGAAAGACCATCATTCTGCATGAAACATCGGAAAGCACGGTGAACCTTCTTCCGCCACGGCCTCACCTGAGACTCCACGCGGACGCGACATACTTCCTCGTTGGGTGTCTAGGAGGGTTGGGTCGGAGCTTGACTGCGTGGATGATGAAGAAGGGAGCCCGAAATTTTGCGTTCCTGTCTCGTTCTGGGGCGGACTCCCGACAGGCCTCCCTCCTCGTTGAACAGCTGCGGGCTGCCGGTGCCACGGTGCAGGTCTTCCGGGGAGATGCTGGCGCCAAAGCGGATGTGGAGGCTGCCCTCAGTGGTATCCCAGCAGAGCGTCCTGTCCGTGGAGTCATCAATGCTGCTATGGTCCTGAAGGTAAGTAACACATCCCCTACCCTCAAGATCCCTCCGCCGGACTAACATATTCCAGGACGGTCTGTTCCACAACATGCCATACGAGAACTGGACAACCTCCATCCACCCCAAGGTAATCGGGACAAAGAATCTCCACCAGGTGCTCCAAAACACTCCTCTCGACTTCTTCGTAACCACAAGCTCTGTATCCGGTATCTTGGGAACACCCGGCCAAAGCAACTACGCCGCAGCAAACAGTTACCTGGCCGCTCTAGCACGACACCGTCGCACCCTCCAGCAAAGCTCCGTATCCATCATCCTCCCAATGATCCTCGGCATCGGCGTGGTCGCCGAGAACACCGAGCTCGAAGACTCCCTCAAGCGAAAAGGCATGTACGGCATCGACGAAGAAGGGGTATTGAACGCATTTGAGATCGCAATCATCGAGCAAAGCCGAGGCGGCATCTCAGACCACCTCGTTGTCGGGCTAGAGCCAGCCGAGCTCGTAAAGGCAGGGCAAGAAGCTGGCGAGGAGGTTGATCCCTTCTGGGCATCAGATGTCCGGTTCAGTCATACCGTCCACGCGATGAAGTCGCGAAGCGACGATGCGTCTACGGGGGGCAGTCAGAGCATTCTGGCATCGCTGCAGAGCCTATCATTCCGCGAGGCGGTTGATGCCGTGCGGCAACATTTTGTTGCAAAGCTGGCGCGCATGCTCATGTTGAACGCAGAGGACTTTGAGGAGAGTCGCTCGGTGGCAAGTTACGGGGTTGATAGTATGATTGGGGCGGAGCTGCGTAACTGGATTTTCAAGGAGCTGGCGCTTGATATCTCGTTCCAGCAGCTGTTGGGTCCGACGTTGACGATTTCGAAGTTTGCAGAGCGGGTGTGTGCGAAGCATGGGATTGAAGCTGTGTAGATAATCTTTGACTGTATAGCCCCTAATTACTATCTTGAGCCTTCTCAACTTAATCTTAGCAGGATCTGTCGAAGTTCATTTCCACATCTTGGAAATACGAGGTCGACCCTACCTCCCAAGGGAACATGGTCCAAGGACCATATTTATTCTCGTTCGTCCATTCCCAAAGCCAATAATCCGGATCTGTCGGATTGAATATCACTATCAAAGAACCTCTTGCTTTTATCCAATACTCTTTATCCGCCGTAGGAAAACTTGACCAGTTAACTTTCAAATTAGTTAACTATCTGAAAACTATCTCAAACCCATCAAGTCATATAGGGGCCGCCCTAATGTGAGTCTTACCACTCTAGTTACAAAGTACAAGTACATAATATATACATGGTACCCTCACCTTCCAGGGATCCTGGCTCATTGCGTTTCATGTTAACTACGGAGTGGCCTGGCGTGACCTGTCGCATGATAGACTTATGACGGGTCAGGCTTTCGACGTCCTTGGTGGGGCGGGCCACGCGATTTGGTTTTTGCTTTTGCATGAACTGGAGGATCAGAAAGACAAAGTCCAGACCAAAGAATCTCAAGAAGGCTATGACAGAAATGGAGTAGGTAGTCCTACAGTATGGAGGAAGAATACTGAGCACAACAAAGGTACGAGGAGAAGACATTCCTTCGACCCGAGCGCAAGGACAGTTGAAACCGACTCCACGGGCGCCATCCGATTGGGTTGGTCTGATGTCAGGAACAGCGATCGCCCGATGATCCTGTCGAGAAAGTTAGCGGGGGGCTGCAGAGAAAAAAGGAAAAGAAAAGAAGGGAGAGAAAAGATGATCCTTCCATTCCTCACTTCATTCCAGTCGTCTCCATGGGGGGAGATAGAAAGCTCACGGTTTGCCGTGTAGTCAAAGAAACCGCACTGTTTCTACAGTGACCCTTTTGGACGAAGAAGGGTATCGTCGGCGGCGCTAACAATCTGGATTAGGTAACATAAAGACAGAAGATGCGATTGGCGGAGCGCCCAACGCAGGACTATGAGGGCGCTTCCATCATGACCTGGGTATATAGACCGTCTCTGTTTCTCAAAGTCTTTTTATCTTCTCTAACACCATTCTTCGACTACAATCATAATGGCTATCGACTAATTTGCTCATTCATGAAGCGGACTTGGAGGTCGTCACTGATCCTGCAGAGCCAACGAGAGACAAAGTGCACTCGAAATGCCTTTCGACAGTTACTCCCGGACTCTTCGCAGGGACTCTGTCTGCTCATAACTGGTCGGAATCCTAGGTCACTTTACAGGAAATCTTTGCTCTGCAAATGGTTACCAAGACTCGCCGAAAACATTTGTTTTATGCCACGAAAAGAGGGCTCGGAATGACTTCTTCGCACACGTTAAAATTGCATTGTGGAACTTAATCACTAAATAAATTGATTCAGCTCCTGGCCGATTTGTTTCGTACACATTGTGAGTTGAGAAATACAGACGATATTGATGACGCATCGTTACTTGAAGACCGCTTGAAATCTGAAATTGTGACAGCAATTCGATATTATTTTAGTTTAGAAGCCTGCATACATAGGGCGATTGTTCTCACCAAGACAGAGAGAGGGCTTACTTGGATGAAGTCGAGGAAACAGCCTACTCAAAATGTCTACATTGCCTGCGACTTCATACTGTAGCCGGCGTCTATGGGCTCCAGTATTGGGTTTGTCGTGTCGGGTGCAGACTGCGCGAACCTATCCTCCAGAAATAGTCACAACCCGTATTGGGGGACGATAACTGATATAGTGGATGATTTGGTCTAAGCGTCCTTTCCACGGTTCGTTTCCTAGCCCTGGCGTGGGGTCTAGCCGACCTTCGGGGCTCATGATACTCCCTAAACTTTTTTAGCAAAAGCCGGCGTGCGAGACGGTAAGGACTGCCTGAGAACCTCTGGGAGCTGGCGATATTTTCTACTTTTAGGATAATCTGGGCTGTCCTGTGCTGGCAGCTGATAGAAGCCCGCTGGGAGCTCCGGTGCTGGTCTATTTTTAGGGCAATCTAGGGTGTACTGTATTCTAAGGACAAGAGTGCATGGTTATTTTTAGCAGTATCTGTGGTGTCCTGTGACAGTAGATGATGGAGGACCTCATCAGGCTTCAGACCTTTCCGATGCCCACAGAAGAGGTGGCATTTTGGAACGACCTGGAGATATGTTCTTCGTCCGAGGCAACCTGACTCATTGAGTCAGTCTTGCTACCTAGTAGGCTGTCGGATTGTATAATCTTAGCAAAATCTGGGGTGACCTGCAATAAAGGTTGGCTGGAGGTCTCTGCTGTCCTGCAACAGCATCTGGGAGAAGATCTTTGAGATTATGATGCGTTAGCAAGCACCTCAGATTTTGCTAAAAATTAGGTATCGCCAGCTCATTTATGGATAACTGTCGGTTGGAGCTGCGCCAGGAATATAAGAACGAGAATTTTCACAGCTCCTAATACTGAGAGTTTGTAAAGTTTCGTGCTGATAATATCGTGTCATGATAGATATTAATGGTGTGAATATATTGGATGGTAATTCTGCCTGGGTACGATATAGAGCCAGCGTGGACTGGGGTGCGCGGAAGCTTATACATTCTAACGGCAATATTGAAGACCTGGGGTCCACTAATAATGACGAAGCATGATTAAGTAGCTCTGGGAACTGAAATAGAAGGGGGATAGATGCCAGATACATTACCCCTACTTCAGAGAATGCCATAGATCCAAGTTTATGACCAAAAACTTGGCAGCCTAAAGCGGGTTATTCATCATACGCGAATTAAGAGATACGCCAGACAAATTATAAACTGGTGTCTCCTGCTCAAGGAAGGACGCAGCACTGTAATCATCATCAGAAGAAAGGAAATGGTCGTGAATCGAAAAGGCCATACGCGAAACTATCCATCTGCATCAACGCAAGTGAATGTTATTAGTGTGCGCATTTATGAAGTACTACTGCAAGAATTAACCGCCATTTTATCTTTGACCCACTCGGCAGCCCTTTGAACAGCTTTATCCCGGGCCGCCCCCGAATAAGCAATAAGGGAGGCGGTGTGGACCGGCAGTTTGGTTAGTTGGTTCTTAACGGCCCGCCCGTGTAACATATAGGGTTACTATCGATTAGCAACTAGCATGTCTATAATAGGATGGAGCATCTTATAGGCGCCTGGTTAGGCCAGGCGAAAAGAGTGGGGAGGCAGTGTCTAGATATAGAGGGGAGCCATTTTCGGCGTCGTTTTAGTCGAGGAAAATCGTTGAAGTCAAGCGTCGCCAATAGGACGAGGACGATGACTAATAGCGCTGGTTAGGTGCAGAATAGAGGGCGGTAAAGGGGAGCGGGCGGTCAATCGGCGGCTGGCCGTCTAAAGTTACGAGTGGAAAAGCAGCCGTTCCTGGCGCTAAAGGCTGTCATTTTCGGCGTCGATTTCACAGGTCCCTATATTCTAGTTGTAATTGACAGGAAGGTTGTTAGATGAGAGGCATTTCTCTTATTTCATGGCTTGATAGAACTACGAGGGAACTTGTATCTCATATAATAAAGCCTTGTACAGAACATGTAGAATCGACCTTGGAATTGTACCATAGAAATTGGATGAATCCCCATATCCATTCCTTTTTTAAACGTGCAGAAAAGCTCTAGCCTTGTAGCAATTGCTTAACTGTTTGCGGTCCACTTATAAATACACGCAAAAGGGATTCGTAATGGCCCGTGTGATCGAATCTCTTGCATTTGGTAGAGCTTGGCAAAGCAATGCTGTCGTGCCTGATGCCTCATTCGCGGTGGTCATGTCGGAACCAATACCGACAGAAAGCCCTGAGTCGACAATTAGCTTTGCATGTTCTGGCCAGAATCCTGCATCAACCTCTGTGTCATCAGTGGAAGTCAAAGCTACACTTGCGATAGTCAGTCAGAGGAGACTCCGATGATGAGTTGACATTCTTGATCTGCTTGAATAATTGCAGATCGGTCACTAAAACAAAAATTCTCCCTTCGATGCTCACTCCTTCTCTCAATTACTCATCCGAATCTCACACAGCCCTCACTTTTGGTACAAGTACACACCACGATTTGGTCTGCCTGGACTCAGCAGGCCAGGGTTCGGAGAGAAAAGAAAAAGCGTTTGGATTTCAATTTCATTGATCAGCCATTTGTGTTCTTTTTATTTTTTGTTTTGTGTTTCTGTGAACGAGATCCCATGAATCCACATCGGAGGAAGAGCAAAGACAAAGGAAAGTTGACAACAAGGAAAGCCGTAATTGAAAGACGCTAAAGATGATGAGCCAAGGATATTTCCAACTCCAAAATGAAACCTCCAAGAATGTTATACATGATAAAAATGCCCTCGCATGGGACTCCGGCGATGCAATAATGGGGAATGGGGAATGGGAAATGAAAAGTGAAAGTTTGCCATGCTGTGTAGATGCGCCTGAGACTTGGGGAAGGGAATCATAGTCCCTCGCCACGGAGAAGGCGCCGAAGGATCCCTTCACCGGGACCAGCAATCTGGCTCTCAATTTCCTGCTGAGAAACAAAGCAGACAAGACCTTGCTCGTCAAGGGCCTTATGAGGAGTCGAAGGAGCATGGCCAGATTTTGATGGTGTGCGGCGCAGATCGGTGCCACCTGCAACAGTTCCACCTCGGCCGCGACCCTGATATTCTCCAACCAAACCCATTGTTTCCAAATTGCTGAGAACGTCTTTGAACTCCGTAGCAGTCAAGGGGTGCAGAATGTTGTCATTGCGACACAGAGCACAATATGTATCAAATGCTTGCTTGATAGTGGGTGCCGACGTACGCGACTTTGAGGGCGTGCTTGGGACCTCGAACTGGCGACGTTTGCGTTCAAGCGCAATCAGAGAGCAGATAGCGGCTTTTTGTTGCAGGTTCAAACTTTGCAGTCTTTGTAGAGTGCCTTGCCCAAAAGCCGCGGATGTGATTCGGGCGATGTGGGCGATGCTGGCTCGAGGCGCCGTGATGACTGTGTAGCTTGACATGCAAGTTGGCTTTGGAGCACTGCCGACTTTGACAGGCGAAGACAGATTGGTGTTCTCTCCTAGTATCGAAACATTCTCAGACTCCTTAGCTTGCTTATCCAACTTTTGGAGTGTTTCCTGTTCAATGACGTCGATTGCCCGCTTGATCAACTCGAAAGCCTTGCGGAGATCGCCCGTCTGGGAGGCTACTTTCTTGGAGCAAAGTTGGATGGCGGCCGGTTGAACAAAGGGGACAAGCTTTGGGTCAGATTCTTCCCCAGGAGGGAGCAATGAGCGAAGACGATTGGTCATGACGTCTGCGATAGACGCAGCACTGTATGGCAAGAACGGCAGCAAGAGGGGCTTCAGGTTCTTCGCCTTTAGCTGTGGGAGAGATCGGTCGGTCAAATCAAGGGCATTAGCGATGCCAATCAGCATCAGCTTGGACTTGCTTTGCAATGACCACTCGAAAAGTGACTGCAAGACCCCTGAATCACCATTGAGCAGATGGTCAATTTCATCCAAAGTGACCAGGAACATATCCTGCCCTTTCTTGGATGGAACGAATATAGATTTGAGGCGATCCCCCTCGCTTTTCTTGAACATATCGGAGTCCTCGCAGAAATCTTGGATAAGCCTGCTGTAGACATCGCGAGAGATTCGCATGCTTGCACAGTTCACATGCGAGACTTTGATTTTAGAAAGGTCGAGATCTCCACACACTTCCTGGACCATGGCGCTCTTTCCGGTTCCTGGAGGACCACTGATATAGAGGCACCCTCCTTTCCGAGACTCCACTCCATCTGTGATAAAAGATACCAATTTTTCCCGCTCCGCATCACGTCCCACTAAGCGGCCCGAGTTGGAGCCTCGGGCAAACAGTTGCCTAGCTTGCGAATACACCGAGTTCACAATTTTCGGAGTGGCACTCTGTCTGGGGGTCGGGGGAAGGTCGGCATGGCGGGGGGTGCGCGGTGTTACTGCCTTTGCTCCGACCTGTACTCGATGTCTAGGGGTGATGGGGGATTGCGGTAGAACGTCTCGGAATCGCGATTTGGAAGGTGTCTTAAATTCGAACTCAATGGGTTTCGTTATTTCTTCTGCACATTCGATTAGCGCTGCCTCAGGCGCCACACCCGAAATTTTCGACTTACCTTCCACCGGTTTCGAGACGGTGAAATGTGAATTGATCTTGACGGGAGATTTGAACTGGTCATCGCGTAAGGTATGTTTAGAAGAAACATTCTCTGACACTGTCTTGCTCTCGCCATTTTCTTGGTCAGGTTGTTCTGCTTTCTTTACAGTTGACCTTGTTCGTCGTAATGAGGTTGGAACAGTTTCTCGTTGGTGAGGTCGGGGAGCAGCTGTTCGGCGCTTGCTCGCGGTTCGTACCGGCAATCCTAGGAAGGCGGGTTAGAACTTGAAGATAAGGAGCAGAGGAAGGTGGGATGGATGGTCTTACCTGAGTCCACAGCACCGTGACTGCGCTTTCCTAAGACTGTTCCTGCCATGACTTGGAACATACAAAAAACACGAGGTAGGAACGACAGACGTAGTTTCCGTAGGAGTTAAAAGAGGAATGTCAGGAAAGAAGGCCCAGAGCCCAGTTAGGAAGTGTAATTGGCAGCTCCACTGGGCTCGTTCAACGCGCTGGACGCGTCGCGCGCAGGACTACGGCCAGGCATATCAACAACACATGCACTTTTCAAGACTTAGTCAGCTGCGTCACTGGCCACCTGGGCACCTCAGGTGTCGATGATCGTCTCATGTGAGTTTCGAATCAAGATGACGGAATTCTTTCAACCTACGTGAAGCTGGACATTCTTTTTCTTTTTCTCCTTTTCCTCTTAATTCTTGCCAACCTCTTCTGTGGGACCTGGTGGCCTTCTGGTTTGCAGCGGTTTGCACCAAATCTCGCTCCCACATAACACAAACCTCTGAGTGTATGCCCCATTTCATACTCACGCCTAAGCTTTCAGTGGGTATCCGAAGTCAATCCTTTCTAACTGTTCTCTAATATTAAGATCTTTCTCAAGGAACCTCATTCGACATACTGCCCACCATGGAGAACGACGTGGTAGCTCAGTTCACTGAAATTACCGGCTCCACACCGGAGCTGGCTATACAGTACCTACAGATCACCGAGTTCCAAATCGAGCAGGCCATGCAGCTTTACTTTGAAAGTGGAGGCGCACCCTTGACTGGTGAACCTTCTCAGCCTTCCCGTCGGCCTGGGATCCTAGAGGATTCTGAGGTGGTGAATATTGACTCGGACACTGATGACGATACTCCCAAACACGCCGCCCCGCCAACATTCGATGATGACGAGGCCGTGGCACGACGCCTTCAGGAGCAAATGTATGGCGTCCCAGGCGGCCCAAATAATGAAGATGAAGTGAGAGCGCCGTTGGCACGGACAACAGAGACTTTGGTGGGGCCCGGGGCGGACTATGACAGTGGTGAAGACATGCACGCCAATATTCTCAGCCAACTACGAGCTCGTGGAAGACCAGGTGAGTGCTATTTGTATTTTCAAAACTTCCAATAATTTGAACTGACACTTTACTCTAGGTCGACCCGGAATCTTCAACCAACAAGAATCATCCATATGGACCGGCGGTGATGAGTCTCGTCGCGAAGCACTCTCCGCCGCTACTGGGGGCGCATCGGAGGCATCATCGAAATCTAATATGCTGGCCGAAATGTACCGCCCTCCCTTCGAGATCATGTCGCGATTGCCTTGGGATGTGGCGCGCGAGGAGGGAAAAGACACCGAGAAATGGCTGCTTGTCAATGTCCAGGATGCATCGATCTTTGACTGTCAGGTTCTGAATCGCGATTTGTGGAAGGACCATGGGGTGCAAGATACCGTTAAGGAACATTTCATTTTCCTACAATACTCGAAAGATGACCCCCGTGCGTCTTCCTACCTTCAATACTACTTTCAGGGAAGCGACGTCTCCGACAATTACCCACACATTGCTATTGTCGACCCTCGAACTGGCGAACAAATGAAGGTCTGGTCCGGACCGCCTTTGGTCAAGCCCGCCGACTTTCTCATGCAACTTCATGAATTCCTCGATCGTTACAGCTTGAACCGCAATGTGCGCAACCCTGTCGCTAAGCGTAAATCCGACAAAAAAGACAAGAGCATTGATGCCATGACTGAAGAGGAAATGATGGAGATGGCTATGAGAAACAGTCTTGGGGTTGCAGCAGAAGCTGGTCAGACAGTCGAAGACCCTGATGAGTTGACACGCAGTACAGACAATGTTAAGGGCAAGGGCCGGGCTATCGGCGAGGAAGATGTCATCATGGATGAACCGGAGCCAGCTGCTGAAACCTCCCCGTTCGCATCAATTCCTAGCGACCAACCACACACTGAACCTGCTGCGGACCCGGCCACAACTACACGCATTCAGTTCCGACACCCGTCTGGCAGGGTTATCCGGCGCTTCTCATTGTCGGAACCCGTCCAGAGGATCTATGAATGGCTCAAGGCCGATCCTCCCTTGGAAGACAAGGCTGGTGTTGAGTTTGAACTGAATAGCATGGGGCGCAATCTCATTGATCAACTTACCACGAGCATTGCAGATGCGGGACTGAAGAATGGCACGGTGATGATTGGATATCTGGAAGAGTAATCCTCTTGCTGGTTTGATCTTTCAATCTTTTCATCATGCTACAATGTTCTCTGAGTTTCTGCAAGGCGTTGATGGAAATGAATTGGATCCCGTGGGGTCTCGTCTCTGTTCCCAAGCTGGGTTTCGTTATTTCCGGGGATATCATTCAATCTACCAGGTTCTCCAGTTGTCATTGTTAACTCGAGACCTAGATGTGAGAGTATACATTAGTACCAAAGCTTGCCTGGCAAGCGTGCAATGAATCATGATAATGAAAACAGTGTCAAATTAAGAGTGAGAAACAACTTGAAGTAGTCATGGGTATGGAGAAAGACCAAGCAATTTGCATACGTAGAACTGCTCTATAGATTGGCTTAAGGATAAAGAATATTCATATACTTCGTGGCTGCGTAGTTAATCGTATAGTTACGGACAAAGAATGAGCCTGATCAATCGGAAATGTAGTGTTGGCTTCACAAGTATTGAAAGATGCTCAAATGGAACATGAGAGCAGGTGTAAGGTTAGAATATGAAGATAGGACGGGTTGGTTCGATGTTCCCAATAAGGAGACCCTTTGTATTGTCACGAGGGCATTTCGTGCCCTAGTTTGATCTGATCATTACTCTCACACTTGGTAATAAGGAATGTAAAAGTATTGAATCTTGTATATGCACTAGTTTTTTCTTTTCGATATATAGTCATATATCTCTATGTTGTAGACTCTATAGGACAATATAGCGACCTCCTTCCCGAACTATATAAGCTCAGAACACAGCACGCTCTACAGTTATTACCTCGTACGCCCACAGAACAACCTCTCCTTCATGTAATTAATAATTATACTAGATGTTTTGAGTCCCAATATGCTCCCATTCGTATTCCCTTTAAGAAAATGTAAAATTTATTGTCAGAAGGGTGTGACTTCTGGGGAAGCGAACATGTCGATTTACATCGCAACTCTCAAAATTGAGTCCAATTGATAATATAAGGACTTCCAAGCCTGAAACTCGAGTCTCAGATAATTATACAATGTGGTAATTGTACTCGGGCAAGTAGATTCACCGCCCCCAGATAAGCAGCGGCAAAATAAGCCCCCCGCGTCGATAAACAAGCAAGGGCAGCTCACGACATAGATATCCCTGAGAAGCCTGGCGAGATGAGTTGATCGTAACGTGAAGAGTATGCCACAAACAATTTGGAGTCCCACAATCACCTTCGCTGCGCCTGCTCTGATTGAACAATTGTCTTTGTTTACCAGTTGAGATCTTATCAATTGTTAGCACCCAAACGAACCACGCCGTTTCTTCTCTTCCTTCTATCCTTTCCAGTCCTGGAATCTTGTGGTCCTGAAAGACATTCCACAGACCTTATCAATCGAATTAGATTGATTGGATTATAAACGTTATTTCATCTCAGGCAGCCATCCCGAGTCCACTTTCAAGCACCGTCACGTACGGCCCAACCCCACACTCCGTCCTTGTGATAGGCGACTGCCGGTCTTGAATCTGACAATCCATTATTAGCCTCAATAGATTCAAGCTTGATTCATGTCCATCGCCATCCTCCGGTGACTCGGATAAATCGCCAAAATGCCGCCTCCCATCGATCCGGAGACCATTTACACCAAGCAAACTTGCATCGGTACGGTTTTCAATCATTGGGACTTGAGGGTCATGGACTTCACGTGGTTGCTGACTGTTTCCTGACTTTGTAGGTGGCGGAAGCTTCGGTAAGGTGTTCAAAGGGTAAGTCGAGGACCTCCCATATCAACGTCTACAAGCAGCTGACCCAATTCGGACAATTAGTCTGGACAGACGCACTGGAGAATCAGTGGCTATCAAAATTATTGATGTCGAGAATGCCGAGGATGATGTCGACGACATCATCAAGGAGATTGCCATCTTGTCCGAGCTGAAGTCGCCCTATGTCACCAAGTACCACGGCTCATACTTGAAGGGATCCAACCTGTGGATCATCATGGAGTTCTGCGCTGGTGGTAGTTGCCACGGCCTCTTGCGACCTGGTGTGATCCACGAGGAATATATTGCCATTATTCTGAGGGAGCTTCTGCGCGGGCTGGACTATCTCCACAGTGACCAGAAGCTGCATCGAGACATCAAAGGTACGAAGATCTCAATTGGTTGGAACGGCGATGTGCTGTGACTAACACTTTTGATTGCAGCTGCCAACGTTCTTCTCAGCGCGAGTGGCCAAGTTAAATTGGCGGACTTTGGCGTGTCGGGACAATTGTCGGCAACAATGACAAAGAAGAATACCTTCGTAGGCACTCCGTTCTGGATGGCTCCCGAAGTTATCAAGCAATCTGGATACGATTACAAGGCCGATATTTGGTCCTTGGGTATCACGGCAATTGAGCTGGCCTGTGGTGATCCTCCATACGCCGATATCCACCCGATGAAAGTGCTGTTCTTGATTCCCAAGAACCCGCCCCCGACATTGGTAGGCGATTTTAGTAAGCCTTTCAAGCAGTTTGTTGAACTGTGCTTGCGCCGAGACCCCAAGGAGCGGCCGTCAGCCAAAGAGCTTCTTGAGCATCCGTTTGTGAAGCGTGCCAAAAGAACAACTTACCTGACAGAACTCATTGAGCGGGCAGAGCGTTGGCAAATAACTCATCGTGGCCAAGACGATGAGGACGAATATGATGGGTATGATGATAGAGAAGCCGATCAAACAGCAAACGTCAGAAACCAGGAAAAGGAAGACCTTTGGGATTTCGGGACTGTTCGTCCTGTGGGAAAAGCATCTGCACCCCCGTTGCGCCCCATGAAAGGCTCTGACACCGAGACGCGCAAAAATGAGGCAGAAGAGTGGGATCTGTGTGATGAGACACCCCAACAGGCCGGAATATTCCAAACGCAATCAAACGCTCAAGTGACCACAGCAAATTCTGCTTTCGATGTTTCTCCCACCAAAACCCCTCTTCCTCCCTCTGCTCCATCTTCCCCTCTCAAGCAACGCCCCTCCCAGACTGCACTTCCTCCACGCAAAGTTGTGTCTCCAGTGTCTAGCAAGCCCGTAGTGGAAGACCCTCCCGTGAGGGGATTGAACGAACAATACGCACAGGCGGCGACTCACTACGCTGGCAAACTTGATACTGCTTCTTCAGCCAAACATAACTCAGCGGTCAGTAACCAGGGAATCCCTGCCAAACAACTCCCCAGCATTCCCCTTCACGACCAATACCGCACCCCATCCGGTCAAATTGTGCGCAAGCCAGCTCCACTTTCTCGCACTGTTGCTGATTCTCTTGGACCCCAGCCACAATCTCCGCGCATCCCCCAAGCCGCTCTTCCAAGACATATAGACCCGCTGCAACACGCAAAGCCAGTTTCTGGACTCAAGTCTAAGCGCGCACCAGCAAACATGGATGACCGTGCTATGCCCCACCGCTCCGCACCCCCCACCCCCACTTCCAGCGACCAAAAGAGTTCCACCCGACCTTTTCCTAAGACTGAGCAGGCAACCGCCTGTGGAACTGTGATCCTCCCGGCCCTCCGTGCCGCCATGGACCGCCGCCGCAACCACCTTGTTCGTCTCGAACCCGGACGCAACCCCAACGACCCCCCGGCTACCCCAGAGCAAGAGAAGGACTTTGACCGCAGTGTTCGCATTCACCATGGTCTGGAGAAGGTTGCTGAAGACATCGCTCGAGCTTTCAACAGCCTCCACCACTGGGATATGGAGAGACCTGTTGATATGGGCGGTGGTGTTGATGCTGTTCTCGATGCATTTCTCGAAGAGGTCCTCGTCCGATTGCAGCCCAGTAACGACGCGTAATGCACGCGTCTGAATTGTGTTTGAGTAGAAATGAGTGTTCTCGATGGAGTTTTTAGGCCCTGTACTTTGCATGGTTTTGCTCCTTGCTTTTCTTTGTTTCTTGAAGCCTTGGTCTCCTTTCCTTTCATGTATGTTATCTGTAGGAATTAACACTTCTAACGGAACTCTCATCTCTGCTCTCAGTTCTTACTCTCACTTGTATGACTACATAAATGGTCACTTTGATCTCGCTTGGCTCTCAGCGAAAAGAAACCCACTCTTTGGGGCTCGTGCTAGAAGACCAAATACCGATACTGATTTCATCTGGTCTTTATCTTCATTTTCTCATTCTCAACGGTTGGCTAGTCGTCATCACTGGGTGTTTCAAACTGCACGCTTTATTTAGATAAAATGTTCAAATGATGACATAGTGATAAAAACAATCTCCGTCCCTACCACTCCGTTGTTGCCTTGAAGCTGTGATATTGTCACTTCATAGTCTTGTTCATCCGTGTCTTAATTATCACTGCGCTCATCATTGTCTAGGCTTCCGCCCATGGACAGTTCCAAGGTTCCCATGTCCTGGTAGTCTTCTTGTTTGTCAAAGACGACAGGAATACCTTGACTTCATTTGCTTGCAACCTTCTTCATTGGGGAGATAGGTATGGAAGTATTCGTGGATACCGTAGTGTGTTCCAAGGTTGTGCTAATGTCTCCTTTTGGAGTAAGGTTGTGGTAAGTGGGTCCATAGTCACATCCATCCATGGATGGGGGGGATTTACATAAAGTTAAGGTTATTAGGGCTTCTCCACTTTCGCATGGCAGTGGTTTATATGAGCAGGCAGGACAGAGATAACCTTGTTCTTACTTTCCAACATTTCATTCAAAACTGCGTATCTTCTTTTCATTATCAGACATTGTAGTTGGAGGTATCTGGGAACCAAAAACAGGGTATCCAGAGAAATAACACAATGAAAGTGAAGGAGACTGGGATAAGTATAGCAACTAGGTAGTCTTCGAAAACCTGGTTTTATGTTTTATGTTGTGCCTTTAACGCCTATATCGGAAGAAAGAAAGTATTTATATAAACATGGAGTAAGTGAGGAAGGCTTCCGCATCCCGCCGCCGATGATATTCTATATAGTGTCCTGGTATCCTAATTAGAACACGACACCTTCCTACACTAAGAATGAGTGGCGTAGACGCGACGTAGCAGACTAAGTCCACTGCCAGAATTTGGACTTGGGTTCAGTGGTTGTTCGTGTTGACACAGGCTAGTTAACTAGCTAACTAACTAACTATAACTATTACCTAGCTCCGCTTTGTTGACAGAGAATTCAATCCTTCTTCTCTCTCCCTCTCTAGCTCTCTGTGGCCAGATCAGCTCACTCTAGGAATAGTAAGATCTCGATTCAATTATTCGATTCTGATCTCAAATAATGACTAGCTTACAGCTGCTCTCGCTTCCTTACATATCGATCCTCCAAGGACTTCCACTCCGCAGGTGGCATTATATACTTGGCCTGGCGGGTTATATTTCGGTCTAGCAAGTGGGTTGATCTGTCTCCTCTTAATATCCGGTATAGTTCAATACGCACAGTCTTGCAAGTTCCATCGTCCATCTTAGCATCAAAAAGCAGAAAGGCTCGGGCCAAGGGATAACACTTTAATTCCCCTCTGTATTTCCTCAGGACTGTTACGCGAGGCGGATTTGCAGGACTTGCGTGTGGATTGGCTTCAATCAATCTGTCCACTTAGCATGAAACATTGCCAGGTAACAAGGTTGGGGACTGACTTCTGCAAAGAAAAGGAGGCCATAATGTCCAGGTATAATGAGCTGGCGACAGGCGATGGGCGGTTGGGTGATCAACTCTATAAACCACGAAGTAAAGGATAAGACAGGCCGGCTAGCATACGTGCGATCTCGAGAATTGAATCTGTGCTGCTACATGCAAGCGATAGGGGATTGTGAACAGTTCGAAAGCATTTACCTCTGCCACTATATCTCCCTTCGGTGTAATATCCTCACTCCCGCAGAAGGGCTCGATGGAGGGATTCCGACAGGCCGATAATATAGGCTCGGTAGAAAGGAAGCACTCAGAAACTGTGGTGATAAAGCCTATATTCTCAACATATAAGGTGAATTACATTGTCGATGGGGACAGGTAACTCTGGACTTCGTAGAACCCCGTAGAAGCAGCGCAGTAATGTCTTGGAATGTCCGCGGCATCAGACTATCAATATGCAGGATTATATATTGCCTAAATGGTACAAATGCCCCGTATACTACCCTACATGTCGTCATTAGCGAGGGTTCTCCGACTTCAGGGCTTACTGCTACTTGCGGCACGTGTAGAGTACGGCCGCTGTGGCGGACTTGATTGGCCAGGGAAGTGCCAGGAGTCACCAGGGGCGCAACATCGCCATATTGTTCACCACAATTGTATCGCCGTTTATATGAAAGGGGCCAGTCATAGGAAATCAGTGGCTAATGCTAGATCTTTCCGTTCTTCTCTGTTCTGTTCCTCTCTGCTCTGTACCACCTACTGTGTCACCACCGTTCATTCTCCACAAGACAATGGAATCCCCCTATTGGTTACAGTACGGAAGTTGGAGAGGGCGGCCTCCGGCTCAACGGCGATGGAAGTAGAGTGTGGCAATACTCGGCCCTTCCTAAACCGCAAAGGATTCAATGGATTTAACGGAAAAGATGAAGCCGGTGGAAGGATGTGTGTGGATCGGCAACCGATTTGTGTTGAGATACACTAACTGACCAGCGGATTTTCTATCCGACTTAGCATCAGCACAAAATCTTCAATGAAACCAATCTTACCGACGAAAGAGGCCCGAGGACGAGCAGTCAAATTTCAGTCGTGGAGAAAGGAAAATCCCCGCGAATGGTTTTCTAATTTATTACGGTAGAACGCGGAACAGATTCTCATCTTAGCGTTCGCTCCTAACCGCTAGCAGACCATGTTCCTTCGTTGCATGCTCTGTGAAATTCAGACACATCTCAGCACCCTCTCAACGCCCGGAAAGAGAAAGAATTCAACTTGCAATCAATATTGAGCGCAAAGTTCAAGAAGGTGTCAAGCCTTCCTTGCCGAGTTCACAGAATATTCTGCATGCCAGGGTATGAGTTCCCCACCGAAATCCGTCTTCACTTTACTTTGGTGTTTGCGGGAGATGAACGCCTTCGTCAGTCTTTCGGCAAAAGCGACTAAAAAAGGGCGCAAGCGAAGAGGGGGTAGTGCCTCTAGGATGGTCGAAACAGCCAATCGGTCTCCGGAGTCGGGACCAAGTAGTTGGTGATATTGAATTCATTCGCATTGGAGGGATGACCACCGTCGTCCACTGACCCAGTTGGAGGCGCAGGGCCAGCGTCTGTCAATCCATGAATTGACATTGGATTTGGTACAGGCTCTGTGATTTCCAAATGAGAGGGGGTAGAAGTAGACAAGTCAGGAGCCCGAGCAGGAGGAACACGGGGAACATTGAAGAAACCAAACACATCAAGGTACTCGAGTTCGTTGGGGGCGAAGTTGCGGGCGGGCATTGTCGGAAAGGGGGGCCGGGGCTGATGGCTCTCGCCGATGCCATTATCGGCTGGTGATTCACGTGGTTGACGCGAGATCAAAAAGTCCAGATCGAATGCGCAGCGACGCATATCGGCGAGAATCTTGACCGTTGAAGGTGTCGATCGTTCGCCGTCTATGGCAGTGGATTGCTGATACTCGTTGTACTCGTCTAGGACGCGTTGAAGGATGGTGCTGTATCGCTCGGCGACTTTCCAGTATTTTCCTAACTGGAATAGAGTATCCACGAAAAAGACGATATCGGGACTGACGGTATGTGCAATGGTTGAGCCGTGAACAAGGAGTAGGCGTGCTGAGACCCAGAGAGTGAAAGCGAAGGGCGGGCCCATCTTGTCTAGCATGTTATGCTCTACAACGAACCTTGTTACTGATAGAATGTTTTCCACAGCTAGTAGGCATCGCTGGCTGGCACTATATGAGGGCGTGAAGATTGGAGATCGGGTCGTCGGGTATGCTGCCGAGGAATGCAGACGAATTACAGCTCTAGAGTAATTGACCCGTTTTAGTTGCTTGAAATAACAAATAAAGATGCGGCGCACTTACGTTTGATAGGTTGCATGCAATTGCACCCAATCGCTGTGCAGAGCCCGGCCATTCTTGGGTCCATTGAAGAGTCGGGATGAGTTTTCGTAGGCATACTCCGCTGGGAGATTGAACTCCCACGATGTGAGCTCGCTGTCGAGTTTGCGATAGGTAGCCTGCCATTCCGCGACATCAGAGAGAGCTCCGATATCCACGGGCCGTTTCAAGAATATGTGAATCCGCGAGAGGATACCCAAGATTTCAACATAGAGCCCGAAAGAACCAACGTTTTCAGCTTTACTGAGATAATCCGCACGGTCGCTGGAGCATTGGAACCACCGCGTCTCGACCGGTTGATTCTTCATAAAATAATCATCCTTGCAAGGGAGTTTGCGGTCGATGTCTCTGTCGTCCAACGCGAAATTGAACGCAGTCGCCAGGGTGGAGTATCGGTCCAGCAAGTAAACCATCCAGAACAAACGACGTCTACTCTCATCTTCAATCCAGGAATCTGGCTCGGAAAGAGTGACAGCTCTCAGAGTATAGATTGAGGGATAGAGGGGGTTTATAAGAGAAGACTTTGCTTCCACAGCCAACCCTAACTGAACTACAGATCGGGTAATCAGGGCAAGTAGCTTCCACCCCGGCGGACCATTGGAAGATCCAACCAAATCAAGAGCTAAAATGACGAGTGCCTGAAGTGCCTTGACGGAAGAATTTTCCAAGCCATACAGGACGACCTTTTGTTTGGACGAGTCATGATAACGCTTTCTGTTCTGGTCATTAAGCCTGTTGTCAGAGGAAAACCGCAGAGTTGTTGCCACAATTGCATACAGCACCATTCTGTCTGCCTCGTCTAGTGGCGATGGGCCAAAAAAGGTATCCAGGGTTGTTCGCCGGTGGAGGATCGGGCACCAGGAATTGATGTGTTCGAAATAGAGATCTACCAAAGCATAGAGCAAATCATATGGTGGCAGATCTAGATCAGGATCGGTAAGGGATTGCTCTTGGTTTGAGTATATGTTGACGGGAACCTTCAAAGACGATTCGTTTCCTGTGTAATCATGATGTGCGTTTTGGGTATGTAACAACTGGCCAACTGGCGCCGTTGACATGTCATGTTGCAGATGATTATGTGAGGAATTCTTCACAGAGCCATCTGATGGGCTGTTGGTGGACACGTCCGCACGGCGAGAGGGTAGAGTAACAGAAGACGCTGGGTCGTTGAAGTAAAGAGCCGTACCAGGACTGGGGCCATGGGCTGCTGACGGCTCGGACGGGGAGCTATATGAAAGACGCCCAGCGTGGGGTAACTCATGACCCATTGAAGACTGGCTTTGCAGCATATGCATCTCGATAAGCCGAGCTTGTGATTGGATAATATCTTCTAATCGGTCTGAGGTACGAGTGAGATGTGAAATAGATGACGAGCAGACGTATAGCTGCTTACCAAGTCGTTGTTCTAGCTCCTTTCCATAGCCAGCTCTCAGCCCAGGCTTCTTTCGTTCCCTATATTCACATAGCTGGCCATTTCGGGTACACCAGCCACAGCTCGGTTGAACTCGGTCTGGGTTGGTCAGTGTTAGAAACGAAACGTTTGCATAGGAGATTTTTACGCCGTACCGCATTTAACCTTTCGCTGTTTGCATAGTTCACATCTTGGGAGGGTTAGTCGGGGCTACATTTCATACAAACATGGGTAGCGGAGGCGATTCAGGTACGCACGAGACAGTGAGGGGGCGTTTTCGCTTCAAGGCTCTTGTGGAGCCATTGAGTCCAACATGGTCGTTATCGGAATCCGAAGAATACTCTGCACTCTGATCTCGGTTCGGATCGCCGAATTGCTGATTGGAAGACGGGGTCTCCTGGGGAAGCGCAGTGTTCGGCATTTTGATTTAGCGAGATAGCAATTCGCCCTATCAGGGACCGAGCATGATGCAAGGCCGATTCACAGTGAGAGGTCCAAATAGGCTGGGATCGCCTTATATACTGTTATAAAACAGAGGGGGCCTTGAGATAGTTCTCCACGATAGTCAGCATTGAACCCGACGAGGGAAAGAGAAAGAGGAAACAGAAATGGTCGGCCTCGTGGAGCTAAGGCCTCAGGCAGAAACCGGGGCACCCCGCATTCTCCGCTTTTGGCATCCCCTTGATTTTACTTCGATTTCTTCGATTTTTCTTCTACACCTTCTATTTCTTTGATATCTTCAAATTTTAATTCAAATAACAATAATACCGTTTGGATCACTGTCACTCTATACCCTAAAAAAGGGTGGCGCAGACAGTTCAAAAGAAATCCGTGGTCAATACCAGTTCACGGGAGAGTTGCAAGGCTTGGTCCAATATAGTCTCTGATTTGCCATAGAGTCATTGTTTGAAAAGAACCATAAGCTCTGTACATGCATGAGCGTTGGGTGCTTTTGCATTGGGTCCTATTCGCTAACTTTACCGGGCATTATACAGACATTAAAGTGGCTTCGAGTCCCATACCCTAATTATGTACAGACCAAGCTTTCAATTCAATTGAAGATTGACAGCTGCTGACTATTGCGACATTTTCTTGGCCCAATATTGTCAACGTGTCACTATAGTCTACTCGGGGGAATCAGTGCCATCACCTTCCTTAAAACTAACAACAGGCGAGTTTTAAGGGCTTTATCAAGCTAGTGGAGTCTCTGGATTATTAGAGAGGGATAATTTATAGGTTCATCACCTATTATCTGCGTGTATCATTCTTTGCGGTATAAATATGTTGATTTGAGTGCTTGAATATCCCGCTCTGTATTGACGGTGAACTATATCGTCAGATCTATATGTGGTGGTCTATATTCTGTACTATAGATATTATGAGTATATATAATACGGCAACCTTCTCGAAAAGAATAAAATTGTGGAGATATAGTCATTGAGAATAGTCCCGAAGTCGTGAGAATTACCCAAATATGTACATATATAGAACATCCCCCTGTTTTCAAGGCTTTGGAATTTGAGAACCATATCCCATAGGTCCTCGTAGAATTTCAAGACCATTTTTATCCGGCCCACACGTATATAGCTTGAGATAAATAAAACATTATCTGTTGTCGCAACAGATTCTCCGAGTCGCTGTTTGTCCGTCTCTCGGGGTAGCAATGCCCCGAGCTCGCCTCGGCATGTGGAATTCATTGAAATAGATGCGAATGCCCCGCAACTGTTGGATCTCTGCTTTATTTCTCTTTCTCTTTCTCTATCTTCTTGTGTGGATATTTGAGTTCTTTTTCTCTTGAGGCTTGTTCATTTCATACATCATGGGTTCAACAACGGCAACAACGGAATTCCCCCGCATCAAGGAAGTCCGCACCTTCATCATTGATGGTGTTGGCTCTGGCGGTGATTACCACAATGTAAGAGCTCTGAGAAGTGAATTGTCTCGATATTTGACATCTAATATTGTCGCAGGTCAAGGGAGGCCACTGGCTGGTCGACAGCAACATCTCCACCCCTATGACCAAGTGGGCACAATTCCGTGGCTCACGAACGTCGTGGGGCATCAATGTCTTGGGATCATTCTGTGTGGAGATTGAGGCCACTGATGGTACCAAGGGCTTTGCGACTGGTTTCGGAGGTCCGCCTGCATGCTGGCTGACCCAGCAGCATTTCAACCGCTTCCTGGTTGGCGCGGGTATGTACACTATCTCACATGCATAGAACAACGGATTTTTCTGACAAACTATATTTCAACAGACCCCCGCGACACCAACGACCTATTTGAGAAGATGTACCGCGCCTCGATGTTCTACGGCCGCAAGGGTCTGCCCGTCGCCGTGATCTCGGTTATTGATCTGGCTCTGTGGGATCTGCAGGGCAAGATCCGCAACGAGCCCGTCTACAAGCTGATCGGAGGTGCGACTCGAACTCGGTTGAACTTCTACTGCACCGGTCCCCAACCTGGTTCTGCGAAGGCCGCTGGCTTCATCGGCGCCAAGGTGGCACTGCCACACGGTCCTGACGAGGGTACCGAGGGCCTTCTCAAAAACGTTGAATACCTGCGTCAGCAGCGCGAGAAAGTCGGCGCTAACTTCCCACTACGCGTGGACTGCTACATGTCTTTGACTGTCCCCTACACAATCCAGCTGGTCAAGCGCTGTGAGGCTATTGGGCTCGACATTGACTGGTGGGAGGAGTGCCTTTCGCCCGATGACTTTGACGGCCACGCGCTCCTCAAGCGTGCGCACCCTACCGTTACCTTCACCACTGGCGAGCACGAGTACTCCCGCTATGGCTTCCGCAAGCTGATTGAAGGCCGCAACATTGACATCCTCCAGCCCGATGTGATGTGGGTTGGTGGAATGACTGAGCTGCTTAAGGTCTCTGCCATGGCTGCTGCTTACGATCTGCCTGTTGTGCCCCATGCATCCGGTCCCTACTCGTACCACTTCGTCGTCTCCCAATCCAACAGTCCCTTCCAGGAGTACCTTGCCAACTCTGCCGATGGCCACACCGTCGAGCCTGTGTTTGGTAACCTTTTCTTGAACGAGCCTATTCCTACCAAGGGCTACCTTGACGTCTCCATCTTGGACAAGCCCGGGTTTGGTCTTCAGCTCAACCCCGCTGCTCCCCTGATTCCTGCTACCGCTATCCTTACGCCCGCACCCCAGAAATCCCTATGCGCACCCGACAACGAGGAGGTCGTTAATGGCAATGGGTCTGTGTAAATGTTGACATTTCGGCGGAATCCTTTGCTATCTTTGTGTCTTTGGTCTATTCCATGTTTATCAGTCATTTACGCACTATACGAAAGTCATGTATATACACATCGGATAAAAAGAGTTAAATCCCATCCCATGCCTCCTTCTCATACCGATTATCATTTAAAAAGCCATTCAATCGCCGTTACTTCGATGTCAGAATTCAAACTCCCCCATATATACCGGGGGGAGGGTGTATCACCAATCCCCTATATATGTACGGAGTAGATGCGATTAACATGGGGTTTTAATATGTGGGGAGACTATCACTTAGTGTCCACACAATGAAGGTCTTTTGGTAGTAAGGTACTAGCGTAGGGTGCGTTGCTACGGTCTACAGGGACTGGTACAATATGCAACTCTTCTCCAAGCGCCCGGACAAGCCAAACAGTTGATTGAAGGTCGTATCATCTGGGGGTAGTGTAAGCCCCAACGACACAGTGCAGCATGACATGTACAGAAGCACAGTCCAGCCACAGGATCTAAAAATTGGTGACGGCAATGTCTGGGTGATTGAAAAGAACTGAAAGAAAAGATCACCCATGGGCACGGGAGAAGAAAGACAGAAAAGGTGGACTGGCCGCTTTATACCCCAGCCTCCGGATTATACATAATCTGATATGGAGGGTTTTTCCGGTTACGAGGCTGCCCCCCTCTGCCGGAGTGGGGTTTCCCCACACTCGGGGTAATATCACCACGAAACCCCGGGCTTATCGAGAAATCACCCACTTTGCCCCAGGTGAGAATTGTGAGAATTGTGAAAGGACACCTTTCCATTCCTAACATCCTCAATGGCTTTTCCACAGTTACTAGTTGGTAAAGTTGCCGCCATCACTGGTGGCCTCACAGGCATTGGACGGGTAGGATTTCCCATCTCCAAGCTCCAAATTTCAAACGATTCAGAAAAGCAGAAAAGAAAACCACACTAACTCTACTACAGGCAATTGCCCTTGATTACATCCGTCATGGAGCTAAAGTCTCCATCAGCCACCTCGGCGGCGCAAAGGAAGACACGCTGCTAGAAGCACTGCGCAAAGACGTGAACGAGATCGAAGCCGAAGCAGCCAAGAGCCGATTCCTCACGGTATCCGGCGACATTTCGCAGCCAGAGACAGGCCAGGACTTTATTGCAAAGACCGTCGAGGCATTTGGTCGGCTAGATGTATTCGTGAGCAATGCAGGCGTGTGCCAGTTTGCTGAATTCCTAGAGTGAGCTATAACGTACCATTCCACCCTCTTCTCCCCACTAATGACCCCGCCAGACTCGAACCATCCCTCTTAAACCACACAATCTCAACAAACCTTTCAGGCTCATTCTATGCCACTCAAGCCGCAGCCCGCCAAATGGCACTGACCCAGTCGCCATCGGGCGGCTCCATCATCGGCGTCAGCTCCATCTCCGCTCTGGTAGGCGGCGCCCAACAGACACATTACACCCCCACCAAGGCCGGTGTATTGAGTCTCATGCAGTCGTGTGCGTGTGCGCTCGGAAAGTATGGTATTAGGTGTAATGCGCTGCTACCGGGAACTATCCTGACGCAGCTTAATGAGGAGGATATGAGGGACCCTGCTAAGCGGCATTATATGGAGGGTCGGATTCCGCTGGGCAGATTGGGTCAGCCGCGGGATCTGGCTGGGCCAGCTGTTTTCTTAGCTTGTGAGGAACTAAGTAGTTATGTGACTGGTGCGCAGCTCCTGGTTGATGGTGGTTTGTTCGTTAACCTGCAATGAGGATATGTACAGCTGTCTCTTTTCCTGGAAGTCTGAGCTATTTATTCATCAATATACATATTTCAAGCTCAAGTGACTTTGCTTTTATACTTCATGGTAATGGAATCTCGAGATCTCTATGCCATAAGCACGCAAAGCAACAGAACCCCATACACCCCTCTTTTGTTCCTCAGACAATCCCCTCCGTTCCAAAACCTCCTCGACCACACATCTCCACCTGCCCCAAGAGACATCATTCCCTCCACCGCCAATATTGCACACCGGCCAGTCTGATCCAAACATAACACGGTCCGCCCCAAAAGTGTCAAAAACAACATCGGTCCAGGGCTGCACACGTTCAACAATTGCCCGAAAATCTGGTTCCGACTCCGCCTCTAACGGTAGAAGCTCTGAAAAAGCCCCAGAAAGCTTCATATAAGTCCTGGGATTTGCGCTCGCCATCTTAGTCACAAGATCTTTCCACTCAAGGAACTCCGAATGAGAGCGAATATCATCCGACACCAAACGAAGGTTAGGCTTGCACAAATGGTCTGTAGCAGTCAGCAAGGCGAACCCAAGCAGGAACGACCAGAAGAAAAAGAAAGAGAAAAAAAAGAACCATACTAATAACAATCGTAACCGCCTCACCCCCCTCCAAACCCCCATAAACCAACCCCATCATCTCAACCGCCTCCCTCAACTGCCCCAACCCGCCAGACCTCGCATCAACCCCAAGATCAAAAACAAACCCCTCCCTCCCCAACCACCTCAGCCCCTCGACAAACCCGTCCCCAAGCATCGTCCCCGCAGCTTTATCCTGCAGCAAATACCTAACTCCCCTAACCTTTCCCCAAACCTCCTCCCCAGTCCGGCCACGGACCTGCTCCATATACGCGCTCAGCACATCCGGCCCGCCGGGTACAGGCGCCCACGGTACAATCCCCAGACAGAGCGTCTTGTCGTGCGGGGCGTGGCCTTCACCTGGGACCGGTGTGCCGAGCGCTATGCGTGTCAGGAGGGAGACTTCGTCCAAGGCGTGTTGCCAGCCGTGGTTTGGTGAAGTCGAGTCAGTGATTGAGGAGAGTCGGTCTGTTTCGAGGAATATGAAACCCCGGAGGAGGGGCGTGGCGTTGGCTGTTGTTGCGTGACGGTATTCGTTTACGCTGTGTTGTGTGCCGAGTGGGTTGTTCCTGTTGTGCCAGGATAAGGTTTTTAGGTGTGTTGCTGGGAAGAGGTGGATGTGGGAGTCCACTATTGGGATTTGGTTTGTTGGCGTCATGGCTTAGGGTTATGTAGTTAAATGTAGTTGAATGTTGTTCTCTTGTTTTGTTGCGCTCGGCTTGGAATGTTTTGGCTGGTGTGGGGTTTAGTCAAGTTTAGATTGAAAGATGGGGGATGCGGGGTTTCTTTTGAGATGTTAATAGATCAAAGTGATATTCTCGGGGAGAATGTTAAGACACTTGAGTCAACGGGAGCTAAAACTCGGTGGCTCTTGTCCCGAATCCAGAGCTTGTGGAGACAGGAATTTCAGGTATAAAAAAGGATCAAAACAGTTGTTAGCTATTGAATTCCAGTAAATTCTACAGAACTACGCCAGCAGAGAGTACTGCTATATAAGACAGAAAGAAATTCATATGCACGAGAAAGGATCAAAAGTATACATACACCAAGTGGATAGCACCACGAGGGCAACAAAGGGAATGCATCAGGGAACATAAGGGGAAAATCACAATAGCAGTAACAGAGGCAATATAAAAGGGATGTGAACAACTCCTCTGCGGTAACACAGCAGAAGGGACAGGGTATGTATGCATGCATGCCTCTTCGGCATGCAGTAAAAGTTCAAGTCCAAAAGGAGAAAACAAAGACAAGAAAAAGTAAAGGTGACGATCCAAATTGCAACTCGCCAGGTCGTCTTTGCCATGATCAGGGAGTAAGGAAGATGTGAGTGCGATGTGACGCAATAACGCATGTTTTCCCCCAGCATGCCGATGCGCTGCTGCCAGTTCGATCTATACAAGGTTTCCTCTGCATCCACAAATCCTCAAAGCTAGTCATCCATAGGCTTGTCCTCCAGAGTGACTCTGTTGGGTTCACTTTCAGCGATGCTGCTTCGGTTGCTGTCAGTGCCACTGGCACCGACAGCCGAGCCAGTGGGCAAGCTAGACAAGCTACCAAGGCCTGGCTTGCGACTAGACCTAGCGCCAGAAGAGCGAGACATAGAAGTCCGCTTCTCGAACTCAGCGGATGCTGCAGCCGGAGTAGGGGTAGGAGTTGGAGAGCCATCGGAGGCAGTTTCTGGGAGAGGAACAGGAGGGGGACTGGGGGAGCCCGAGTGGGTGCTGGCGCTGGCAGCAGCCGAGGCTGGAGACTCAGTATATGTGCCGTTAGTAACGTTGCTAACAGTCTCAGCAACTTGGGTGTTCACGGTAGGAGCATCCTCAGATCCGGCCTGGGGAGGCTTGCTGGCCGGTACATCTAGACTAGTACCGCGGGTGGATCTGCGGTCTGAAGGGCTGTTGACGTTGATGGGGAATCGGCCTATCTCCGAAGCACCGCTCGAGCGGTCACGTCGATGCCGTTGGCGATTGGCGGGACTGGTTGCCCGGCTGCGGTTGACAATGGCGCGCTGACGGGCCTCCATCGCCGCACGACGGTTACTCTCATCCGTGCTGATGGCGCGTGGACGGTTGGAGCCGGAGCCGGTAATTCCCAGCGCACTCGATTGGCGCTTCAGTTCGCCAAAGATAGAGTCCTTGTGAGCAAACAGATCGCGGATCAAACGATAACTGTGGCGTTCGTTCATCGTCAGAGTGCTCTCTATGCGAGGGCGGAGAATACAAGGGGAAAAGGCCTGTGCCAGCGAAGTGATGTATTCTTCGTCGGCCGAGGTCAAATCAATCAGGCGCGTGAAGTGAGTCATAATGGCATCAAGCGTAGCGATATTGACGAGGCGGAGTTGTCCAAGGGTGCTTTGCAGAACCTTGATCCGTCCTTCTTCGGTGGTCTCATGAGCAGTGGTGGAATAAATCGTCTTTACGATTTCGTAAACTTGTGAGGAAACCAATGAGTCTATCCAGGTATTAGCATAAACATATATCAAGCCACTAAGAGAGCGACAAACCTGGCAATTCAAGAAGGTACAATCTTAAGACGCTTGCAATAACTGGAATTTCGAACTGAGGCAGCACTGCGGCATAATCGGCCTTGCTATTGTTCAAGGCTTGACGAAGCTTGTGCGTCGTGCTTAGATCAACTTCGGTCAGCCAGATCATTCGCCGTGTTTCGTCGCCTTCGAGTTCAGGGTAGCCTGTACAATTGTGAGCGCTGATTCATGAATCCGAACACATTCCATGTATTTCTTACGGTTATCTAGGTAGGTCAGAATAGTGGTCACCAGGATCGGAACACGTTTGCGGTCGGCACGGGCTCTAGCTTCGAGGTCGACCCCAAAGTTTTGTTCTGGTGGAAATTAAAATTAGCAATAACGTCTCATCCCTGGGCAATGACCGTGGCTGTACCTTCAACGGAACCATAGTAGTTCTCGTATGCTTGGATCTTGGGTACGAATCCACCAGTACGGTAGTTCTCCAACAGATATCTCAAGTCACCGAGGGGCTGAATTGTTTCCTGATATAGCATCATATGATCCACTGTGCTCTGCAGGTTGGGAATGACATTGCTGATCGCGCCCGAGAAGTCAAGAACCACTGCTTTGATGGCCTTGAGGCGGTCCAGCTCGCACTGCTCCATGTATTTGAGCTGGCCAATGACTTCTTCCTCCAGACGGCAGCGGATCTGATCAAGCTTACGAACCGCAACCTTGTACCGTTCATCGGCTTCCAAAGCCTCCCTCCGGAGTTTCTCCGAAGGCGTCTCGTTCGGGTAAGGGTTGTTGAGAGGATTCCAGCCAGACAGCATTTCAGAGACAGATGCAATAGGTGAGTCACTGCCGTTGCCGTCCTCGCTTGATGCCACTGAGGTGACACGCATGAGAGGCTTCTTTTTTTCCGGGATACCGGTGATTTGGAAAACTTTGGGACGCCATTGATAGTTCATCTTGGAACTATTGGCAAAGACATTGCCCATATTTCCAACCAAGCGAAGAAGACCGTTGTCTACCATATCCTGGCCAATTATCTCCACTTGAGCGAGATTATCAGCCTCCATATAAGTTTGGATATATTGCGCGATATCCGCGCCGGTGGAAACATTCAGATAGGTACCGATAATGGGGACCTTCGCCTCGCCAAGCTTGATGTTATTAAGCATATGGGTGAGGAGTTTTTTGATGTGGTCCGGCGGGAATATCCGCTCACCCAACTCGATGGGGTCTTCGTCTGGTTCTTCCTCGGTGGGGAGAACGATCTTTGGGGGAGCTTTGATCTTGGGGCTCGACTCAGGGTCTTGGAAAGCAAGTTTGTTCTCTTCTTCCAGATCCTCAACGACACGACACTTGTTGAAGTAAGTACTGCGCAACTTCCTTACCAACTCCGCCTGCTTGGTGTGTTCCTTGATGCGGGATTGGAGGAGATCATGCGAATACTGAACACGCATGTCGTGCTGCTCACCCCAACGCCGGAAGGGCGATACAACCAATTCACGGATATTGTTGGCAATCTTCTGGTGGTTCTTGGAGGCCTCAACCATCTCGGTGCGGATTCCTTCGTATGCCTGTAACGAGGTTCGCGCGACGTCAGTCTTCCTTCACCCCAGTCCATTCTATGCGCCTGGAACAAACCTTTCTGACACTGGCACCATCGTCCTTGCCGAATCCCGCCGGCGTCAGCCTATCCACGCTCGGGGCAATGTCTCCCATGCGGAGTCCATACTGCTCTTCTGCATCTGCTCGCATGGATGCAATGGCCAAGATCTGCTTGTTCTCCACAACTCCCTGCTGCAGCTTTCCGTACAGTACCCCCAGACCCGAAGCATAGTCGGGGGTCCAGAAAGAGTCCGCGAACCCGGGCATTATGGCGGCGGCTAAAAGGCTGATTCACGCCGTCAAGCGGAGACACGTTATGATCGACGTAGCAAGGGAAAGTGACTCGGCAGCTGACAACGGTGGGAATCGTAAAGGCGTGGAGAAAACGCGAAGCTGAGAGTCAATCGGAGCGAATTGATGTCGAGTGGCCGCTAGACACTGGGTTTGCGATATGGCTGAGGACACCGAGGGAAGACCGACTGGCTTAGTTGTCAATTCAATATCCAGTCTTGACGCTGGATGGAACTGCGCTAGACCGAGACACCAATGACGAAGCAGGGGAGATCACTTTGGAATGCAAGAGAAGCGAGTGCGAAGGGTGTTAAGCGCCGGATCGCCGAAGAATTCGAGGCTAAAATGAGCGAAAGCCAGGCTGAGGAATTGCGATGCAAGTCGGCAGGAAGCTGGCAACAAAAACAAAGAAAGACAGAAATGGGAAAGATGAAGATGGAGATGGAGTAGATGGAGTTCATGGATTTCCAGATCGTAGGGCGTCATGTGGCTCGTAATATTACGGGGATTTGCGTACATCTGAGACCAATACCGCCTAGCAGAAGTCCTTTGGCTGACAACCTGGCTCTTGTCCCCACCGTCTTTGAATCCACTCGGGCTATTTTTGGGGTTGAAAATTACACTGGGGTGGTAATTGGCTGCAAATCTTTAAACTTGGGTGTTTTTTTCAGCCGTTGAAGGGGAAAAGGGGGCGTTGGTGGATGTGCATCTTGTCTCTTTTTGTTTACAATTGAATTGCATTGACATTGCATGTGGCTATGAGCCTTGCCCGAGGGTAATCATATGTATACCTTCAATCAAAATATATTACAGAATATAGTGCAATATACCATATGTGGCACCCTACCCCTAAGCCGTTGATCATGCCTGGCTTCCTGGGTCAAATGGTCCCCCACAGGTATGCCAAGCCTGGAGGCTCGAGATGATGATCGGCATTAATATATGTTGTATGTTGTAGATTTGAACGCTTTGTATGATGTTCATAGAAAAATTATGGTATCGTTGTTATCTTTGGACTGGCTTTCCAGGTGAGATGCAATATCAAGATGTAGTACACCTGGGCATAGGGGGAGATGTCGTCAAAAGCAAAAGGAAAGAGATAAAATATCCGCTTAACAGAAGAACTTATAAACCTTTTTCCACTTAGGCCAGTCTTTTTGCTCAGCCAGCTCCTGCTCAATCAAATGCTGGATATCAAGGTCGCGACGACCGGTGACCAAATCCACCTCGGAGGTGCGAACAAACCTAGTCTTGTACACGATCTTGTAACCGATGTAGCAAACCAGCACCACCGGGGCGGCCAAGTAGACAGAGAAGAAGCTGTAGGCAATCTCCTGGGGGGTCTTGTCTGCGTAACCAATGGGGGCGAAGCCAACCCAGAACTGGGCAATCAGTACGAGACAGTTGAAGATGAGACCGATCCACGAGCCAATGACGCCGGGCTGGGAGCGGAAAGCCAGCTCATCCAGGCTGTGGCCCTGTTTCTTCCAAGCGCGACGGAAGAGGATGTGAGCGCCGCACACGGAACCCCAGGTGAAAACAGATGACAGACCCGAGATGGCCATCATCCAGGCGAAGGCGGTAGTCTGCACGTCAGAGGCGGCGAGGTAGGAAAGCAGGCCCAAGATAGATGCAATGATAATGGCGGGGAGAGGACGACCCTTGCGGTCGATGTATGCTAGGAACCTGGGGGCTTGGCCCTGTTCGGCAAGGGCAGCAAGAGTACGAGAGGATCCATAGACGGAGGAGTTGCCGACAGACAGGACCGCAATCATAATAACGACGTTCATGATCGAAGGCAGAGCCTTGATTCCGGCGTTCTCAATGGCAATGACGAAAGGAGAGGCCTTGGCATCGGCGGAAGAGGTACCGCTGATAAGTTTCGGGTCGTCATACCTCACTAGGAGGCCGACAAGGGTAAGGGAAACCACGTAGAAGAGAGCAATACGCCAGAAGACCTGCTTAACGGCAGTCGGAAGGGATTTGCGAGGATTGGCGGTTTCGGCGGCGGCAAGACCAACAAGTTCGGTTCCAGCAAAAGCAAATGCAGCATTAACAAAGACACTGCAGAGACCCTTGAAACCGTTCCTGAATGCACCTGGGTCGTACCAGTACTTGGCGCCGATGTATCCACCTTCGGGTCCACCGCCGCAGTTGAGGATGATTCCAAGGATACTAATAGTCAAGTCAGTTAGATATTCAAGTTTCAGTAGACGGTAGCGTAACTTACATGAAACCAAGAACGGCAATGACCTTAACGAGGGAGAAGACAAATTCAGCTTCGCCATATCCTCGCACACCGAACAGGTTGATTGAGACAATCACAACCCAGAAGATAGTGACCCAGGCGGCATTTGAAACACCTGGGTTCCAATAATCGACCGTGATAGAAGCAGCGACGATCTCCAAGGGTAGGACAATAAGCCACTGAAGAGCGTAATTCCAGCCCATAGCAAAACCCCAAGCAGGATCCACGAAACGAGTCGAGTAATGGGCGAAAGAACCGGCAACGGGGAAGAGGACTGCCATTTCACCTAAAGCATGAACTGTACAGTAAAGCATGCATCCAATCAAGACATAGGCGATCAGTACTGAGGCTGGACCACCGGCGGCCAAAACAGATCCGGAACCAACGAAAAGACCAGTACCTACATAGTAAATGGAATTAGCGAGGTTGAATGAGATGAGAGAAGAATCAGTGGAGAGCATACCAATGGAACCACCAATAGCAATCATCTGCAGATGACGACCCTTCAAGCGACGCTGCAGCGGGGAGTGAGCGGTGTTATGGGCGGCAGTCTCGACATCGAAGCCAGATCCATCAGCTCCAACATGACCGGTGACGGTGTGGTTGGGGTCTCTCTTGAAACTGTCAAGGATTCGTTGGCCCATGCCTCCCCGCGTTGGAGATGAGTCGCCATAGGCCGGGGGGGCCTCCACGCCAGTCTGGACGGCCTCAAACTTCTTCTCCTCCATGGTGTGTATGTGAATAGATTTCTCTTTTAAGGGTTGTTGGGATTATTCAGGAGAATAGAAATAAGAAGTGTCTGTTTGCTTGGCCTGAGGGTTCCAGAGGATTTCAGGTCTGGGAACCAACAGAGAGGTAAACCAAGTCGAAGTTTGACGTTTGGGAGGGGAGCGCGAGGGTATAAATACAACCAGTCCAATTTCAGATAAAAGCGATTATGATTTATTGTTACAGTTCCTTATAATCAAATTAAAATCAAATTAAATCAAAAGCACCCCAGTCTATCTGCTTTCATGCGCTTAGACCAACCAGAGTTCCGCAATAATAACTTTTCGTCTCCAATCTTCTGATAACCTTGGCATGCTCTGGGCAACGCCCGAGTCCGAGAGTAGGTGGGCAAATTATCTTCCTTTTTATTTTAATTTAGATTTATGTCTAATCCGTGTACTCTGTACGTAAAATATTTTTGGAGGCTATGAGTTATGGTTTATGTATAGTCGCGGAATAAAGCTGCAAACGGTCAAGCTCCCAGAGGTTTTACTGGGAGATAAGCCCTTGGAACTTGGAACCATACATAGTGTTTCACCGGACTATCTTATTGTTCTATGATAAAAATGCGAGATAATTATTGTAGGATGTGGAACCCTGTCTGGTAGACGCGACTACTTATCTATCTCTCGCGTGATTTAGCCTGTCACAACGGCAGGATCTCACCTCATGGATATCCAACATCTACTTAGTAACCTAGCTTGACTATCTCCACGACCTGACTCCCGGGGTCGTATTACATGGATAGTCATGCTGACAAGTCTTGAGTGACTCTATCTGGTATCATCCATGGAAGATATTCTGTGTACAGAGTACAGAACAAGGGAAAAGCCAAGCTTCTGGAGCCCAAAGACGGCAACTCCCCAGATCCACTAAACCCCATCTGTCGGTTTCTCCGCACTCCGCCCATGGACGATAGTCGATCATTGCCCAATCAGAAGAACCTCGGGAGATAAGAGCATTCCAAGGTTCCTGGGCACTCCCTTTCTTTCCCCCGGGCTTCCACCGGAGCACTGCGTGGGTGTTTCCTAGTCTCGTCCACGGGTTGTTCTAGAATACTTCTCGCAGAGCTGATATCCTAAGTTGAGACAAAATAACCTTGGAGACATACTAACATTACTCTATAATATACTAACTTACTGACCATTGGACAGGAGGGGAATTCCTTTTCGTTTCTCACCCCTTGCCTATGAGAAGGCTTCCCGACGGACCCCGTTCCTGTCGCATGCGCTATGGGCCCCAGGGATATGCGTGCATTGCCATATGGCTCCAGAAATTTGCCCCACTGAGGCTTGTTCGCAACCTTTCACAATTGAATCTCCTGGCCATCACCTCGGTATAGTCTCTTGGCCTGTGTACGCGGTAAGAAAGGCAGACCAAAGATCGTGGAGAGTCTACCAAGAACCGCCTCGGTCGGGTTCGCCACTTCCGCCTGACATTTAGCTCTGGCGGTCCCCTGGGATAAGGGATGGTCCCATGAAACTCTGTGCTTAGACAAACTCTGGGCTTAGGCGTTTCCGAAGCGAGGGTTGGCTCGTGGCGTGCCACTGATATGCATGGAAGCACGGGAGAAGCATACCAGGAAGCCAAGAGGGTGTGCTGGGGAGATATTATCATGTGGTGTTCATTAGAGACTCGTGTAATGATTGGCCTGGTGTCGTAGACTCGTATTTTTTTTTGCTGAATCTGCAGAACACATCGATCAGGAAGCTCTGGTAGGTCCAAGACTATGCCCTCGCATCTTGGGTCCATGAATAGACTTTCGGAGGCCAGTAGCTGGATTCGGGTATCCCCGTCAAATAAGACATTAATCACATTTGGTGCTAATGGATTTTGAGCGTTATAATCCCGTGACCTGAGGTCGAGTGTCAGAAGCTCCTTGCGGCCAAATCGAAATGTGAAAACGCGCCCGACAGTCTTATCTTTCATGGCTGCATTGCGGGTCAAGTACATCACCAGTTTCTTAGATAAGGAAGTCCACAACGTGAGACTTGGTTGGCCCACGCAACCCGGTCAGATAATAGGGGGCGAGAAAAAGACGCACTGGTGTTCTCGGCCTCGAGCTGAATTGAATTGATGCTTGAGTGTCAGCCACTCAAGCCGACCCTAGCTGATGGCGCGCAGTAGCCGATTTTACTGGCCACGCTCCCGCAACAGATAGCCACGGTAGCATCGAGCTGGGTTGGCATTTGTGTTCCGGTGACAGGAGCCCTGGCCGACCGATTGTCTTTGGTTGAAGCGTGGTGAGCGGCTGCGCCCGGGTTATGGTCCAATGTACAGAACACGTTGTATGTTGTACAATATTGCTGCCTACCTACATAGGCAGGTGCTCATGTGAAATGTCGGTTAAATCAGTAGCACAAAGTTAGCTCTTCCGTGGACCCGTGGACCCTTCTAAGGTTATTTGTCGGTTTCCAGGGTTGAGGATCCGATACCCCACGAAATGGTCTCTGTACGATCGCCGGATTACTCCGTACCAACATTTCGCTCTCGAGGTTACTCAAGCCGACGAAAATCCCCAGAAATAAATGAGCACAGCCCAGGCTAAACAGCACGCAATGCGCATTCAGAGTTTCGCCACCGCCACGACCTGGCCCGCTATTACCCCAGGTTGATGTACAGTACATCTACTCCATACATTTGTTCTAGTAATATTCCTTTTCGGCATGTCCATAATTCCCGATGGCCAAGTCGGCTCCCCATTTAGGCCTATGAGGCGCTTGGTATTCCATAGTTTGTCTCACTCCAAGACTCAGCCAAAAACATTCATAGTAAACATGACTATAATCAATATGTATCCAAATATACAGGCTCCATTTTAAATCCGAAGTCGACATTAGGTGCATATAAAATGTGGGGTGACAATCTGTTAGGTAACAGTTTCCACATAGTCAAATTTGGAGTCTGGGGAAAGACGGGGTAGACGGGACAATGAAACATCACTGATGCGTTCAGAATGAGGGAATTCGGGGAAAGTGAATACTCGAATAATATCCATGATCATCCGCAGACAGCTGCTACTGCATCTGCATCCTGTCCCTGGAGCCCCGTGTGCATCGTGGCCCACTTGCCTGTCCCTGACTGCCGCTTTTCTGCGCAGCTTATCTTGCTTTAAACTGGCTACTGAAATCTTCCTACAACATGTATGTTATTGTGAGCCAGTGATGATTCCCTGGTGTAAGCTCTCTCTACAGCATGGTACTAGTATTTGACCGGTCTATACCCAGAATAGGTAGGGGCTATAGTATACATCGAACAATGTACCGCAGATGATCACATCCAAATTAGCTACTTGTTAAAGTTCGCTGCCATGATTAATCTCCACTTAACAGCAGTTAATTGACTAGCAATATAACTCACTGAATGTGGGGTATTGAGTCGAATTGAAGTCCGCTTCTCTATCATGATATCTACGGCGAAGAATTGCCCGATCAGCACGCGCCAGCAGCCTTTGCTCGTATCGATGAGATGCTTCCAGATCTTGTTAATAGCCGGTTGTAAACTTAAATAGCCCGCGGCGACCGGGATTAGCCGTCGATACCCTGGTTCCAGGTAGAAACGACTTGTGGTTTGAGAGCTTATCTTGGACCGCTGGTTGCCCCGAGGTCTTCTGTACGCTAGTTCCTGCATGCTTTATCTCGCGTATCATTGGAGGCTGCAGTGGTCCCTTTCAGCGGACTGTAATGTGGCAGACACACCTGGATTCTTGCTAACCATCACTGCGATGAATATCCTGTTCGGCGAAGTACACATTCTCTTGGGTGTTGTTGGCAACGGCTTGCTCCTGATCTTACTTCAATGCTGAGCTACGCGCTGCCCGAGACGCGGGGTAAAGGATAGAGAGCAAAAGCACGCTTGGCATAGAGGTTCATTCATCCAACGATTTTGTTCTATCTCGTTGCATTCGGTATCATTAATACACAAAGGTTTTATTTTCGTCACGGCAAGAACTGGGTATCTCAAGCTCATGAGCTTGCCACGGGGCCTTCGCCGCCGGGAATCAACTGGTTGAAGGGTCAATAAGCACCCTGATGGAGTGGAGGCGAATTTAACTTACCATGCAGATATTGTTTCCATTCAACAAGAGCTTAGGGAGCTTGATTTGGGCACCGGAGTAGTCACTGAGAGCAAGTTAGCCTAGAGCACAATCACAAGAGTGACCTGTTGAGAATCTCGACAGTGGAAATTTTGCAAATCAGATAAGAGATGAATGAGCACTACTATTAGGGCGTAGGAGTCAAAGCGACCAAACACGACCACAGAAAAAAGAAAAGGGTAGGTCAAAGCTAGAAAATGAAAGTATCAAAGAACGTACAAATCTGTCACGTCTTCCATAACCATGTCTAAATCGAAATTAGTGCCTGATGAGATCGTCACTTCTCATACAGGGATACTCACTGACGTAGTCATCGAATCCGAGCAATGTCCCGGAGAACTCTTCATAAGCATTAGTACGCTGGTCTAGTTTCGTTATCAACCATTGAATTTTAGCTGACCTTTGTCACCCTTCATGACAACCCAAATCCGAGAGCCAACACACTTATCAATGAGCTCTATCAAACGAGTTAGCGGGGTCATGGCTTTCTTGGTTTATTAGGTACGGACCAAGAGGAAGCAGCTGAGAAGCCATGATGTCAGGAGATAGAAAACGGGGCTGTTCAATATTTTTTTTTCTTCTTGGGAAGCGTCTTGGTTTAAAAAGCAAGGTGATCGAGCATTCCGCGTGGACAAGATCGATATAGAAAAGGACGTGATCGTTTGTCGCTCGGTACCTCTAATGATCCGGCCCGGGCGACTAAGCCAAATGGGGTCTAGGGGAAACTCTGAAAGATGATTGCGCGCTCGGAGCTCCGCAACATGGAGTGCTATCACCCTCAATTGATTGTCTAGTTGCACTTTTGTTGATCGCCATAGATTGAGCCATCATTTGTTGTCCATCAAATCGATCATATTCGATTGCTTCGCGGGGCTCTAGGCTGGTCCACTATGCTTGTCACACATTATGCCAATGCGCCCGAATCTTTTAGCAAGTCGGAAGACCCGATCTTCAATTGCAAAACATAGCAGTCAACTCAATGGATCAATATCTCATGGGTCACTGCGATGGGGGCTTTTTGAGCGGCGAAGGTAAGCACGCCCTATTGTGTCCAGCCTCAATAGCTGTTTTCTAACTAAACTACAGTGGCCCCGACACTTGCGCACGGTCTGTTACAAGGCTCCGATATGTGTCTTTATGGAATACAAGCTCCTCACACATCCCGCTCATGACCCCTCAGTCAAAGCGGAACTTTTCCAATACCACTCGCAAAGAAGGCATATGGGATGACGACGATGAAGTCCCAGAGCCAAAACCCATACGAAAGACCGTGCAACGAATTCCAGGCCGGCCGGCTTTTACGCGCCCCACCCAACATCGAGACTTAGGCAGCTTGATTCGATCGAGAGTAGACGGGAAAAATCGAGTCTCTCAACGTCTGCGGATTGAGAATGAGTTCAATTCTCTACCTTCATACCCGGAACTTGTTGAGAGTTTTATCCAATTGAAGTACAAACATGTTGATGACCTTCTTGATGAATCCATCAAGGCCAATCTAGCCTATGAAGCCGAATATGGAGCTATCTCATCAATACTTCAAAAGCAAATCAATGCTGTGGTCTCCCGGATAACAAAGCAGGTTCTCCATGCCGAAAAGACCACTCAAGAATGTCTGACTGAATGGGAAAGGCTGTCAAGCTCCATCACCGCGCGAATTGTAACTATGGTCTCAGGCACCACGGATTCAGTTCTACAAGCAGAGAAAATCACTCAAAAGTACATCGCTGAAGTGATAGCTCTGTCATCTTCCATACTGGGATTGAACCGAATACAGGCTGCTGTCAGGAAAGCAGAGAATACCGGTCGAATGATTGATCATGATTTCTGCTGCATTGTTTTTAGTAGAACTCCAGAATGGAAAAGACAGCTGGAAATATCCGCCCAGAAGATCTATGGTTGGCAGAAGCGCCTTCGTGCGACTCAAAAAAAAGTCCTACCACCTCTAGTCGACATTTCTGAGCTGTCCATCTGTCAGTTGAGAGACACTCTCAACAATGATTACCTACGACCCCGGAATACCGCGAGAAGTCGAATTGATCGAGTTCTGCATCGAAGCGAACTTATTCAGAAGAACTACGATGAGTTGCGACTGAAAAGCCATAACGCACGAAATTTCCCCATCAGGAACCTTTGCCTGGAGCTTCAAGAACGCTCGAACCTTCGCCCGACCGATAGATGGGTGTTTGGCCAGTACAAAGAAATCCTTTGGCATAGTGATCGCGAGATTAGTTTACTTGCGCATCGTCACCGTGCATTCTGGCTCAGAAGGCAAATGGCTTTGCATCCACTTCGACAAAGTGAACTATGGAGTTCGAAGGATTTCATGGGGGCAGCTGCGTCCACACGTTCTCCTGAAGCTACTGACAGGGGGATCATACTTGCGATTGCACTAGGTGCCCGAAAGGGGTCAGCGGCGGGTCAGTACTTACACAAAAACCCACTCATGATATCAAACAAGATCTATCTCGAATACAAGCGTCTTTGGATTCGAAAACCGGCACGCAGCCCTGAGCTACATATCTACTGGCGACAGTTAGATGTAATGGCGCCACTGATTATGACCGATGTTTTACAATGGAGGCTTCACAATGAAGCTTGGTACCTTCACCACAGCCTCAGAGGTGATCTTGGGGCATTGTGGGCTTGGGTCCCTGAGCAGACTCTGTCGCACACTGCCTCAAAAATAGCCGAATGGTGCATGGAATTCCAGAAACATCGCAGCGATCTTCGACAAATGATCTCTGAGTACAGACATTTAAACTGGCTGCGTCTTCGATCGGAAACCCTGCTACACTCAACGAGACAGCCTGTCTATCTTGCTGGAAAGTTTGAAGTCCTCAATCCGCTGAGCCAGGATATCCGTGGCTTCAAGCAATGGGCCGATCGCATAGGCCGGCTTGCTTCTGACGCCCATATTATCGCAATCGCCAACGAGCAGACGCGAACGGATTGGGAGTTCATCCACAGTGAGATTGAGCGCAACATTGGTCGGGCTGCTTTCGTAAACTCCCACATTTTAGAACTGGGCTCTTCGACGAAGAAGCCCAGGCGTAAGAGGGGACGAGGGGAATCCGAGTCTTCCAATGCCAAGGCTGCTTTCATCAGGTCATCTCAAAATCGTCTTTCAAGGTATATCAAAGGGCAATTGCCGGGCCTTTCCGAGTCTCCGCCTGCCAGTCAGGGCAATCGGAAGCCTCCTCAGGCTGTGATATCCAAGAAATCTTCATTGGAAAGGAGAAGCCAGAGACTGAAGAGGAGAGCTAAACGACAGCGTGCAGCCGAGTTAGCTGCCAACCAAGGCAGTCAAGAGGAGAGTCGCCTCGGGCACGAACTATCTCCCAATCCTCCGATAATAAAAGCCGAGGACCACACAGTAGAGGGCAGCCTTGTATCCAAACCAGCCCTATTCGATGCGCCTAGCGGCCCAAAATATCAGGAGGACCGTCAGGTCATCTGCAAGCCATCACCCAAACTCTGGAAGAGCAAATCTAGGAACCTAGACGCGCCCGAGTTCAACCCGTTCCTAGTTAATGCGCCTGCTAGCCAGACGAACCAAGAAGAGAGCCAGGTTTTTCGCAAGCCATCACCCATGCCATTGAAGAGCAAAGAGGTGAGCCTCAGCCCGGAACCCCATCCTGATGGCCTCGGTCCACCAATTCCAAGAGGAACCAGTCATACATCCCCAGGCACAAGGACACAAAACGGACTACGACCGACAACTATGCTTCCGAGGAAACCATTCGCTAAACCAGGACCAAACGATGGGAGGAAATATAGCACGGATGCCATTTTCGACCAGACCCGACAACAAAGCAGTGGTGTTAGCGATGATTCCCTGTCTGAACGGCCACTTGGAACCAATACGTCCTCGGTCCCAGATACCACGAGCGAACTTGGGCCAGGATGTGTTGAAGAAAATGATTCCAGAGATGAACCAATCCCATCTTCAGACATTGGTTCCAGTGCAAACAGTCTTACAACACCCCAGTTCTGGAGCCATAGTTCACAGCAAAGCCCCGATGGCCGGAAACTCATTGTGCATTATTGCCGGACCCTTCAAAGTACCGAAGAAGCTGTGCAGCACTTCCTCGGGAGCAAAGTCGTTGGATTTGACATGGAATGGAAGGCTCAAGCATCCGGTATGGACAGCATTCAGAGCAATGTTTCGGTGATCCAAATCGCAAACGAGGAGCGTATTGCCCTCTTCCAAGTTGCGCTCTTCAAGCCCGCGCGTTGTCTGGAGGACTTAGTTGCCCCGTCATTGAAACGCCTTGTTGAATCTCCCGATGTCATGAAAGTAGGTGTTTCCATCAAGGCAGACTGCACGCGGCTGCGCAAGTATCTCGGCGTCGATGCCAAAGCCACCTTCGAGCTCAGCCATTTGTATAAGTTGATCAAATACGGCAAAGACAATCCCAAATTGGTGAACAAGAGGGGCGTTAATCTAAGCGAGCAAGTAAATGAGCATTTTGGTCTCCCTCTCGAGAAAAGCGATGACGTCCGCTGCGGTGATTGGACTCGGGCTTTGAGTTATCGTCAGGTTCAATGTGAGTACTTGGAGACCTGCATAATCTCTCTCTTCTCGTATGCTGACCTTGTCCTTTTTTTCACTCTAGATGCCGCTACCGACCCGTATGCTTGCGTTCGTCTGTTCCATACCATGGAGGCGAAAAGACAAGCCATGGACCCAATGCCGCCTCGTCCCGCGTACGCTGAACTCAACCAACCCATTGTTCTTCCACTTGGACAAGTAATCAACGGCGAAGAGGATCCATTGATCTGACCATGTAGATATGCATACATGTAGTTACATTTGGTTTCAAATACCCAACTCTTTTTGTTTTGCACAAGTTTTGGAGCACGTGTTTGGACACTTTCGATCCGGGGAGGCCCTTTGAAATCTTTCTTTCTTTCCTTTGGTGTGGTACTTCGTGTCTTGCCTTCTTAAGCGGCGCGCATTCGACTTATATTTACATTTACATTGTACATTGTAACGGGAATATATATTAATCGGCTGTTCCATGTCAAAATTCAATCGAATCTTACAGTGCATGGAAACCATGCTCGAATGGAATAGAAACAGGGGGTATATATTTATCCAAAACAAGTGTATATACATGTATCAGCTGCGCCGATCTCTTCAGCGATATCCATGAAGATCATGAAAGCACTAGCCTAGAACTTATTACCTCAATCACCCACATAACTACCCTCTTAGAGGAAGCACCTTAGATAGAAAGAGCTCCTGTCGACAGAGAGGGCACTCAGGCTTTTCACGAACCCAGTCACGAACACAAATCCAGCAAAAGACATGTCCACAGGTCGTAACACTAGGGTCCTTGAACATTTCCAGACACAGGGTGCACTTCCGCTGCTGACCCTCGGGGATCCACGAAACGGCGCCAGGGTCCTCCTCGAGATCATACAAAGGCACAGAGGCAGGAAGAAGAGGAATAGAAGACGGGTTTTGAATCGAAGCGAGAACAGCTCCAGCCTGCGAAGCTGAGTGGCCAGCGTCCGTAAACTGGTTCTCGTCTTCATTCATGCTCGCGCCGAGTTTGCGGGCATGCAGGAATCCCTGCACAGCGATCTGGAGAACTAGCAACACACCCAGAACCTCATATCCGATGCGTTGCTCATTGTCCTCGATCTTCTTTGTGAAAACGTAACGCAGGCCCCAAAGTCGCTTGGAGAGATGGTAGTACGAGCCCGTGAAATAGAAAGTCGCAATGCTCAGCGCATAAATGGGCGACAAGGATGTGATGGAGTCCAAGTGTTCAAGAATATACTGCTGAATGCGCAGTTTTGTGAACAACGGCCGTTTAGTCGGGGTAGTTGAGAATTGGGGCTTGTTGAGTAGGCCAGCCTGCTGCGCCGCTCGTAGCTGCTGGCGTGCAATATTGCGCTCGAGCTTACTGCGGATTTTCTGTCGCAGCGCAGGCAGTAGGCGCTGCAGTGTCCACGGTACTAGGATGCTGCTTAAAATGTACCCTACCCGACGGCCGATTGACGGTAATTGAAGTGTGTCATCTTCTAGTTGTACAAGGTCGCAGTATTCTTCGCCTAGGGTGCGGTTGCCGATGGCGGTTGTGAGTGTGAAGTAGAGGAGTTCTGTGAGATGCTTGATAGCGTCGGAGTGGGTGTGGGCGTATCGGGCGCCACGGAGAGCCCGGACGATCCCTTGAGATTGTTGAACAAGGCTTCCCGTGAGAAATGCATCTTTCTCATGCGAGCGGATAATGTCTGGTGAGGTTGCGAAGGGGTAGAAGTGCGAGGTAGAAGAGCCGAGGGCTGAGCTCGGGGTTGGTAGAGAGAGATGGGAGTCGTCGTCCGCCATGACAATTTGTAGGGTCTTGATATAGGGATATTAAGCTTGAGTGTGATTGCGGATGAATTTGCTGGCTTAGTGCATATCCAAGACGAGTCACAGGCTCAATCCCCCTGGCTTTCGTACCTGGTGCTGGTGGAGATAACAATTTCCCCGGGGTCATCCTCGGATGGGGATGCCTCGGTATATGATCACATCAGGTGACTTGCCCGGTCTAGATCATCACGTGACCTTTGAATTGCCACACATTACATAACAAAAGTTACGGTCAAATTCACACAATTACCAAATTACCAAATTACCATACGACGCAAGCGTCAACTGGTCCCACTTGGGGTACTTCAGAGGTACCTAGGCCTGTCGCAGATGAATGCGGGAGGCTTGCAGTGGCTGAATGTACCTAATTCGGTACCCCTTTTGTGCAGAAATCCAGGGGTCTTTCAATGTTAACAAAGAACCTTTTAACTACATATCTATATTATGATGGCATGTGTACGTTGTTATTCTTAGACGTAACTAGTTTACGTCGTAGAAGCTTTCCCTCTTCAATCTTTTCTCCTGAGATGGGCTTCTGATTAGTTCTAATTATACCCAGTTCGCTGTGGGGATCCAGACCATCTTCGGACTCTGACTAGTCCAGGCGCGTAGTTATTCCACACCCCTCCGCTTATTAAACCGCCCCAGCGGCTTCAAACCGGGAAAGTCTCAACTTTCGGACTTTGAAAGACGTCTACTCACCCCTAGTCATTCTTTTTTGGTGTCATATCCAAGGGGTCCTTGTTGTTACTCTAGCCCTTTTTCCTCCTGTGATCTCCCCCCCTTTCCCCCTGATCAATGGAATAATGGCGGTTGATCAACATGCTCAATTGGATGCCTTTGGGCTGATCTTCCCATTGCCGCTACGTATAGCTGCTATCTTGGTCGCTGGTAGGTGAATTCCTGTCTGAAGGGGTTGGGTCCCGATCAGGCGTGTGTTAACACAAGCGGGCTAGGTTTCTGGGGATGGGGTATCAACCTTCAATACCTGGCAAAAGCCAACATTGTAAGTGCCCCCCCCTTCACCTAAACATCGTATTGCCGACGGCTAACCAGATTGCCTTACTTCCAGGACGTTCCCGCGCTTATCAAATATCCTGCCCGCACATCCTCCTCGCAACGCCCACATCACACCGCCGTCTATCGCCTGGCCACATGCTTCACAATCCCACTTGCCCTGTGGTTCATCGTCTTTTGGTTGGCCACCCGCCGGTCCCCTGAATTAGTGGAGCGACTGGACTGGATCCCGCAGTCGGTGTTCATTATCCTCCTCCTTATTCTGATCTGGCCCTTCAATCGCGCGTCTCGTTCCGGCCGAATCCGATTTCTCCTTACCCTGAAGCGGATCAGTATTGGTGGTCTGGCCGAGTCGAAGGATGGCAAGTTTGGTGACATTCTGCTGGCGGATGCCCTCACTAGCTATGCCCGCGTGATCGGCGATCTGTATATCAGCTTCTGCATGTTCTTCACCGATGGCTTTGCCGCTACTTCCAAGCCCAACCGGGCCTGTGGCAGTGAAATGGTCGTTCCGATCATCCTCGCTGCTCCCAGCTTGATTCGTCTTCGTCAGTGTCTGACTGAATACGTTCGTGCGCGGCGGACAGTCACTCGGCGAGAGACGAACAAGGCAAACCAGCACTTGGCCAACGCTCTCAAGTATGCAACTGCGTTCCCAGTCATTTGGATAGCCTCCAAAATGCGCAACTACAATCCCCTGGAGTTACGTGGATATAGCGAGGTCAGCATGATGCGCCTTTTGTAAGATTGTATTCCAGATCTGTTGGTTTTATGCCTTTCTCTAATACCCACAGATTTATCGTCTCTTTTATCAACTCTGCCTACTCTTTCTGGTGGGATGTTGTCAAGGATTGGGATATGACTCTCTTCTCCTCGGAACGTCGCAACAGTGCCCATCCATACGGACTCCGCCGGCATCGCTACTTTGGATCCGACAAGATATACCACTACGTCATTATCGCGGACTTGGTCCTTCGTTTCTCATGGCTATGGCGTATTATCCCAGGCCTCGGCTGGATTCCGGAAACCGAAAGCGGATTCTGGATGCTCATGTTCCTCGAAGTTGTACGACGTTGGATGTGGGTATTCTTCCGGACTGAAGCTGAATGGAGTATGCTTTCCCCCTGTGCGCCCGCACTCCCCCTGATCCCAACTGTGTGACCCATCACCATTATCCTGGTTTTCGGACAATTCCACTCACGTTTTTGTGCACTAGTTCGGAATACCCATGGCCCAGGCCCAGATGATGTCCTCCTCGGCGAATACAACCACAAGTTCGACGCGGACTAAATTTACCTATGCCTTTCATCTTTGATCATAACTTCAAGCGACATGGAACGAGAACGTGACACAGAAACCCTCCCTCTCGACCCAACACAACGGTCGAGTCTTCGGGCATATTTGCCCTCAACCAAACCCAGATATTCCTACCCAATCCAATGCTAGAGCAGCTATAGATGAGGACCGAGCCTTGGCTCTTGTTTTCTTTTTGTTTTTCTGGCGTGTCTGAATCCATCTCATCACACGCCTTTGTACGCCTATTGTCTTCTTTTGGGCCTCAATTCAGCTATATGTGTGTGTAACCTCATGCACAATGATTTCTTAGACCCCTTGGACTTGATTCCTGGGCCTGCGGCAAGCATGAATTTCTTTTTTCTCTCTGGATTTCTGTTTACTCTTCATTGTACCAATACTTACCTAGGGTCAACCTGGTCTGACGTCTGCATCTACCCTGCCTTTGTTTCCCTCGTTACATATACCATTTATGCTATTGGATCGCAATCCTGGTCTTTTCTTTTCTTTTCCTTCTTTTCTTCTCGGCCCTTAGCTGTGGAGAAATCTAATCGTGTTTGTGGCTGGTGTTATGGCCTCTCTTGGGGGTTTGGTGATTGACGAACCTAATGATTGGGGACTTGAATTTCGTTTATAGACAGACTTTGTTAGATGATGCTAATTAGGGTTTGATGTCAGCAAAGTTGAAGCCTTAGAATTCTGTTGCATTATCTCACGAATTTCCCAGGCTTCATGGCCTTATTACGGACTCATAATGCGACACCTGGACATGTGTCAAATAGGCCCAGTGGAGTTACAACCATGCTGATTCGAGCTGAACGAATAAGGTACGAGCGTCGGTCTCAAGAAAATAGTCCATTGACTTCTAAAAAATAACATGACAAAGACAGAACTCGTTGACTTCGTGCAGATATCCTCCCTAGACAGGGTGAGACATAAGATATAGAAACACAACCACAGATAAATATCGAGATAAATATCCAGGCAGACCAGCCAAATAGGCCTCTGACGTATCCATGCTTCTCTTCCACTGCCATCTCCTGCTACAACCACTCATGTAATTCAGGTTCGCCCCGCCTCACCTCATGTCACTCATGTCATACATGCTTGTTAAACGTTTGATATGTCCACAGTAGAACAACATCCACATATCGCTGCGCCCTTTCAAATAACGTCATACTAGTCCGAGGGGGGCTGATATGGACACCCGGAAGAGCAGATGAGGGCTAGGGTTGTACATCAGTCCTTCAAAGGTCCTTCTTGATAATGTGGGCCTTGGGAAGGGAGCCAGCGCGGTCGATGGCGTTCTGGCGAGCTCCAGCAAGACCGTGCTGAGTGGCGATGCCCTCAACACGGTGGGTGGAGTTGATGTTCTTAACAAGGGTGAGCTGCCAGCAGGTGGCACCACCCTGGCGGGAAGTGATGGTGGAGGAAGCAAGGAAGTACTCCCAGATCTAAAAAGAAATGGAGTGGTTAGTAAGAAAGCAGATCGACATCAGAAAGACCAAAGACTCAGTCAAGAGAATTGCGAGAGAAACTTACACGGAACCAGCGCTTTCCGTACTTGGCCTCGACCTTGTCGCGGTTGCCCATCCAGTTCCGGTACCAGCGCCAGAGGGTAGCAGAGTAGTGCACACCAATGGTGTCAACAGCCTTGACCTCGAAGCCGGCGCCCTCGAGGCGGTCCACAACGAAACCGAGAGGAGTACTGGCGTCGGCACCGGGGAAGACGTACTTGTTCATGAAAAGACCCCAGATCAGGTCCTCGTATTGCCAGGACTTGCGGAGACCAGCGATCTGCAGGAAGAAAGTACCGTTGTCGTCAAGCATGTCGTAAACCTGAGACAAGAAAGAAGAGAAGTGGCGGACACCGACGTGCTCAGCCATCTCGAGACAGGTGATGTGTTGGTATCCACCGTCAACGCGGGGAGCATCGCGGTAGTCACTGCACAGAATGCGGCTCTGGTCCTCCTCGATACCAGCCTTGCGAAGACCATTGTTACCCCAAGCAGTTTGGTTGCGGCCAAGAGTGATACCGGTAACGTGAGCGCCGTAGTGGGCCGAGGCGTACTTAGCAAGGGTTCCCCAGCCGCAGCCAAGATCGAGGACCTTGTCACCGGGCTTAACACCAATCTTCTCACAAACAATGGCCAGCTTGTTATCCTGGAGCTCCTCAAGGGTCTCCTCCTTGTTGACATCACTGATAATACCGGAGGTGTAGATCATGCGTGGGCCAAGGAACCAAGCGTAGAAGTCGTCACCGCGGTCGTAGTGATCGCGGACCTGCTCCTCGTCTAATAATAGTGTTAGAATTGCCACCGGAGCTGTATGAAGACTTGCTTACCCTGAGAACGAGTGTGCATCAGCATCTCGGGGATGAAACCAAACAGGAAGTGCTTGAAGAGACCAGTGGTGAACTTGAAGTTGGCCCAGTCGTGACGGTACTCGAGGCACTCCAGAGCGTCGCCCTTGAAGTCAACCTCCCCATTGAAGTACTTCTCGTAGAAGACCTCCATGGGGATCTTGCTCTTGCCGCGGTAGGTGGCACGATCGTGCTCGCTGTGGAACTGCAGGTAGTGCTCGACGGGGCGGCCACAGTACTTGGCCTTCTCGGTCTTGCGAGGAGAAACGGCGGAAGAAACAGCCCAGAATGCCACTAGGACTGGAACGGAGGTGAAGAGAGCAAAGAAGATGGTGGTATAGAAACCTCCACCAACCTGGCGAGCGAGCCACCAGGGCACGATGATCTCCAGAGCGATCATCAAGCCATTGGAGAAGCTGTCGCTGCCGGGTGAGTCGGCGGGGACTGGAGCATTCTTAATCGTCGGGTACTGAATAGCGAAACAAGCAAATTAGGTCCTGAACTCATCGAGTATCCCTCACAGATAGCTCTAGCTATGCACTTACCAGGGTAGTTGGGACACCACAATCGAATGCAGGCTTGGTCTGCTCGGGGGCGGCCGGAGTCACGATGTATTCGAACTCCTCAATGGAGTCCGGATGAATGGTCGTCATGGCGAAGCGTCAATTGAGAGGAATGGGAAGGGAAAAGGAGAGACCAGAGAGTAAATAAGAAGATATGGGCAATTCCGGGGCGGTGTGGGCTAGACCAGGGTACCTGGAAGTACGTGATTGGTACCTGGCATTCCATGGGCGGGCTAGCTGAGAAACTGGTACCCGCCAGGTACACCGAGTTTACTTTATCCATGCGTTCTATTTCCCACTGACGTACGATGTAAACCATTATTACAGGATACATGTAGCTAAGAGGCTAGTGGGTTTGTCTGATCCATAAAATCATTGTAAGCCCTCTGCATCGTCCAACACCCACTAGCAGCGAATGACGGAGGATTCACACTTCCCCAACCTGGGAAGAATCTGGGACTGCGTACGTGGTCCCTGACGGAAATGCATGTGCGACCTCGCCTGTCTGGGTCTTGGCAGAAGATCGTCATGAGAGTGGAGAACACCTGAAACAGTATGATCCGCGGTTGAAGGGCTACAACCTATGTTGTAGAGTTACAAGTACATTAACACTATTCCATAACGCCGGGATCCTTCGGCTTGCCGCCGACCCCTATGAGCCAATGCCGATCGCCGTATACCAAATCAATAACCATACTGAAGTGAAATTGTAATCCCCTTTCGATGCTGAGTATCTTTCGCAATGTACCCCCTACAGAGTGAGCTGGAAGCTCTGGGCCTCATCATCTTCGTCAAACGTGGGCAGTGGTTCTTCCGGTTCCTGGGTGATCTCGTCCGGGGCATCAAAGCATCCAGCAGCTTTGCAGCGAGTCCACATTTCTGAGTCCAGCGGAGGGGGTCCATACAGCTGCATATAAGTTTCAGGAGACAGGACCTGAGAGCTCGAGGGCCTCTGCGTTTGGGAATGTTTCTCCCGCAAGGTGGATGACACACTGCGTCCCTTGGCATATCCGACGGTCGTCCGAGAGTTGACAGAAGCAGCAGTATTGCGCATGGAAGAGGGGTTAGACGGGACCCTGGCGTGCCTCCTGGGCATGACCAGTGACGATGCCAACGACGCCACCCGTGGCTTTGGGGTGGGAGCCACTCGAGGTGCAGCAGTTGGCTGTGATCCGCTAAGTGCAGCGACAGCGTCACGAGCTCGGATGGTCGAGACACTACGAGTGTTTCGCATGGTGGTTGTTGGTTTCTTCTGGGGAATGGCATTTGGCTGAGATGCCTGCGCGGACTCATTCTCACCAGAACTCTCAAAACCAATGTCCTCAAGTTGTTTCATGATCATATCATCGACCATCCTGTCGCACGCCTTCGAGTCCTCCTTGAACTTGCGCTGTTTCGCTGTGAGTCCATCACTGCCAACTTGTTGCTTTCCGTAGACACTCTCCAAACCCAGGGCTCGATTCTTCGGTCGGAATTGGGGAAAAGTGGTGTCATACGTCACATCGTCTGGAAGGTCCGGAAGGTCTGTAGCTCGTCAGAGATAAGCTTTATGGGGTTGCAGCTTTAGTTGAGCTTAGCGTACCTCTAGGCTTCGGCGGCATGTATTCAATATCTGGTACATCATCCGCAGCGTCAACGTGGACTTTGGTTTGAGCTTGTTGTGTCACTGGAGCAGCTTTTCTGATCTTCTGGGCAGTCGACTGTCTGCGGTTTGTCTTCGGTTGCTTGGTGGCTCCTCCAAAGGGCGCAGGCGTCTGGAGGTTGTTGGCTTTGAGATTGGTCGTCTTCATGCCCAGAGGAGCGCGATCTCTGACTACAAGCGAGAGTACAAGTCAGTCATTATTTAACGGTCATCTCCAAATCTCTAATTTTCGTGAGGCGCGCGTACCCATCGGAGTCATAAACGCGTTGTTGGCTGGTTTTCCATTCTCCTGGCGATTCCCATTACCCTTGACGGTGCGATTTCCAAATGCCAACGGGTTGTTCTCGTCGTTCCGTGGCTTGCCGGGTGTCTTGGGTGCTAGCTGCTTGTGGTTCAAGGGCTTAGCTGCCGCGGCGGTCTGATGGGTGTTTACCAGGTTTTCCTGGTCGCGAAGAGCCAACATAGTGGCGAACTTGAGCTGATGATTCTCATGCAACGTATAAAAGAAATCAAGGTCGCGTTATCTGGTTGAGAGTGATAAAGAGCCCGAACGAGTTCTAGATGCAAGTGTTGTCGAGTGGTTGCCCGTGGAGACGCGGCGATCCTTGGGCGGTGATTGGCGTAGAGCAAGAGCGGATTGTGTACCTAACCATACCACGGTTACGCAGTTGGTACACAGTAAGTATACGGTACTTCCCCTGTAGTGGAGCTGGTACTTGTTGGGCTGGTACTGTCTACTTGTTCACTAGTCAGCCATTATTCCTCTCCTTCTCTCCCAAATCTCTCCCCATATCATCTTCCACACCCCATCCAACACTCGCCCGGTTTCTCGCTGAGCGAAAGCCTAACTACTCTTCATTTCAATCATACATATTATCTTCTTTACTTCCTCTTCGATACCCACAAAATGGACAAGATCAGGGAGGTAAGTCCTCAACACCCCTGCCGGCGGGGTAGCTTGACTGCCTCCCAAAATCACACAGCCCCTCATCATATGCATATATGCATACCCCCAGCATTCCACCACTTCCCAACCGGGAATTCGCTAACATGTTGGTTTCTATTTTAGCGCATGGTCGCCCTCCGCGCCGAGGCTGATGAGGCTCACGAGCTCGTCGATGAGCTCAAGGCCAAGGTCAAGACGTTGGAGCAGGAGAATTTGTCAAAGGAACAAGAGATTACTTCGCTTAATCACCGCAACCAGATTTTAGAGGAAGAGGTTGAGAAGGCAGAGACCGCCCTCAAGGAGGCTAAGGATGCTGCCAGCCAGAGCCTCCAGCACGACACCCAGAACGAGGCTCTCCAGCGACGGGTGCAGCTCCTTGAGGAGGAGGCTGAGGAGAATGACAAGACCCTCAGGGAGACAAATGAGAAGTACGGTCAGCTACCGGTTCTTTCACATTGCAGTACTGACATTTTGGGCACCTAGGCTCCGTCAAACCGACATTAAGGCCGGTCACTACGAGCGGAAAGTGCAGGCACTCGAAGACCAACACGCCAAGCTGGAGCAGAGATATGAGGATGCAATCAAGGAACACAGCACCGTGAAAAAGGAGCTTGACGACCTCGCATCCCAGATGGCCGACATCTAAGTCCCAAACCGGTGATAGGTGCAGGATATCGGAAAACATTTGGTTGGGTACAAGCTTCATTCTCTGGTTTGCCGTCTGGTCTTTCATGCTGCGATTGTTTGTCCCACACTGGTCCCAACCATATGGGCCAGATACAGCGCTTGCGATAGCAATAACTTTTTATCATGCAACATGTACTACGGTGTTTACCATTTCCTGCATCTTCATTGCATTTCCCAAGTGAAACGCCTGTGATCCGTAAAATTGACTAACGAATAAATGCTCGAAGCTGAGTCTATGCACATGTAATGTCGTATCTCTTTTAAGATGTGGTTTCCTCATTCCTCTGCCCCCTTTCGCGCCTTTGCTCTCTTCGCTTTCACAGACCGCTGCTTTAACATTGTTTGTTTGCGCTCAACCTTTGTCTCGTAGCGGAAGTTCCTCTTCTTTTTCCTGGCCGCTTCTGAGGCTGCACTCCGGGGCTTTCTCTTCTTGGCCTTTGTGTCGTTCTCTGTTGACTCAACTGGATATTTTTTCTCTTCTTCATTCTCTGAGTCCTCTCCCTTGGCAGCCTTGAGCAGACCCTCACGGGATGCATCCATCTCTTCAACCGTGACTGTTGTGTATTTGTCCTCATCAACGTATTCGGCTTCGTAGTCCACTGCTGGAGGCTCTTCAATTCCCTCCCAGTCTTCCTCCTCTTCCTCGCCTTCCATTTCGCTGATGTCTCCAGCATCCTCCTTCATCCGCTTGAGTACTGCTTTATGCTCCGCCATTGCCTGTTCAAAGTCCTTTTTGCGGTCCTCTCGAATCTAGAAAAAATTAGTAGATGTCTTTGGTTGCACATTGCAGCCGGTCGAACCTTTTTTCGTGCTTCTCTCTTCTCCTCTTTGTATCTCTTGATGGCATTTTCTTGCGCATGCTTGGCGCGCTGCACCTTGCGTTTGTGAAACCCAGTCAAGTATTCATGGCGGGATTCGTTGTCGAAATTGACCTCTTCAACTTTAGGCGCAGCAACAGTTTTGCGCTTTTTCAAATCCTTGGGACCCATGGTGAATGAAAATCCCAATCTCAGGTATATTTGAATCAAATAACAAGTACAACTTTGTATATCGTAGGTTGTGTTGAAACTGCGTCGAAAGCCAAGAAAAAAAGTTGATATGGAAAGCTCAGGCGGGTCGGGGCACTCGACCGCCTCCGAGGCCAAGTCGGACACCTCCCGTTGGCAACATCATCAACCTGACCATCCCCACGCCAAACACAATGCATCTCAGCAGGTTCGGGCTATTGGCCCTTGGGGCTGCTGCCGTAAATGCTTTCAGAGATACTTCGCCATTCTTCCTCGCCTCAACTTCTGAGTATGCTTGATTGAACATCTCCTGCTGCGGTTAGCTAACCGCTCCTCCCTTAGGGTCCTGACGAACTCCGCCTACATCCAGACAGGAGCTTCGCTCCTCGAGATCCTTTCATCATCTCTCAGTACCTGTCCCTCAGATTATTATTTTGTCGTCTACCAGCCTGGTGTGCACAGTTCCGACTTCTCGACGCGAAAGTCGGCACCCCGCTTGGGTGCGAAGATGCTTGGGAAAGACAGCTCAATCCGGTCCAAGATGAGAGTCAACGAGGTCGCTGGCTTGGTGGAACCCAAGGAGATCAAAGGCCTTTTGGAGAAGAAGTGCAATGCTCAGACTACCGCCGTTGACGCTTCCTGTAAGTTGCTTTGGTGGCCAACCACGGCCTTGACAAGCCCGCAGAGAACATCAGGGCTAACAACGTGAAGCCGGATCGTACCCGTCATACTTCGAGCAGGGCCCCCGGATTATTGATGTCGAATTCCCCATGCTATCACTAGGTTCGGACCGCGCACAGCAGCTTTCTGGATTCGGTATGTATACAGTCCACCTATGCAGTTCAGTGTTACTGACTCTGCCAGATGGTTTCCTTGCCGATGTCATTGATCGACTTCCTTCCTCATCCAAGTATACTATTCTCTATATCACCTCGCCGAGAGAGTTCCCCGAGACGGATTCCGTAGTCTACGAAGCCTCTGGAGATTCGTACCAAGACTCGCTCCACATGGACCTAAAGCGGGATTACTCCGCGCATACCTCGAGCTCATCAAACAATTCCACCTCTCTCTTTGAAGAGTATCAATACTTTACTCCAGGTATGTCTCAACCAATACCACCTCTCTATTACTATACTCACCCTTTCCAAGGTATTTTCATGGGACTCATGGCTACCTTCCTGTTCTTCGCAATCTTGTATATTGGCATCGGTGCCCTAAGCAGCCTTGAGATTCCCTATGCCGCATTTGAGAAGGACACCTCGGCTGCTGTGCAGAAGAAAGCGCAGTGATTTGTATCGCTTTGTTGGATTATGGTTTTGGCATACATCTCCATTGCTGCAATTGATTTCCCTTTTTTGTCAGTGGTTCAGGGACAATTATTTCGTATTCCCATGTATGATATTTCATATTCGCCCAGTTCTTCGAATGTTAGATTTGCCGACGTAAATGCGCAAGTCCTTGTATCTGTTTTTGGACGCTGTCAGGTGACAGTCTCAGTCTTGCCTACGGCGCCCCTCTCCTTTAGCGTTGGCGTCTTTTCGGTTAAGAAGGCCTTTTCTTGTGGTCTTCACTCACTTGCTGGCCTCACTTAATAACAGTCATTCGTTTATCGGAGATTCACAAGGCACTCGTACCATTTGCAAATTCGTTGATTGTGGATCCGTGACCTGCAGCCTGAGTTCAGCATCCAATCTTTCAAAAGGGACGAATCGCAGTTATTTTCGCAATCAGCAGAGATCTTAGCCTTGCTGCCCAGACTTCATTGACGAGCTGACAAGGATCGATAATCTTCTTTGTCCCTCGCTATCGTTGGGATCGGCGCCTACTCCAAGTGACCCGCACATTGTGGAGAAGCAGCTGATCGGTTGTTTACGCCGCCATGCGAGTTTTCCCGCAGGGGCTTGGGAAAGCCAAGCCGTCATTCTTTCTTTTACTGCTTCTCTTCATTGCCATCGCTGCTCAAGTGTCTGCTGTACCGGCGGATGATACAACAACGGATACCGATGCCGCTAAGACCACCGACGATCCCTCCACCACTCAAAGCACCTCTAGAGTGAATGAGACCACCACATCTTCAACCACTTCCAAATCGGAGTCAAGTTCTACAACGAGTACCTCATCTTCTTCTGCAAGCGCAACCATGGATACAACCACCACATCCTCCTCTTCCTCCTCCACAACGTCCGACAGCAGTACGACAACATCGTCCGTCTCCACGACAACCACATCATCAACATCCTCCTCTTCCTCTTCCAACACCACAACCGCCGGCGCTATTGTGACAATACCACCAACAGCCAACGCCCCATACATGCAAGAGAGTAATGCTCCAGAAGGCACAGTTTTCATCGCCGTCGGTGCGGCGCTAGGGCTGATCGGCCTGACTCTGCTCGCCTGGCGCGCAATGGTCGCATGGTCCGTAAACCGCTCAGTGCGGCGCGCCGCTGTAATGCATGCCTCAGAATCCAAACGCCTGCTACGCGGCAGCAGAAAGAAGCGATCGACCCCCTACTCCGCCGCCGCGGCGGTCGACGTATCCCTCGACAAACTCGGCGCCGCCACTCGCGCAAGCTACAAGCCCAACCGGGTCCCGAGCACAAGCAGCGGTCTTTTCTTTTCGCCCACCGCAGGCGGCCCTACTGGATCGCATGCGAGTCTGAGCGCCGCAGGAAGTACGGGAAATCGTGGCTCAACATATCTGCCTGCTGGATACTACGCTGCTGCCGGTAGCTCCAACCCCGCGCCAAGTGGAGAGCTTCCATACTCGCCCACTGCTGGTCTCTCATCGCCTTCTCTGCCTCCTACTGGTGTCTATCATGATTCGCATAATCAGCGCCATTCTTATGTGGGTGCCTCGACGAGTTCCTTGAACCTGAACCAGGCACCGCAGGGTCGTGCTCCCAGCGCATACCTTGAGGATTTGTTTGAGAGCCATGCTCCTCATAGCTCTGATTCAGGCCGTCGATAACGCCACTGCGGGCTCTCGGCATGCTGGTCATCATATGAAGGAATGATATTGGCGACCTGTTTCGTTTGATCTATATGGGGTTTCTTCCTCTTTTTCATTGCCTTCTGCTCTACCTCTTTTCTCTTGTCCATTTTCATCCAGGTTTGTTTCAATCCGGCGTTCCATAAACCCTTTCACGTAAGGTGATCTGCTGTTCCATTTTTCTCTGCGCATTATTAACTGTTACTTCCTTGTCAATATAAACCAGTTTACTAACAAAGTAATTCAACTATGGATATAACTACAAATCTACTAATATTTAGCTACATACTCTTGCATTCAAATATCTATTGCATTATATGTAGGAGACGATTGATCAAGACTTGCGTTTTATTGTGATGGTAGATCATGAAATATCGTTAAGCCCAACCAAAAGGGCGAAGATGAAGAGGGAAAAAAGCAAAAGAAGTCAACAAGCCGATTCATATCGACAAAATACACTCAAGAATATGTGGTTGAACAGAGGGACGGGGTATGGGGTATGGGGTATATACGGGTTCAAAAGAAAGCGAATTATTCAATGCGCTTGTACAACTTGGCCTTGGAGCCAGCAGACGAAGCTCTGGCACAACAACCAGCAGGCTGCTCCTCGGGGTGGAGTGAAGATCTGTTGAACAACTGGGAGGATTGCGGGACGTCAAGAGCAGGGTTCTTGTTGAAGAAGCCATCGGGCTTCAGCATGACGCTGACGCGCTCCATCGGCATGACGGGGAAGTCCTCAATGCGGGGATTGTGGGTAAGACCGAAGGCTACGGGGGTTTGTCAGTTGTACTGTACAGCTCAAGTCACGGGGAAGAAACCTTACTGTGCCAAAGGACGACGTCTTCGTTCTCTGTGTTGTCCTTACGCTGCACCCAAGTCTCGACGCCCTCGGCGCGGCGGCTTTGGTTGGTAAACTCGCCTGCAGCGTACAGTTCATCATCCTGGTACTTGGTGACCCAGATGGGCTTGGTGGCAAACTCAGCACGGCGGAAGCCGTGGGCATTCTTGCTGACCAGAAGCATTTGGCTGGGAGCAGCCATAAGCTTGTACGCGACAGGCTTGTAGGTGATTGGGTTGGTAATATTGTCGTTGCGGATCTTGAAGACACGGTGGCGATCCACGCTAGTGTTCGCTGTGCCTGCCGTGTGCATCACCGTAGACTCGGAGGTATAGCCCACAAGGTAGGGATTCTTCTCGTCTTCTGGCATAGGGACGCTGTCCTCGTAGTAGATGGTGTTCTTAAATCCATCAATAGCAGGGTCAATCCGTAGCGAGAACATATGCTGGTGGAAGGGAGCCATGACACCAGGACCGACATTAGTACCCCAAGGGACGGTTTGGCCGTTCTCATTGTCGAATGGGACGGTGGAAAGAATGCCGGTAGCCCTAACTTCCAATTCGACATTGGCAGCTTGATCAAAGATGTAGTTGAAGATGTACTCATAGTTGGCCACAGTGCAGATCATCTGCAGGACCAACTGGCGGTTACGCACAACGGTAGCGGCACCGGACCGATAGTTAGTGTGCTTATGCTGCAGACCGTTATCTTGTTCGTGCATACAAACCACGTTCTTCAGATGCAGTGGGTTGCCCTTGGAGTCGTTGCGGTAGCCATCAAAATACTTGATATGGCCGAGGCAGTCACACCCGAGAGCCAACTGGTTAGCATTCATACCAAAACCAGTGTCGCCGACATCAAACGCCTGCTTGCGGTGGTAGGGGGCTCGGGGATCTAGATTTACATTAGTTAGATCCGCTGGAAGTTAGGGGTGATAGAGCTCCAATCCCACTTACCTCCATAGGGAACAGTCATCTCAGAAACAGCCAATCGATAGAAGAGGTTTCTGTTGTCATATGTGACGTTGTAGATGATCAAGCCTTCGCGAGCGTTGAAACCAACCCTGAAGCGCCACTTCTGCCAGTAGACGGAGTTGCCATCCACCGAAAAAGAAGGACCCTCGGGCTGTTGTACGATATAGGGCTTGAGATCGGTGCGAAGGGGCTCATCCAAGAGGTCGTGGGCGTACTGGACAGTCTTAACAGGCTTCCAAGGCTGGGTAGAGGTAGTCTCGAAATCAGCACCGCCTGGCAGGTAGTCCATACGGATCAACTCCTGAGTGAGACCGTCGAACACCGGTGAAAATTTGCAAGGCAGAGAGTAGTGATTGTTCTGGGGGTGATCCACTTCGACCATGTACATGAAACATTGGAAGAGCCGTCGGTCCTCGTTGTCGTTGTCCGTGCCATACATCCAAGGGTCGTTGCACACAGTGACGCCCGCGGGCAGTTGCAATTTCTCGATCTCAGCCAGTACGGCGGGGTGCTTCATGCACATCTCTTCAATCCCGGCAATTTCATCGATATCAATGGGACCCTATAAAGTAGAACTGTTAGTTAAACTCGTTGCTTGCTTCCGGAAGATAGCTCTGCTTACCTGAACACCTTTGGGAAGCTCCTTGGCATAGACAATGGTGCGCTTGTCGGCATTGAGAATAGCCTTGTAGAATGCGCCGGTGTCCAGACGATGGAAGAGCACATAGAGGAGACGGGCCGGAGGTGGGGGCAGTGGACGCCGTAGACGCTCTGCTTCGATATATGCGATAACATCCTTCTTGATAGGCTCATTGACATCAATGCGTTTGTAGCGCAGAGAGACGCCTGGGAAGGTCGCCTCAAGGATGCGTACGGCGAGCTTGATCTCCTCCGGTGTGATTGGGTCGAATGGGTGCGGGCCGTAGTTGGTCGCCATTTTGGCGGTGTTGGGGTACACTTCTGAGGTAGAGATATGAGGCGGCTGTGAAAGGTATTAGAGAAGGAAATATCACACGAGCCCACGGAGAAGTGAGAAGAGACAAGTGAAAAAGGCAGAACTATTGAAAATGAGGGATTAAATTCAATGCCTGCACTTAAATATCTCTCGCATTGGGCCCGGGGCCCGGGGATCTTATCAGGTTACATAAGTTCTGGATGGACTTCCCTAATTGGGAAAGTAACCAGGACAGTTAGTTGAAGAGTCTTGGCTCTGGTAAATCAGGGCAAAACGGATTAAACATGGATATACGAGGCAAAAATTATAGCGAAAGAATTCCCTCAATTCACTCAAAATACTATTCTAGATCTATCTCAATGATCTAAGCTAGCATATACCCTCCAGGGTTGTTCTCTGTCGGAATAGCCTGTGAGGAGATCATTTAAAGTGCAGAGTCACATGATCTTTAATCCACAATCGGTATAGCACGTGAGTGTGGGGTCGCGTGAAATTGTCCAAATTCGGTCTAGTGGTATTTGCTATCGATAACTCTCCGAGAAATCGAGCGGGTTATTGCCCGCAGCAGCGCATGCTTGCCCAAATTTGTCCAATATCTGCGATAAGCATGCCGTCACTAGTACCTGTTAGAGAATCTCCATATAACCTAGGCACTCCTTGACACTATGAATGTCTTTCCTCTGAATGGCTCGGCGCAATCGTCTTCCCTCACACCCAGTCAGCCCACTTCCGCCCCAAAGAAGGTTAGGGCACGGCAATCTGGCACAGCATGGACTCGCTCAGGATGCATAACCTGCAAAAGAAGGCGCAAAGCCTGTGATAAGGCCAAACCAAGGTGCGTGCTAAAATCAACTTTCAATTTCATAACTAATTCGATCAGCTGCAACAATTGTCTCAAGCAAGGCAGGGCATGCGAGGGCTATGGCTCAATGTGGGTAGAGCCACTTAGTCCATCGGCGCAGGTATTCTCGCAGGCGGAAACTTCAAAGCGCCGACGGCTCAGTGCATCCTCGCCATCTCAATTGCCTTCGCCTGCACTGTTCCCGTTGTCAGATGCATGGCTCGAGACTCGTTTATCTCCTGGGTCGGGGACTCCCCTGAGCTGGTCTGTTCCATCTTCTCCTAGAGAATATGTACCATATGAGGCAGCTAGCAGTCCGGACCAGGCTGTAGAGAAATACAGGCCTGGTTCGAATATTGATTTGCAGACCTCTATCGAGGTGATCCCACAGCCTCAAGGATACATCAGTCATCTCTCAACGAATGAGACTCACTATCTCCAATATCACATGGAGGAGGGATCTCGACTGCTAGCGAATTTAGAGAGCCATGGTAATCCCCTTCGGTCGATGTTGATTCCCAGGGCAATGTCATCACCTCTGCTGATGAAGGCCGTATGTGCCGTCTCTGCCCTTCATCTAGCAAATCGCTCCCACGGCTTTAGTGCCCATACAGCCGCAGTCAAATACTATAGTGGAACGCTCAACGGACTCCGCACAGCACTGGACAAGTGTTCAACAAAGGTGTTCCCTGACGATGCCATGCTGGCAGTCGGTCTCCTATGCAAATACGAGATCGTGCGTGGTAGCGTCAAGCAGTGGGTTGTTCATCTCAATGGATTGCAACGTCTGATCGTTTCACGCGGTGGATTTGCTTCGATGGATCGAGAGGCAGCCGAGTTCCTGCGTGGACTGTATGTGTGATAACCTGCGAGGTACATTGCCGAACGCTAACGTAATATATCAACATCTAGATTCGTGTATGCCTACAATATGGCCCGGATCAGCAACCGAAACTTTATCACTTCTTCGGATATATCTGTCGACAGTGATATCGGTATCCCAAAATTGGATATATATATTGGATACACCGAGGAGCTCCTGAAATTATGTGCACGCATCGCAGAGCTGCCTTCCCTCCAAGCTGATTCGTTGGCTCTTCAACTTAGCGTTGCATCCATGTTTGTCTCTCTTTGGTTATAAAAGAATAGTCCAGTCGAATATTCGCACTAACGCCACATCTCAGAAACGAATCTCTCCTCACCTGGTCTCACACTTCAACCCCATATATAATTCCTCAAGGGACATCACCAGCAACCTTAACTCGGCTTCAACTCGTAGCTGAGTGTTTCCGCGACGCAGCATTTGTCTACCTCCACTCAATCATGGAGCGCATTAGCAGAGCCCATCCAGATGACTCTCCCACTGTCAGCCCTAGTACTATTGTCACCACTCACCTAGAAGAGAACCCCCCTCTCTCGGCACAAGACTGGCTTCCTCTCATCTCCACACCGAAAAATGTCGCCATCTGCCGCTGTCTTGGCCGGATCGAAACTTTCCCGCTGGGTGACCACTGCGAGTACTCGGCCCTCACGTTCCCGCTCTTTATATCCGGGTGTGAGAGTGATAACGTAGCGGACAGAGAGGTTGTGCTTCGTTCCTTGGGCAAGCTACAGGATAACTTTGGGATTGGGAATGTCAGGCGCGCAAAGGAGTTATTGGGGATCTTGTGGGCGAGACAGGATGCTAATTTTGATCCTCGGTTTATTGGGACGGATCGGCAGAAAAATGTGCATTGGTTAGACATTGTCGAGGAGCTAGGGTGGGAATTGATTCTTGCATAGATAGCTCACGGCAGTAGCTTGGATTTCAGTTTTATTGTATCTATATTCGTTGCATGAGCGATAGACGTTTATGTCTGGATGAATGACATGAATGTCTGATTATTATGAATTATATACCATATTTATATCGGGTGCTTTCAAGGTGCTCTTTACACTTCTATATATATAGCATATATTTAGGCTCTTACTCCGTAGTAGTAGTTCAATTAATTACATATGTAGAATTGTTTAAGAGCCCTAAAATACATACAACAGAGTTTGATATGTTGTATTTAAGTACCTTTTGGACATATCCCACGCATATAGTAGCGCGAAGAAGCTGCGCTTGCGACTGAGGACAAGTGACAGGAGACAGAGAGATTGCGGCATGACGAGGAAGCAGGGGTCAAAGATCCCGACTCGTCTACTTCCCGCGAGACCCTCAATAGCCAGGAGGGGTTTGGAGAGGAAACGCGAATGGACAAGCACATCGAGTCTCAGACCGAGGAGAACATGACATAGCATCGTATTCAGATGATGAATGTGGACGATGAGGATTATAGGTCGCCTCTGGTGGATCATCCTAGGAAACATTATGCTATCTAGGTTTGTGATATACCAAAGCTTTCAGTTTCGAGATGTATGTGCAGAACATCAAATGAGGAATTTCAACACACAGGCACATAATCAATGTTGAAACCAAGGTCCTCTTTTCGATATGTGGTCTTTTTTTTTTGGCTCACTTAGTACAGCTTCCTCGAGCCCGACCCGATTCTCCCGCAATCCACCCCACGAATATGACGGTG
>CAJVRC010000882.1:1506409-1577189 GCA_911456345.1 Penicillium egyptiacum
TGGAGAAATTTCGCCCCCAGAAAGCTACCGGAGAAACAAGGTATAAGATTAGTGGTCTGGCTTAATTCTCCGGATGAATAGAATTCTAGCTTCACCACATGTGGCTTGGAGCATATTGACAGCGATGACGGTGAAAACTTTCGGAGAAATTTCGGGTGAGTCCCATATCAACTTTATTCGGGTTCACGGCTATTGGTTTCAAGTATCGCCTGCCCCAGCCTGCCACCTATTAACCTCTGTTGACGTCTTTTGAGTTTCTTCAGCACACCTTTCAGGATCATTTTCAAGTTCCACTGCCATTCCAATATACATTTGCAGGTGGAGCATCCAAGGTTTCTAATACCCCGTGGGCGAATCTCCAAGCCGAAGATATTGCGATAAAGGCCCGGGGAAGCAAAGCCTCCTTTAAAATACATATAAGATGGCTCTAGTCCTGTCGATGGCGATCTGAAGAGGCGATTAACCAACAGCAGCCATGGCCGTCTTGTCAGTTCTGAGTGTGGTGCTTGGTGCCACCGTCTCAACCGCATGGGGTCAAACCCTGACGGGCGAGATGATCGAAAAGATGGGAAACAACACTCTCTTCACTCGCTGGAGACCTTACTCCCATTTCCTTGCCCCGTCTGGGTGGATGAATGTACGTCGTCTCCCATTCCTAACGCGGAAATGGACAGATGTTAAACCTCATCTAGGACCCTTGTGGCCCCATGTATGATCCGGCTCAAGGTCTTTATCACATGCATTACCAGTTTCACCCTAATCACGTCAACTGGGGTATGAATCCGTCTTCCTAGCTAATCCATGTGCTAAGTTAGTTATATAGGAAACATCACGTGGGGACACGCAACCTCCCCGGACCTACTAACCTGGACCGATGTTGACAACTCTCCCAATGATGGACTTGCTGCCTGGCAGGACGGTCAGACAGAGTCACTTGTTACTACCAACCTGACCAGTGACCACTACACCCCGGCACTGTACAATCACCTGGGTATCTTCTCCGGAACGGCCCAGCCCGTCAACATCTCTGGTGTATCAGACGGCACGCTTCTCGCTTTCTATACATCTGTTTCAAGGCTTCCGACCTCATACAGCCTTCCTTACTTGAATGGAACCGAAAGCCAAAGTCTGGCATACTCTACTGATGGGGGTGTCACCTGGCAAGAGTACGAGAACAACCCGATCATCAGCAGCCCTCCTGAAGGGTGGAACATCACTGGCTGGCGTGACCCATTCTTCCTCCCAATTCCGGAGCTGGACACTCTACTCAACTACTCTGAGTCGCATTACTATGCTGTCCTTGGCTCCGGCATCAAGGGTGTTGGTCCTCGCATGCCACTTTACAGCGCTCCCGCCTCTGATCTCACCGTCTGGACTTTCCTCGGCTCTCTGTGGGAGCCAGCAGCGAACAGCACCTTGGGCTCATTGGTAGAAACCGGCTCCTACGGGTTCAACTTTGAAGTTTCCAACTTTTTCGAACTTGATGGTCGTTACTTCGTCAGCATGGGTGCTGAAGGTGGTGAAGTGAGCTTCCATGACCGACGTTGGTCCTTGTGGAATGAAGGCACTGTTTCAGCTCGTCCCAACGGCAGCGTTGCTTTCAACCCTGTTTCTGGTGGTGCGGCCGACTGGGGTCTTCTCTACGCGGTGAGAAAGAGATCGTCATCGAGCGGACGGCGATAGAAGGCTAACGTGGTGTACCAGATTACCTCGTTCAACGACACCAAGAACAACCGCCGTATTCAGTACGGCTGGGCAAGTGAGGACATGGACAACTTCGGCATCACCCAGCAAGGCTACCAAGGAGCACTGTCATTGCCCCGGGAGCTTTTTGTCAAGGACACTTTCGGTGTTGTGCACAACCCTGCCGACACCACCCCCGGCAACTCCCGCTACATCCAGGGCTCCAACGGCAGCTGGACCGCCAGTACTCTCGGTGTCCGCCCAGCCAGCGATGTCATCGAAGGCCTGCGTCGTGGCTCCCGCCACGCCAAGACTCAGTGCAGCCGGAGAATCTGCGACAACGCCAGTCAACTCCCGCTGCCCAGAAAGCTCAGCAACTCCTACGAACTGAAGCTCGTCATCAAGAACACCACCGGCGCCACAGGTGTCACCATTGCCTCCTCGCCTGACCGCGAGGAATACACGAACATCTACTACGACCCGTCTAAGCACTCCGTTGTCCTGGAGCGCCTCCACTCCTCCCAGATCAGCATGTTCCCCAACACAACACTGGCCGGCTACTTCGAGCCGTACCAGATCGAGGGAGCAGGCACAGAACCCATCGAGATGAACATCTTCGTTGACGGCTCCCTGGTCGAGGTCTTCGTCAACGACCGCTTCGCTCTTACTGGCCGCATTTACCCCAGTCGGGACGACAGCCACGGCTTCGCTTTGTACTCTGCCCCTGGCGCTCATGTCCAGTATTCGGACATCGAGATTTGGGATGGCTTGCTGAATGTCTGGCCTCAAAGACCTTTGAACAGCAGCTCTGAGCTTGTCTTTGACACGCCGGCTGAGACAAATAACTACACTTGGTGGGAGGGGAATTAAATAAGGCAAGTACTTTCTCCGTGAAATGTATTAGTGGAACATTTGAACGAAATGATGAATTTTGTCCAACTACCTCATCTCAACTGTCCATAGATTTCAATTCATCGGCTACTTTCAGGCCCAAACGTACTCTTCGTAAATATATCATAACTCTATGGTCCATAAAATTCAAGCAATTGTTACCTTGAGCAATGACATTTTGAGCTATCCGATTCTCAGATATATAGTTCTAGCTTGCCCCCGCCAAGGAGTTATGACCACCAACACTGAGGTCACCTCGTTCTGACCTCATCGATAATCCAACAACTTCCAACCACGCAATCCAGATATGCACCTCGTTTCATCACCATGTATGTACATGTAGGGTGTACCATTTCCTGAAAACGAACTTAGAGCCTCATCAAGGCCTGAGGTGGCCTAGCCACCGTTCTCTTTATTAGGCTGCCCCTGTGGCGCGTGACTTCGGAATCGCTGTGGCTCCTCAGCGAAGTCCAGTACAGCTCTCCCTATCTTGGCTCGCGAGGCGATGTCAATCTTACCTCTCTCACCTTCTCTGCAGCCTCCCAAAAGAGCCGACGCACTGTTAAGGAAATCGCCTGACTTCCTCCACAGTTCCCGATGCAGTTCCCTCAGTCTCGGACAGTCCACCAGGACATGGGTCACTGTTCCTTGTTCACCACACACGTAGTGGTCGTCGTCTCAGAACCGGCGTGCTTTCGCTAAGGCGGACAGCCAGCAGTGGCCCGTGCGTGGTTGTGGTGGATGATTTCCTTTCCTGCGAGCTCGTTATGGACGACGCAGACAACGCATTTTCCATCATTCGGACCGAGTCAAGGAGATGTGTTCTGACGCGGGAGTCAAGTTACTGTAACGCCGCTTTTCTCCGGATTTCAACCCCATCGGAGAGTACTTTGGGCGTGGAGTTAACCCTGCCTGAGGCGACAGCGGGAGCTGGCTCGGGTAGAACATGAAGTCCAGGCCCGTCTTCCACTTCGAGTTGGAGGAGTCTGGAACGTCGCCATCACAGAATGGATATCCGGGAAGAATATTCGTCCACATAGAGACAACGAGCCCGAGCAAAAGGCAAGAGGATGCGAGTCTTATAGAGACACTATGTGCGAGCCATTGCCTAAGCCAAACGCACCCATATGACCTGATGAGGAGCGTCCAGCCACTTCTGAGGGCCACAGAAGAGAGTTGGCAAACGGCGAGGAGGAGAAAGCGGACACTATCCTCAGGAGAACCCGCTTTTGAAGGAACGGAAGCAGAAGTCCGGGGCAAGGACGGGGCCGCCCTGCCCTTGCAGAAAGATCCGTCAACTCAAGTATGTCCCACGATCTGGAAATCTGAGAAGCTTCCTTATTAAACCACAGTTTCTACCAGATCTCAGTTTCTATAAGATCTCAAATAATTTCTACCAAATCATATTTTCTATTGTGTCAATTTCTATAATTAATAGAATACACATAGTAATTTTGTGAATGTTCTGCTGGTAAAATACGATATGGCGCACTGGCGGCTATACACTGCCGTACCTATTTGGTCGCATTTAACTTCTAGTAGCTTCGCTGTAGTGGACTCGATAACGGCGGTTTGGTGGGTGATGATTCCTTTCAGGTTGTCGACGGACTTTCTTAGTCGTGACTCGCCCGTTATTATCGGCCGCGTTAGCGACGTTACTGTTCTAGCCTGGTGCGCTGATTGCATTGCTCCGTCTCCCTGACAAGATTTCTTCTCTTACGAGGCGTAATCGACGGTTCGGAGCTTCCCAGCGATGAGACCCTCGCTGTGTTTCGAGTGTTTCTCGAGGGGCGGGGCGGTCGGCCCCTCCCGTCGGTGGGTCCATTGGTCCGGGGTTAGTACCCGCTCGGCATACAATCACGAATTTGGTTCACACAAGCAATATCAACAACCACGAGATTTTTGCCTGGGATCGGGTTGTCCACTGGTTCCCCGTTACTTATCGTAAAGGCTGAAGTGGTGTGTAAAAGAAATTTCTTTACCTTTTCGAGGGCGGTGAGATGCCTGAGCCGCTCACCTTCTCACATTATCTGTTACGCGGGTTGGAACTCCGTTTCGTGCACTTATTCTCTGCTCGAGATTTCTACGGACTAATCCTCTCAAATAGTCTCGCGCTTCAACCGAAGCTGATACTGATAAGTGAGCGTCTAATTTGCCAATTGAGGAAAAGACCTACACATCATTAGAGCCTCACCGCGGTCTTCGTGCGTATTTGCGTCTCTTTCTATATGTCGTCCGGAAGCTTCCGCTGAGATGACCCCATCATAACGGGGTTGACCATTAAAGACCGTGGTACGGCGATGCTGGCCAAACGTCTTTCCATGCTCGATCATCTAATTTGATGACGTAGAAATGGGGAAAATCAAGAAGAAGAAACTGCTGCATTCAATCTATCAAAAGAAAGGGCTTTTATAGAGGCCCCAAAGAGCAAACAAGAAAGGCTCAGTCTGAAAAACCAGGCATCCATACACCTATGGGAGATGGGATCATCCAACAGGTTCTATACAGTACAGTAAAAGATCTGATAAAAATTGAATGGCATGAAGAGAGATCTTTAGTGATACGAGTAGCGATTAAGTAATCTCCCTCCTTAGCCCCTAGGGTCGTAGCCCCTTCCTTTGTCCATGATCATTTCGGCTCACAGGTGTTCAATAAGTGCCGAGATATCCTCGTTCTCCCGACCAGCCGCTAATGCAAGCTTCATCAACGACTTGATCGGATGAATCACATCTGCGGACACTCCGTTTGTTTCACTTGCTTCGAGAATATTCTCCACCGCGACTATTTGCATCGCTATATTCGAACCCTGAGTAACATAATTGCCTTCATCGATCTGCTTCGCCATCACGCCAAGATAGCCGATCATACCTGACAACCAGGGGACCAGTAGGGACATAAACCCAGTAGCCGTGGCTTCCTTCTCTCCGGACCTGACTAGTGCTGTCGCATGCAGGAACCCCGAAAATAAACCATACATTCCACTCAATAGAGCCAAATCGTAGAGCGATGCGGATCCCGCATCCTCACTGAGGAACTTCCCGGTCCCTAAAATGGACAGGTCCTTCTTCACGCGCCGGAAATTCTCCTGCGATCCTCCACTGTAAAGCAGGACGGCTTCCGAGGAGCCGATCATGGCCGGTACAGCCATGATGCCGCCGTGGATGTACTCTGTCCCACCATGGGTGAGAACAAGTTCGGACAGCTGCCGGGCTTGGTCAGGTGTACCGTTTGTGAGGTTGATGACAGTTTTGCCGGCCAATGATTGGAGAGCTCGTGACAGAGTCTCCTTCACGGCCTGAGCATCGATGAGGCAAATCAAAATGAGATCGCTTGCCTGTAGAGCATCAGGTATTGTCGCAGATAAGCGACAACCCCGCTCGACCAGGGAGGCAGCTTTTTCGGTTGTTCGATTCCAGAGAGTGGTTTGGTAGCCATTCTCGAGGAACTTGGTTGCAAGTGCTGTTCCCATGGCCCCGAGGCCAAGGACGCTAACTTTGCTGGACATGTCGTGGGTAGAACAAGAGACTCTGGAGCTTGGGGAGTATGACTTTCAGACTGGTTGACGCACGGGTTTATATAGAGGTATTTGCAGTATGATCGTCCTCGTCACCTCTGTCCAATCCAAGCAAGTTTGCGCCAGGAATTAACCTTCAGATTAACCTTCAGTTAGTTACTCATAAGGTGTTTGTAAGCATAATTGAATTAATAATCCATGTTTAGTTTATTAGACCAGCGCCCTTGGTTGACAGCGCCAAGTCAAAGATGATGGAAAATACGAGATTAGATAGTTAAAGTCGCGGGAAAGAGGATGATGCCCTTCGACGGACAACAAATTGCCAAGATGCTTAGAAATGCAGCGGGACGCCCATCTCGCAGAAAATAGATAAAAGGCGAGCTTGCGCTGTTCAGTTGTAATGTCAGCATCAGACCAAAAATCCCTCTGCTTAGCAATATCTCCTCAATATCCTCATTGGATCCTGCATAATGGCTACCAACCCTAACAAGAAAGCCGTCATTGTCGGTGGTACGCACGGCATCGGTCTTGCAACTGCCCAATTGCTGCTTCAACAAGATATTCGAGTCTTGGTAACGGGACGGAGTTCTCAGCCTATTGAATCCGCAAAACAAGAACTTGGAGGCAGAGCCCACGTTGTACCATGCGACATCAGTTCACTAAAGGGCATTGCCGAGTTGACGCGCCAGGTGGAATCGTACTTCGGGCCCGGTCAACAGATCGATCTTCTCTTCATCAACGCCGGCTACGCCCACCTCGATCCTTTCACCGACGTTACGGAAGAGACTTTCTGCCGGACCTTCAATACCAACGTACTCGGCGCATTTTTCGTCGCGCAGAGTCTGGTCCCTTCTGTTCGCCAGGGCGGAGCGATCGTCTTCACCACCTCCGTGGCCAACAAGACCGGTATCCCTGGAATGTCCGTTTATTCGGCGTCGAAGGCTGCGGTGCACTCCCTCGTGCAGACGCTAGCAGCCGAGCTGGTGGACCGGAATATTCGGGTTAATGCTGTTTCGCCCGGCTTCATCAAGACACCCACTATGGGTGTAGCAGGAACGCCGTCAGAGGTGCTGGCCGCGTTTGAGGAAGAAGGCGTGCGAACGACCCCGTTAGGCAGGATTGGTAATCCAGAGGAAGTTGCAAAAGCTGTTATGTTTTTGGCATTTGACGCAACCTTTACCACGGGGGCAGAACTAGTCATCGATGGAGGATTGACTTCATTGCAGAAGCCTAGTCACTAGTCTACTGATGCTCAACTTGTGTATATATTCTACTGAGCTATACTGCTTCACTTATACCTTTAAATTCTGAGCAAGAAGCTATGTGCACACAGAACGAGTCTAACAACTTCTTTCGATGTATGAGTTATCAGAGGATGCTCTCGCATGGATCTCACCGAGAATCTGTCGTAGGGCCACACATAATAGATAAGAAAATCTCTGGAGTGAACTAATTGCTGCCACTTGCAGCGTTTTAAATTGCAGGAATGACTCCTAGGAGGGGAGGACCTCTTGATACTCAATCCATATACTCAAGCTGATGTTGAAAGCTGTGTGACCACCGCCAACATGATCTGTGCATGCAATTCAAATTGGGTGATATGGTCAAATTACGTGTTTTTACGGCTAAGATCGCAAGCGCGCGAAATTCAGCATATATAGATATATATGCTGCTTCAGGCTGAGTCGCGTGGACCAATGCCTTGACATCCACTGATCATTTCAGATACTGTGCTGTTCTAGTATAGTACATAACCCTCCAAATTCTGTTCTCTTGGTTTCCACTGTCAAATCGAAGATCTCTCGTGGGCTTCGTTTAAGGCCATTCTACCTGAGAGAGAAGAAATCTCATAATCAAGAATGTCTCGGTGATCCAACTGTAAATGAACTATAGATGAAATAGTAAAGAGTCTGGAGAAGACATGCACCATTTACTAAGCTCTTCATCGCGGTGGTCCTAAAAATACGATACTGAGCATTCGGAAAATGACCCAAGCTCAATAATAAACCAGGTAAGAAATTGACATTAGATGCGTACCAAGGATAATCTCAAATCAACCTCTGCGATGTGGCCTGAAAGCAGACTGCATGTTGAACTGAGGCCTAGCGGTCTGCAGTATTATTTTCGCAGAAAAGCACTCGGTCTTTACAGACAGCAGCAATTTTTTACGCCACGCTATGACTCTACACTATGACTCTACACTCTACACAGATTAATACGCCCCACAGGCAAGATCGGAGGGCATGCGTGAATTGAGGAAAGCCACATGCGAATATATTTGGCAATAAACAGTCATTAAATGACCACAGTCAGAACAAGACCGATGTGTATCGTACACGCCTACCCAATAGCTTGCATCGTGTTACGTTTAAATAGGGGTCAGTGACGTCTTTGAAGCGATTTCCTAACCTCAAACGGCCATAGTGGTCAGATTTACAGATATAATGGTATATGTTTTCCTTTAGTACTATTTTGATAACCCACGTTTTCTGGCGGGTGTCGATTCCATGCCTTCAGTTTACTGTTCTGATCTGATTACCTATCAATCGACGTTTGTCCGAACTCAGTTCCATAAGTTAGCCAATTGGACGAAGAGAAATAAAACTATTCGAGGAATGATCAGAGATGTGGATCGCGCTTCGCTTTTAACGTCGGTATTGATTTACATCGCTAAAATGTTGTGCCATTATCTCTAACAATTCGATCCGCTGAAGCTATGTAAATCACGATGCAGGTATTTTCCTAGTTTCTCGTCGTAATTGCTCGCCCACGAATTTTCGATCTATGTCTAAAAGATGCAACTGGAATTGGGCACATTACGGGAGAGCCCAATGCCCCTCACTACACGCTCCCTGAGGACTTTTTCATCACCATCCCAATCTCGCACGAACTGTCCGCTGCCAGAGTCACTATCAGCGATACATACCCGAAAAGTCGTGGTAGAGACCCAGCTCCGAGGAATTGGCCATACAACCCAGAAAGCAATGTCTTTCGCCTTTGAAAGGGCTGAAATTATCAACCCACGCCCGAACTTGGGTCCGATTCCGCTGAATTGCAAACGCAAAAGGATTTAACATGATTCTCTGGATACAAATCCTCTAGGTCCGGGATTTGTCAGGGAATAAACAAAGAAATGCATGAGCTGCGGTGCTTACATGTACCGCCGCGGATATAGCAGACCTAGTCATAATGTGATCGACAACTGTGCACCGTTTTACTTCAATTTTCTATCAATCAATGATGGCGAAGCAGGGTAGAATATCCCTAAAATCATTTTTGTAGCGATCTGCACTATATTTGATAGCTTGATTGACCAGGTCATCTGCTTGTGCTTTATGATCTAGCAAAGCTGGACGAATGATTCGCATTTGACGTGAGCGTCGGCGTATAAACCGGTCCTTAGGTTGGTAGCTGGTGGATGCCTCGGCATACAAAACTTGGCTAAACTACATACGACAGAGTTTGATATGTTGTGTTTAAGTACCTTTTGTATAGCAATTCTATATAAAAGATACCTGATCTTAACAATCTGGTATCCGGGAATACCCGCGCTGGACCCTGGATTTGGCCTCACGAACTGGTCCGGGCCAGCACTATAACTAACTCCATAAACGGGAATTAGTTAATTAGATTATTTGATTCTAGTCGTACTCGCAGACATGTCCTTTTATCCTAATGCTTCTTGGGTTATATCTAACCCCTATAACTAGGTGGTCGGAGGAATATTATGACTCAACTCGAATTCTTTTTCTTTTTTAGATTGTCGTACTGCTGCCAATCAAGCTCGGAGATAAATACTATCCTCGCTTGCGAACGTACCCACTATGGCCCAGAAAATGACTATGACCCAGCAAATCGCGACTGGTGAGATTGATTGTGACAGCTTGGAGAGCGATGGCGTGCTAGGCTATCGATATTAATGGCCAACTCCACAGCCTCTACTTAAGAAACGGATCTCTCTTCTGCGGATTTCAACGCAAGAGGATATCATCGCTACTCCCAGGATGACCGCTCTAACATCTTCACCAGTTGAGAGCGTCTCGGCCGAACTCGAGAAAAAGAACCCCGATGTTCACTCTTCAGCAGGCGATGGAGCACTGCAGTTACTAGAAGCCGGTTCAGCGAGGGTCCTCGATCCCGCAGCATCTAGACAACTGTTGCGCAAGATCGATTTGTATATCATGCCATTGATCTGCATCGTGTACTTCCTACAGTATCTGGACAAGATCGCCATCAGCTATGCCAGCGTCACGGGGTTGCCAGAGTCAGCAAACCTCCAGGGCAACCAATTCAACTGGGTATCAAGTATCTTCTTTTTCGGCCAGCTAGCGTTCGCTTTCCCCACCATGCGTGTGATGCAAGCTTTTCCCCTGGCAAAATACGTTGCCGTCAACGTGACCATCTGGGGTACCATCCTGGCCTGCATGGCGGCATGTAAGTCGTTCGCCTCCTTGATGGTCTGCCGAACGCTTCTGGGCGCCGCAGAAGCCTCTATCGTGCCCGCCTGGGTAGTTTTCACCTCGCAGTGGTACCGGAAGGATGAACAGGCTTTCCGTGTTGGTCTGTGGTTCTCCATGTGTGGATTCGCGCAGATGTTCGGCGGCTACGTCGCATACGGCGTAGCAACTCACATCGGTGGGGATCCTAGCGCCTCCCTGCGAGGTTGGCAGGTTATCTTCCTGATCCTGGGCCTGCTCACCGTGGTGACCGGCATTCTCTTCTTCTTCCTCCTGCCTGATTCCCCTCTAACGGCAGGATTTTTGTCCCTGGAAGAAAAGGCAATGCATGCGGAGCGTCTACGGGGTAACGGACAGGGCATCGGAAGCAATGTCTTCAAGAAAGCCCAGGTTTACGAAGCCCTTACCGACCCGCACACCTGGCTCTACGCCTTCTGGGTCCTGGCGGCAAATGTACCAAACTCCACTGCCACGAGTTTTGGAAATATCATGGTAACGGGGATGGGCTTCTCGAAAACGGAAAGTCTTCTGCTTGTGACACCCATGGGCGCTTATGAAGTGGTGGCTCTGGTTGGCCTGACCTATCTGGCAATGAAGACACAGCGGCGACTGTTCTGGTGCATTATAGGCCACATCCTGGCAGTCGTGGGTGCGATTCTGATGGCGACGACCGATAAGGTGCCGGCGCTTGTGGGATATTACCTCACCGGAGGCATTCCGCTCGGATGGACAACAATTCTTGGGCTCACCAGTACAAATGTGGCTGGCTCAACCAAGAAGATCACCGTGTCCTGCATCCAGACCATCGCCTACACTGTCGGTAACATCATCTCGCCGCAGACCTTCCAAGCCAAAGATGCTCCAGGGTATTTGCCGGCCAAGATCTCTATCTGCATCCTGTATTTCATCATCACGCTAGATCTGTGCCTTATCTGGTGGATATCGCAACGGGAGAATCGCCGACGGGACGAGCAGAAGGAGGCATTGGGTGAGGCGTACGTGGTTCCAGAGAACCACGAATTTTTGGACCTGACAGACCGGGAGAATCCGGAATTTCGTTATGTGATATGAAGATGGTATTGTGTCCTTGAGTTGCAAATTTGCAACAGGCCTGGGGCTCATTTCTGGACTTCCGGTTCATCTGGGTTTGGGTCGCCTTGTATTTCTTTATTAATATTAGACAAAATGTACATATCTTGAATCAATTATACCAAAATAGTGGATTCTCGTATTTAGACCGATGGGCCTTCGTTTTACGCTACGAACAATAAGGATATATAAACCCGTGCCTTAGGTAGCAAGCCGCGGAATTCGAAAAGGGATTACATACTTGAATGTAGAACTCATGATCAACTCAGCCCCATGTTCACCTCATCGCTGAGACCCATTTCCCTTTCCGCCCTTTCTGTCCCGCCCGCAGCTCGAGTTGACCACCGGTCGAGATGATCTTGGGAGTTGGCCATCTCCTTTTCACGCAAACTAGCGCTGTCACTAGTTGCCACACTTCCTTCGCGGGCATGCGACGGTCTGCGGGAACTTTTGATGCTGATGGGTCGCGAGGCGTCTGCTCTATCGGCTACGATAGATGTATTTGAGCCCGTAGCACGCCCACTGTCAGCGGGCGGGCCGCCAGGGGAGGTCTGCTCTTTGTCCTTGGTACCGCTGAACCAGCGCCGACGGGATTTGGAGGAGGTGGATGGCGTGATGCTTTGTGCGTCGGCGTTGTCGTCATTCTCTTGTTGTTTCTGCTTTTCTAGGGCCTGCGTGAGCCCGGAAATGGTTTCTTCAGAGGCATTCTGGGTAGCTTGAGGTGAAAGGTCTGCTAATTCAGCGTCACGGTACCACTTGCGTCGACGGGTATAGCGATCCCATCCATCTTGACCGCGGCGACCGTCATTCCACTGGAGGTCCGTTAGAAGCTGATACAACGAAGCCTATAGAGAGCACCAACCTTGTTATCATAGTAGATCCATCCTTCGCCGGTTGACCCCTTCGAGTCGGATTTTCCATTGAAGTTGTCTGCTCCTTCGATGCGCCACTCACTTCCCTCCACCCAGCGCCATTTGGCATCTCCTGTTTGAACATCTGGTAACTCGAAAGAATCTTTGGGATTCACTGCGTTCATATGCTCGTCTGTCCAAGCATCACGTTCTGCCGGGAACAACGAGTAAGTCCACCCGATACCCAGCCAGCGGCGCTGATTCTCATAGACAACAAACGTGAACCGCACACCCGCGTTGTTTCCACGTCGCCTAGTTGAAATGTTTAAGCCTTGCTTTTGGCCCTGGGCTTGGGTCGGGACCTTTTGTGGGCTGCTCAGGGTATCGGCAACGGAGAGGCCGGTGGCTGCGGCGCATAGCCGACGCACGGCTCGAGACCGCCACAGGATGACACGGGAGACTCTAGCGGGCCGGGAATGGTAAGTCAGAACAATAGTGCCAACGGCCATCACGACGCGGCGTGTGGTGAGTATGTAGAATGGAGGTAGGGTCAGACCGATCCAGACAGGAGTGACTAAGAGGATGCGAATGAACAGAGCCGTCAGCGCAGGTTTGGTAGTCGCCGAGGTAGGAGTACGCTGAGTCGATAAGAAGTCGGTGAGGTCGAGCAGAGGCTCGAGGAGAATATTGCATCTGGTTGTGAAGATGCGAAGGGTTTCAACAATTTCATCAAGACTCTTTTGATGACGCAGTGAGCTATCTGAGGCAACTTTGGTTTTGTGTTTTTCACCTGTTGACGTGGTTGACGACAGAGGTGAGTAACGACGTCCATACATGCCGAGGATCAAGGCGATCACGACCAGGATCGGTCCTGCCCAAAGAATGATGGCATCGCTATATAGGACGATAGTCCAAAAGGTAGCCACCAGCAAAAAGCTCTGCCATGGGTCTCCAGAGGTCCATGTTAGGAGACCTGCCAATTTATTTAGAGGAAGTAGAAATGGGTGCGAGTAGGCCAGAGCTCGCGTGATAGCCGGTGGTGTGGCCACTAGGAGAGGTGATTTGCGATGCACGATGACACTGGAGCGCTGGCGCGAGGTCAGAGCCGAGCCGCTAATAGTCGACGGAGAGAAGGCAGCGACCGTCGGCGGCTGAGAATCCGACTCGCCATGATCCTGGGCGCTCGATGAGGGTGCCATGGAGTCTATCCACGGAAGATTGTCTGTTTCGCCATCAGTGATCGAGTTTAAGGAGAAACATCATCAAATATCATACCTAAAGCTGCCATCCAATCATGGACATGTCATAGAGGGACAATGAACTCATCGTCTGGGACGAGTGAGGGCTTTATATGATCGTTCGTTCATGTTCGGTCCAAGAAGATCTGCGGGGAGATCGAACTTGTGGGCATGTGACTCTCGGTATATTATGAAAAGGTCCTGATATATATTGTGTTGGTATGCATTTTTGACTCTTTTTTTAGAATGGATGTCGATATAGACGATAATAATAAGAACTACTTCATAAATTATCTTGACCTCAAGTTAAAATGACCTTGCTATGTATACACTGTTCTCTATACTCATGCCCGTGCCTGGACAGCTCCCGACGCTAAAAGCCCGCAGCCGAAATTTTCCCCTTCTCTTCTTTCTTCCTTCACCCGATAACTTCGTGATCGTCTCCTCTACGGCACTTTCTCAATGGTATGTCCATTGATCTCCTTATTTTTCCCATCCTTAAATTTAAGACTAATAATTTCCCAGGCTCATCGCATCGTCTCTCAAGTCGTCGTGACCGGAGCCCGTGTCTTCGGCCGCGCCTTCGCCGAAGCCTACAAGCAAGCCCAGGCTTCCGGCAAATATGCTGGCCAGCAAAAGGCAGCCGGGAAATCCGGTACTACCTCGAGCGTAACCATCGACGAAGCCTGCAAAATCCTGAACGTCAAGCCCCCGGCCTCCGGCGAACACGACCTCGAACACATCATGGCCCGATTCAAGAAACTGTTCGACACAAACAACCCCGAAAAGGGCGGCAGTTTCTACCTGCAAAGCAAAATTCTCCGTGCACGCGAGCGGCTGGAAATGGAGTTCCGCGAGGTCGAGCGCAAAGCCGCGCACGACAAGGAATTAAAGGAAGGCTGGAACCCCAAGGTCTACAAGGATAAATGAACACGACAAAACCAGTGCGGTTCTCCGGTTTCCCTACGAGCACATCTATGCTTTCCTGCGACAGAAGCCCCCTACTCCAACCGGCTTCTTTGTTTTCGATCTGCTCGTCTTTCTTGTTTTGGCATAGCATGGCGTTTGGGTTGTTGGAGAAAGACGCCTTGAATTTCTAGATTGGGGTCTTTCTCTCTGATATTTTAAGATGGTCTCTGAATCCCTTTTTGGGCATCATGCCCGGTTGGAAGTGGAAGTGTCCACGTCCGACCTTCTCATCGACCTTTCGGTCTGTGTATATCATCTGTGATGCGCCGCCTTCCGTTGACCACCTTCTCCACTCTCACTCGGAAAGGATTCATGTACAATAGCTATATACTTGCATTAACTTGTGTAATGTCCGATCTAGACCCATTTACTGTGTATTCTTCGCACATCGACATCGTTGTCGGAATCTGTCCTTGACTTGTTCTTTTTTTGCCACCGCCGCCTTGCCAGGAACTGGAACGTCTTCACGTTGTCCCTATACCTACTTCTGTCAAGGGGACGTTCGAACCACGCATTTCAAATAAAACCTACAACAGACAAGATGTAACACAAAGCCGATCGAATTGTGGCCACATGTCCCGATATGGGGGCAGGGGAATCCCCCGCCATGGCGCTATCCGGAGCGGAGCCGACGGGGGTTTATATTTTTTTTTGGAGAAAATCCAGGCACTACTGCACTTACCATTTCAAGAGATTTTACCGATTAACCAATCTCCAAGACATAGCCCACACGTACATATCCAACTTTTCAGCATTGACCATATTGACATCCCAAAACACACACCATGCGCCCCTCCACCCCACTGTCCGCGGCGCTACCGCCGCTAATAATGGGCACCGCAACCTTCAACTCCCAATACAACGCCGACCCATACGCCCTCCCAACAACAGAGCTCGTCCAGCGCGCACTGTCGCGCGGTGTGCGCGCCTTCGACACATCACCCTACTACGGCCCCGCAGAAGAACTCCTCGGCCGCGCCCTGGCAACAGAAACCGTGCAAACCAACTTCCCACGGGAGACATACCACCTCCTCACAAAAGTCGGGCGCATAGCCGGCTCCTCATTCGACTACTCGCCGCAATGGATCAGACACAGCGTGCGACGCAGCCTGCAACGTCTACACACAGACTACCTGGACGTAGTGTACTGCCACGACGTGGAGTTTGTGACGGCTGCGGAAGTGGTCACGGCTGTGCGGGAGTTGCGCCGTCTCCGCGATGGAGAGGGCGTGCTACGCTACGTCGGTATCTCCGGCTACCCGGTCGATACGCTTAGCGAACTGGCGGAAACGGTTCTCCGCGAAACGGGCGAGCCGCTCGATATCGTTATGTCGTATGCCAACTTCACTTTGCAGAATACGCGGCTACACTCGCACGCCCTGCCTAGACTGCTTGCTGCTGGCGTTGATGTCGTTCCGAACGCATCGCCGCTGGGCATGGGGTTGCTTCGTCGTGACGGCGTGCCTATTGGCTCGATGGGCGATTTCCATCCCGCTCCTAATGCTCTGCGGAGTGCTATTCATAGTGCTGCGGATTGTGCTTCACGACATGGAGAGAAGCTTGAGGTTGTTGCGATTCGATTTGCGCTGGAGGCATGGCTGCGTGTTGGTGCGCGGGCTGGCGGTCTCGGCGCACCGCTTGCTCGTGCTGCGGACGCTGATCCTGGGTTTTTGTCTGTGGCCAGTATGGGCACGGGGAGGAGGCTGGGTGTAAGTGTTATGGGCGTTAGTAATATTGCTGAGCTGGATGAGACTTTGCGCGTGTGGCACAGTATTGTCGATGGACTGGAGAATTGGAATGAGGACGACGACGCCTCGTATCTCGATACTAAGTTGGAATCACCTGGACCGTCGACTCCTAGGCTGGATGTTCCAACGGGTGATGTTCTCACGCCGTCGAATATCCTCACGCCCCAGGAGGACCTTATCACGGACCGTGCCTGGTCTCATGCACGCGGAGTTCATATCTTGCAGCTGGCACGAGAAATCCGGGATATATTAGGTACAGAGTGGGTTGATTATGTCTGGGCCAGTCCATCGCCAGACTTCGTGAATCTGTTATCTGGAGAGCATATCGCTGCTGTGCGGAGGATCGAGGCCGAGGAGAGAACAGGACAGAAGCCATATCTCTCAATATCTGATACGGCTATTAAGGAGGATCCTATGCTGACGCCACCGTCAGATGTGGAAAAGCAGCTTGCATAGAATCAGAATCAGAACTTTATGAATGCATCGAGATACAGCCATTATGGCGTCTCCCTGTCCTATACGTATTTCCATCGGTCTGGGTTAGACGAAGATTTGCTCCTGGGCAGGCAGGAAGGGACTCAGCGACACGTTGAGATGGGCGCACCGTCCGATAGCACAAAGGCAAGTTCGGTGTGCAGTCCCAAGCCCGGGCTCCTGATGCTCCAGTCCTCTCCCAGAAGTCGCATATAGCGCTCTTTGGGTGAGAAGGAAGGCATGGGAAGGAGAGGACAAAGGCAGAAAGAAAAATAAACGCCAACAAACATAGATACACGTTGGGCGCGTATCCATGGCCATCAGGGGGTTTCATTGAAATCACTAACAGCATCCCACGTAGGGACCAAAGAACCGCAAGAACTAGGTGCTTGCCGAGGGTGTCCCGGAAGGCATTAGACGTTGAGGCGCCGGACCGATTCGAACAGATGTTGAAAACAAGGTCATCCAGGGGTTGAAATTGTCGAGGCTTATCCACATTTGAAACTAGTTCTCAATCAAATATGATCGAAAACTGTTTTCAACATTCGGACACCTAATCAATTGTAACCAAGGGACAAGTTAACAGATTCTGGTGAAGTCGAAACCCGGGAGAGAATCCTAAATAGTAAGTCACTGTGTTTCGTCTCAGCCTCAAATAACGCTCTTTCTCGGTTTCCACCAGTCATTCGCTGCGTTTCTCGCCATGAAGAAGTAGAAGCAACGGCTTCGCCGAAGCACACGCGAAGATATCACCAACCACACCATCCCGCCCTCGCAAACATCCTTCCTCTCTTCCCCGTGCAAATCACCAAACCATTCGAAGTAAGGGGTATCATACAAAATAAAAAGCATACAAACAGAAACCAAAAGAAAGTCGTTGCGGGCGTGGAAGTGGAGACTCAAATTTATGCCGAGGCGAGAAGTTTCTGCTCTCTGCTGTCCAAGTCCGCATTCATCTGCTCATCGGTCTCGTAACCTGCATGGCGGCGAGCTTGGCGGAGGCTGAGGCTATTGGGGAGTTTCTTGAGGTCGGGCCTCAGACGTTTGAGTCGGGCCGCACGCTCCTGACACAACTGACGTCTTGTCTCACCCTTCCGAGCTTTGGCAGACTTTGCTTCGGGTCCGGGTGCTTCATCAGAAGAAGTATCCTCTGGCTCCGATTTCGTTCCCTTCAACTTTGCCTTGGGCTTTTTGGCAGGCTTGCGAGCTGGGGGTGCTGGCAAGGGAGACTGGGCTCCGTCGGTAGGAGGGGGAGGGGGAGGGGGAGGGGAGGCTCCGTTAGCAGGAGGGGATCCCAGCGGCGGAGGCGGAGGCGGGGACTCCCTGTAACGAGCAAACCTCTTCTCTGTCATGAACACCTGACGGAGTTGGAAGCGCTGCTCGATGTATTCATCGAAGTTAGCCGCAATGATGGGTCCAAGAATGCTCTTGTTCGATCCTTGGACAAGCGCAAGATATTCCATGCGATTCTTCAGGGAAGTATGGGCATTAGAAAAGGCTCGGAAGATCAACCCAATTTCCTTCGTGCCACCTGAAATGTCGTTGTCTCGGTTATTGGGATCTTCGATTGTGAGACGATCGGGATTGCCGAAATAATAGCCCTGTTTGACATGATCAGCTGGCTAGTCGACAAGTACGCGAACTAAAATACACTCACCTTGTTGAAATAGCCTGGAGGGTCCATCCGGATTGCCAACCTATCATAGGAGAATTGCTTCCCGTAGAAGTTGAAGAAATCAAGCAAGATTGTTCCTAGGTTTGGCTGCATATGGCCCTGGGGCAGATGCTGAAGAATACTTGTGACCAAGCAAGTGATGGAGAAACCTCCTAGTCCACCAGTCGGAACTTCGTTGAGGCCGCGGATCAACAAGAACTGCTTAATCACAGCCAGAATAACTGGCATCATAGGATATTGGGTTTTCCATTTCTGGAATGTGTCGTTGGCGATCAAGCCACTGTCATTGTCGAAAGACAAATCCACCCGCAACCCAGTCAGCTTGTCCACGTACTTGAGAATTGGTACCCGTGCGGAGGCAATGCATTCGATCGAGTTCGGAACAGCAACATTTGTGCTCTTGAGGAAATTCGAAAACGCGTAGATTTGACCCTTCCTCTCTCCGAATGTTCGAACTCCCGTGCGTACGAATGTGTTGGAAAGCAGCACCAGATCAATATCAGCCGTAGGTAGATAGAGACCCGAGGCAAAAGAACCAAAGGCCCGGATCGAAACGTTATGGTATCGTTGTTGGAATGCAGTCTCTAGTCGACTGACAAGATCGGCGCGGACAATGTGTTCGAATTCCTGTGGCTTGGCCCAGTGATAGAAGCTGAGAATCTCATTATGCAGCCTGGTTTAGATGTTAGAGGGGAAACAGAAAGAGCGCGAAGGATAGTACTGACTGGGTTCCTACGTGCAAGGAAGTCGGGGTGCCCTCGAACCAAGGCGTGCCTGCCTCTTGGGAAAGTGCTTTCCATTGATCGATAACAGAGCCATCGTAGTTGAACCTGCTGGCAGGCTTTCCGGTCTTTCGGGAGTACCCCTTCATCTCATCGTCACGGGTTCGCTTTCGACTCGCAATGGCGGGATCTAGAACTTCCTGGGCCTTTGGCCCTCTAGGGGCATTTTCAGGGGCGTTGCTCTCAGAAGTTTCTGTTTCGAAGCCCATGCCGAGAGAAATGAAATCTGAGTTTTGCTTGACTGCATCCGTCTCGTCTGTCTTTCGGGCAACCTCAAGTCTCGCCTTGCGAATCAGCTTGACAACATCCACCCTTTTGTTTGTAGTTTCGGCCGGAGGAGGAAGCGCAGTGTAGGGATCGGGGTTCGACCATTTTGGAGCAGGAGGAGGGGCTGGAGCAGCGTCTTGAGGCCCATCGAGAGCTAGTGCACGTCTTTTACGTGGTCGCTCGGCGTCGGATTCATCAGACATGTCCATCTCTGCCTCTTCGCTGTCGCTCAAAGCAGAAAGCGGGGCAAATTTGAGTCCAGGCTTAGTCTCGCCGTCAAGCCGTTCGGGTGTGCTTTCCCTCTTCGAGGACAACAAAGGTCGGTCCGACGTGGCGGGTTTCTGATACCGGAAAGTGAACTCATGTCGTGGATTAGGACGCGAGCCACGATTGTTAGAATTTCCTCTGAACTGGAATGGAGCCATTGGCATTTTGGACAGCTGCGCTGAAGCAGCAAAAATGCAGACGCGTGGAGGAGAGAATCAAGAGTTTCCAGTTTCGATACGCGAAAAAAAGATCTCCGAAAAAGTTAGGCGGAGGGAAGGCGGTGACGGACTTGGTCGCACCTTCCACGTGGATGTCGGGTACTACCTGCCTATACTACATCCATGTATAACAGAGTGAACCTTATGAATTGTAACATCTTTCAGGCGTTGATTTCTAGTTTCTCATTGAACGTATCTTAATACCCTCCTCTAGAATATGAATCAAATCATGTTGCACCGCCATCTCGGCAAAGCTGATACGATCTGTCGCCCATTCCAACCAGTCCTCAGCCCTAGCACCGTTCGCCTGGAGCAAACCTACACTCACATCAATTAGAAGTGGTCGTTCATCACAATGCCAAAAGGCAGAAGCCCCACAGCAGCTGCAGAATTCCCTATACACCCCAGGTGAACTTCTATGCCGCTGCATGGTCCCTGCATCGAACATAAAGGGTGACCCGTCTGCATTAAAGATGTTAGATCTGGGCACAAATGCCCAGGTCTGGATAGGAAATCCACTGCTTAGTCGGCAGCTGTTGCAGACACAGGTTCCTGCAATATATTTTGTATCACCATCTCGCAACCACCATTTGATATCGTCAGGATTCGCACCAGAACCGGAGTGGTATGGAACCAGAAGATCTGGCCATGGCGAGGATGCTTGTAAGGATGACGCATCGGGCTTGGTGATATAAAACTCAAGTCCTCCACAGAGGCAACGTGCCCGCAAATGCTGGCTTGTTGATGTATATTCTACCAGGTTTGTTGGTTCTCGGTTAGGACTCCCGACGCTGGTTGAAGAATGTAATCTGCAACCTGTGACCGTTGACTCCGTTCCAGGAAGCAGTGCACTGAGTCCACCGTCACCAGTATCGCTGCTTTGCCAGTGCTCAACTGCTCGGACCGAGGGGACATTTCTTGCTGCCAACAAGCCCGAGGCGACTAGAAACTGTCCTCCAGGCTGCAAGCGAGCGAAGACGTGGGCACCACATGTCTTACAGAAGAAGCGACTCACGTGCTTGGACTGTTGGTATTCCTGGAGGCCATCTAGGTTCGGTGGTTCATGCTGAAGGAGATAATACGATGAGGATAATTGCCCAGTCACCATTCGACAGCTGTTGCAATGACATAATTGGAGTTTGGATTGGTCGGTAAGAGAGTCCAATTGGATAGGTAAAGCTACACTCTTGCATATGCAAGCGATAGGAGTAGTCATCGTTTGAGGACGCAAATAACCCTCGAGATCGCAGAGACAGCTCTCGAAGCATGTGTTGGCTATGTGTGTAAGCGGGGACAGAAATATGCTCACAAGTGTAACGTGGAACGAGATGCGAGCAATGAGAATTCACTCAAGTTGTCTGACCTTAGACTTGAATATCCCGGAAAGTCACGAGTATAAAATGTCCCGACCCCATCCCCTCCTCTTTCTCCCCCCACCTCGCCTTTTACAACCAACACAACTCCAAAAGCTTCAACCAGTTTTCACCACTTCAAACCTACAAAATGAGTAAGCACTTCCATCTTCCATCTTTCATTATATACGTGACTTCATATTATTGAAGAACCGCGCTTTGCCTTTGCCCTGACTTCCGAAATGGCGGGGTCATAGCGGGGTTGTCACCCATCGTATTTCACCCTGTTCTTTCAATGCTGACCACCATGATAGGCGATCACGGATGCAGCTGCGGCTCCTCTTGCCAGTGCCCTGCCGGCTCCTGCAACTGCCCTGTACGTGTTATCCCCTCTCCTTCGATGACGCGATGATGTCTGGCTGACCCGATCCTCAATCTGACTAGAAGAAATAAATCACACATATTGGCACGATGATTCGAACTTTTCAAGGAATATGAAGTGAGACGGAGGATATCTGAGTTGGGTGGCTCCCGGTTGTGTTACTCGGGGATGCGTGTCATGTCATAAAATAGGAGCACTTGCCATAGTGAATGACATGCGGCTGCTCGACCACTTTTATTCTTTCTAAAACAAGTACCTTGTGGGCATCAGATCTAAAACTTGGGTCTTCAGATCGGTATGGGTAAACCTTACGAGCTTAATGACCTGTCCGACATAGCCTGCTGGGTGAAGAATAGTAGAGACAGCTAGCACATATCTACAACGTAACATGGCACCTACTGAATACCTTTGTAAATAGATCAAGCCGCGGATATAAATTCAAAAAGCACAACCTCGGGGGAGTAGAGATAACCCCCAGAAGGCGAGTGACCGAGAACCTTGTTTGACACGATATCAGGCATCCTTCTCAACCTAACCACACAGTCCACTAAGTGATCATCCCATCGTCACAGTGACCAGAAACGGAAACAACCTTCCCACCCTTACAAGTACGGCTTCTGCGGTTTGTTTTGCCGATGCGGCATTTTCACCATGTCCAACATCAAACGTTCCTCGACCCCAACACCTGGTGCCGCGCAGAGTCGAGTGCAAGAAGACATAAAAAATGGGACTTGATGCTGCACAAGTCCGAGAAGAGTAGTCTCCGATCGGAGCCAATCAAAATCATGCATGATGCAGCTCGGAGAGGGTCTGTGATATGCTCTAGTAGCTTCCAAGATGCAGCCTCTCCACTTTCTCAGCGTCTGGCTGGTTTGTTTCTGGCTCTCAGTCAGATCCTAAGGAGCCTGTCTCCGCATAAGGCCCAAACGCACGATAGGCGTTTCTCCTTTGTATGTTACGTACATTGTACAAAGTGAAATGCCTTTCCAAGTCCATGTTATGAGATCTCGCCTCTTGGTATATAGTACAGTCCGTTTCATTTTTTGAGTAGACATTACCAAATGCAATATGTAGGGGAATGATCTAATGCCGGTCTCGAACTGACCTCGGGAGCTAATACAGACGCCAACAATGCAGGTGCAACTCCTCAAGCGTCTCGCCCGTCATACACTTTTAGTACACAAATACCCCGAACGAAAACAAAGAAAAACAAAGCCGAAACACCCTGGCATCCACTGAGTGGATCTGAACATGTAATTCAGGCAATCCAGGGCTACCAATGAGGCCAGATAGCACACCTCCTCCAAGGTCCCCAATCCGTGCAAACGTCACCTCATAGGCTGCCATGATAGTCCAAACCGAAACCGCTGCAGGCGCCGGAAATTGTACTTGCCGAGTACGGGACGTTTATCCTAGTCCGTTCTGGTATTTAGAGTCCACAACTCGTACATTCTATACATATGACTGTACCCATGAGATAATAAGAGGCCCGACCCGAAACCAGTGGATCAAACATATGCCGATCTACGTCGTACCAGGAAGGTGGCCGTCATCGTGGCATGATGATGAAGGTCTTAATTTTAGTTGACACACTAATAGGAATTGTTGCCGCTGCCATATATTTACTATTCGAGGCATAATAGTCCTTCATATAGCATGCATCATATGATGAAATATTCAAGTCCAGTCGAGATCTAAAGGCAAACAATTTACACAGTTAGTATAGGCAAAAGATGACCATATCTAGCAAAGTATAAACAACGCATGTCATTGCTCCACAAATGAACCCTGCACGATTCTTCCAAGGTTAGTCTTCAGCCTAAGCTAATAGACCTCATTTTTCGCAGGCCCGAGCACAATGCAATCTGATACACTCCATACACAAACTGATTAACCCGATTAACTATCCTCGCCATACCAAACACGGAGAGAGATAACAGTTGGAATTCGTAAGAAAATAGATCGGAGACTAATCCTTACAGCGGTCTTTGCGCCATATTCGCCCGAGGGGGGGCTTCAGACTTTACAAACTTACATCATAGGCAGAACCCGATAGGCTCCGCTTTATTGGCGAGCGGTTGAACGAACTGGTTATAGTAATTTTTACAGCGCATAGCGCGTGAGGATAGGCCGAAGGTCATGATAGGTGGCAAGCTGATTGGGGTTAGGGAGGGGCGACGAGTGGGATGCAGGGCTGGGCTCATTTGACTCAACCACGCGATACGATGGAGCGTGAACGGGGCGCCGCGGCGACGTTACTACGTCTTGGATTGGATAGAGGTGCATGATGGATGGGGAAATAGAATTATGCGCTGCGCTATTATTGACTGGGATAAAGTAGCAGTCGTGGATTTCAGAGGTATAAAGTTGGCCTTGTATCCTTCCCTGGGACTTTTTCTTTTATCCAAGCCAATTCATATTCAAAGCAAACACTACTACTCAAGCTTCTTCTTCAAGGTTCTTTACCTACCACATCTATATTCATCATGTCTCCCTGCACCTGCAACTGCTGCTCCGGCGAGTGCAACTCCTGCTCTTGCTCCAGCTGCAAGGTATGTCATAGCTTTCTCACTCCGTGTCTTAAAACCATCACTTAGAGTGGGATGCGGTCTCGGGGCGAAAGATATACTAACTACCCTTCTAGCACTAAGCCGGCTCACACGCCTTCATCGCCGCCATCTTCCTCCAATACAACTCATACCAGATCCGGGCTCCCACTGCTGTCGAACTAGCTGGGGTGCGGGTGTCTCCATTTTCGAGGTTATGATATAATTCCGTTGTGGTCATGATTGTATGCTGGATTTGGGATAATAGGGCCTGGGGCCTTGTGGATGGGGTGTTACTTTTATAGGTTCGAATCTGACCTTGTGTATGTTCTCGTGATTTAGTTTCCAGCCAAGTATATACGTGGTTGTATTGCTATCTGTGATCTCTAGTAGTATCTCTATGCTCCAGTAAGTGTGATTTGATCCTGTTCATGTAGTGAAACGGCGTTGTCCTCAACCGACAATAGGTTGAATGAAGCCCGAGGGAAATCACACACACCCTGGAGATTAGTCTACCACTGCGTCAACCGAGCTGTTATAGAGATATTTGGGCAGCGTTGACTATGGGACCTTTCACGTACATTGCATCGAGCCCTGAACCCAGGTTTCTGAGAGACAAATGCTTACTTCAATGCTAAGGAACAAGAACAGAAGTGTACAAAAGCGCTCAAATTGCAGCTCATTCCAACCTTTGGGATGCATATGAAATAACCATTCAATACATATGTAACAGCAGATCTCTGGATCTAACGTAGCCGTCACAGCTCATCTTTCGAGCGTGGTGCAGCATTATCTGCCTCCTCACCACCTGCACATGCAGCCGGCGACGTAACAAGCATGGAGTACACGCACTTCTCCTCTTCCGCGGTCTTCAAGATCTTGTTCTCCTCACCGCACTCCAAAATGACCTTGGTCGACCGGTTAGGTCCATTCCAGCAAGACTGGCCGCGATTGTACTCAATCGTCATCTTCTCGACATTGACGATCTCGCCAGCCGCGTTGACTTCTTCCACGCTCGTGGTTCCGACATTCGAGAATTTGCCCATGGACACGGAATTGCTTCCCTTCCTTTGGTTCTGCTTGGTCGACTCAAGGAAGCAATGCTCGTATGTGTACTCACCCGCATCCTGGGTGATACATACCCCCTTGAGTGCGCGGAAAATGGAGCCAGGACCATAGTCCTGCTCAAGGTCGGCACGCTGGTCGCGTAGCTTGTTCTTGAGACTTGTAACAGAGTCTTGCGCGGTCTTGAGGGCGTCGCGTGCCTGGGTAACAGCCTTAGATTCCGAGGAAGAGTCTGCATCAGCCTTGGGCAGAATGCCCTTTTCCTCAAGGTAGCTCTTGACAGAAACCACCCTGCCTTCAATGAAGCTGACAAGGGATGGTGGGAGATAAGCAGCGAGCTTGTACACTACAGCTGGCCGTTAGTAAGCTATATTAGGTGTCACAAGAAACCAAGGAAAAACTTACCTAGATCCGAGTCATTGCATCCATCCTCCTCGTTTTCCCAGTGATCCCAGTTAATACCATTTGCCTCGCCATCGGCCTTGGCAATCTCGTCTAAGTCGCGGTCCACGGCACCGTTCGCATGCTCAGTGCCTTGCTCACGAGCAGCGTAGTCCTCATAGCTACGGACGGCACGTTTGACACCTTCGTCATTGAAGTTGGGGTTATATTCCACCTTGACCTTGGCCAAAATGTCCTCGAGCTCCTTCACCCGCTCGCGGGCTTCATCCCGCTGGCGACGCACATCGACCAACGCATTGCGTAGCTCGTCAACACGGCCCTTGGCCAAGTTGGCAAGGGCATTGACCTTGCCTTTACCCTTGCCCTTTCCAGTACGGACCACCTTACGGTCCTGCTCCTGGGCGAGCTTCAAATCAGCCTCGAGGTTCTGTTCCTTGAGCTCAGCGCCCTGAACCTCTGCCTCTAGTGCAGCGATATGATCCTCGATCCCCTTCAGCTGCCGACCAGCATCGACAAGAAGATCCTTCTTCTTCCTCAGAGCAGCAGTCATCGACTTTTGGTTCTGCTCCTCCTGCTTCCGCCATTGCTTGCCAATCTCCTTGCACCGGTCTTCACACTTTGTACCCCCGACGCGAGCCCACTCGTCGCTACCATCACAGCACTCCTCATAATCACAGATACCATCATTGACACGCTGGAATGGAACGTATGATGGCCGGTGGCCCTTGTTTTTGCAGTAGAATCCCGGGAGGGCGAGTGCGATGTCCAAATCGCTATTCCCGGGCCGGTCAACTACCGTCTGCGGCGAATTGCGCGAGATATGTGCGCATGCAGACGTGCCGGGCTCGTCACTTCCGTCGGGGCAGTCACAGTAGTCATCATTGACGGCCGACAAGGGGATTTTGACCGAGGGATTCGAGATACAGGTGAATGTCGTCGAGTCCTGGTAGAATTTGGCAACTAAAGATATACTACGTTAGTATAATATCCAAGAGAAAAAGGATCAATTGCCTATCGTAGCCACTGCTAGCGAACCCGCTGCAGAAACACTAGTGGAGATCTAAGTCAGGGCTCAGATACTCACATTCTGGGCCCAAGCCACGTGGACGGACAGGCCTGTCACTACTAGCCTGGGCTGTCGACCCAGCGGCAGCCAGTAACAATAACGACTGAGGGAGTCTCATGCTTGAGGCATTGAGCTTTGTTTGTGGAGGTGCGGAGAGAGCTTCTGGCCAGCTGTTGATAGCGGGCCCGGGCCTGCCCAGCCCTGGGTCGATCTAATCGCCGCTGAGTCAGCACGCTATCTTTCCAACTTTATCGTGGCGAAGTGGGAGCATCTTACATCAACCGCATCGCAAACATGGGTAATGACGGTGGCAGGTGAGTGACTCTGTTATAATTGCGCTATATACTCAGATTTTCTGACACGAAGCTTTCTAGTATTCCGACTCGTCGAGAGCTCGTCCGCGAAGCAGCCCGTGCCCCGAGCACGGCGCAAGTAAAAGAGACCCAGCGTGAGCAGCAAGAACACTCCTGGACCAACTGTCCACTCTCGCACAAGTCCCTATCTCGGCCAATTGTCTCAGATTCAGTTGGGAATCTTTACAACAAGGACGCTATACTCCAGTTCCTCCTCCCCGGCGACGATGTCGAGGGCATCAGCTCCAAGGCCGACTGCGAAGAGATCCTGTGCGGGCGAGTGAAGTCGCTCCGGGATGTGGTCGAGCTGAAGTTCGAAATTGATACTGAGCTCACGGAGCACCCGTCTGGCCGTGCTCATGCGCCCCGTGAGCGCCGCGAGGGTTGGATCTGCCCGGTCACCGCCAAGCCGTTGGGTCCGAGTGTGAAGTCTGTATACCTGGTGCCGTGTGGACATGTATTTGCGGAGGAGGCTATCCGACAGCTTAAAGGCGACAAGTGCTTGCAGGTAAGAATGACGCCTTGAATACAAATTGAGAATAGTGGCTAATGTATGCTAGTGCAACGAATCCTACACCGAAGACAACATCATTAATATCCTTACCACCAAAAAAGAAGACAAGCAACGTCTGATGGCACGAGGCCAGAAGCTTGCTGAACAAGGCCTCACACACTCCCTCAAAAAAGCCCCGGGCTCAAAGAAGCGCAAGAAGAATGCCACCGCCGAGGGTGTGACTGATCCTCCCGGTGCTATAGAGCCTGCTGGCTTGGTAGTACCTAAGCAATCCTCTGACTCTAAAAGCCGAAGCAACACTTCCACACCAGCGCCTAATACTGCTTCTGGCAATGGAATCAAGAACGCGGCTACTTCTTCGCTCACTGCTCGTGTGTTGGCGGAAGAGAATGAGAAGAAGAAGCGCCGGAAGATGATGGGTGGCAATGAGAATCTCGACAGTCTTTTCTCCAAGAAGACCGGCGGGTCAAAGAATACTGATTTCATGACCAGAGGATTTTCTATATCATGACCTGAGGGTGTGCTGTCTTTCTGCTGCGCAGAGGTAGACACTAGGCCTGAATGAAGTTCCTTTGCTTTTCAATTTGACACAAGGTCGTCGGTGGAGTTTTATTTCCGGTGTTCACAAGGATTTCTCTTCATGTTCTTCAATGATTGATGGTGACTACAGCGTTTTATATTGGACGGCTGGATTGGTAGACATACTGTACATTCCAGAATTAACGTGTACAATTATTTGAACTCACTTTGACAAGGACAAAAAATTGCATTTCAATCAACAATTCTAATGTACAAAAGATTGCTCTCAGATAAAGGGAAAAGGATGCCTCCAAAATGCTCCAAAACATGAAGAGATGCCTAGGCATTCAACTCGGCCTTCTTAACCTGCTTCCAGGGCGGCAGTTGTTTCTGACCCAGGCTCTTGGTGATCAGACCATCCTTATAGAGCGCAGAAACAATAGCCTTCTTGCGGCCAAGATCTTCATCGTTGTCGTGGCGAGTCTGGCGGACGTCGAGAATCTTGACGTTAGACAACTCAGCGGCACCGTTCTTGTCCATAATCTCATGGAGAAGTACAGGCGTCAATCTGGTAGTCTTTTTGCGAAGTGCCTCCTGTGCTCGGAAGACATCTCCGGTGGTAGTGGAAGAGGTGACGATGTAGTCAGAAATGTGCTGAGACGTCAATTTGGAGAGGCGGGCGAAGAACTGAGATTTGGTCGTTAGTTGTGTTCGTTATGAAAAGGCCCAAGGGGGAATACGAACAGCAAACTTGACGTTTCCATCAGCCAGAGACAGAGAACCGAGGCGCTTCTGCATCTGACCCTTGGGCTCCGCGCCATACAGGCGATTTCCCTGCTCGCTAGCTATCTTCTTCAATTTCTCCTGGAAAGCGATTTCGCCGGCTTCACCATCCATGGCCGTTGCTGCATTGCGTAGAAGGGATTCCATTGTTTGAATGTCAGGGAACCGGAGAAGATCACCCCAGTTACCAGACCGACCTTCGATCTTAACCGACTTGAGCTGGTCTTGGATCGCTCGGCTGGTGTGGAGTTTGCTAACAGTGACCTTTTCCCCCAACATTTGCATCAAACCAATCTCCACGGCCGCCTGATGCGCAGCCTCCATGTACGGTAAAGGTCGTGGGTTGTAGTACCACCTGTTTGATCAAAAAGAAGGAATTGTCAGCAAATCCATTGAGAAATCGAACCATGATGCAGAGCCATCGAATTGGAAAGTTGGATCGGACGTACGGTTTGACTCTATCGGCTTTCCCTTTCGAACCCTGAGAACGCCATTTTTCCCCCTTGAGAAAACCGATCTTGGGCATCCCCTCCCACGTCAGGTTCTCATCAATTTCTTCAGGTCGTGCTTGACCCTCTTCAAGACTGAATCCTTCCTCTAGCACCGGCTCTCCGGGACTCATACCACTTCCAGGCATGATCTGACTTCCGGTGTAAGGGTCTGCCGGGCCTGGCGGCTTGTCTGTTCCCCAAATCTTGCGCCGAGCGCGCTCGAGGATTCCGGGGGAGTCGGAAGCATAGCGGCGAACTTGACCGAGCGGCGAGATACGGGGGGTGGCTTGAATTCTGCAGCTGGAGCAGACGAAATTTGCCTCCCGCAGAGGGAGGCGGATTGAGGGTCGCATTGTTGAGGTGGGCGTGAATGCTGCTTGAGAGCGTCGAGCTGGCGGAGTTGGCCCGGACGGAGAAACAAATTCAAGAAAGACACGGGTCACGTGTCAGTGATATTGATGCTTGGCATTTTGGTGTTCATTTCGCCTGATGGCCAGGACTTTGACACTGTAATCAATTATTTGTATGCAAATAACATCGCATTGGTTTATTTTATCTATTTCTGTGATATTTCCTTTTTAAAGTCCATGCTCGATGGCTATTCCATGTCTGTACAAAACGGGAAAAGAAATATTCAGAGTATGCGAACTGTATATACACATGCACCGCTGGTATCATACTACTGCAAAAGAGACAAAAAGAAAATTTTGTGCAAATCAAGTGAAAACGATTTACTCGCGGACAAACATGCCCGCCATACCCATACCAGTACCAATGCACATGCTAATGACACCGATCTCCTGACCACTGCGCTCCAACTCAGGCAACAGAGTAGCCAATTGGCGAGCACCAGTAGCACCCAGCGGGTGACCGATAGCAATAGCACCACCATTAGGGTTAACCTTAGCCTGGTCGATGCCAAGCTTGCGAACGCCGTAGAGAGCCTGCGAGGCGAAAGCCTCATTAATCTCCCAAACACCGACCTCAGGAACCTCGACACCAACAGTCTGCAGGAGCTTAGGGATGGCAACAGCAGGGCCAACGCCCATCTCGTCCGGGGCACAGCCCGCGACGGCAGACGCGACCCAGCGCGCCTTAATTGAACCAGACAGACCCAGCTCCTCGGCCGTGGAGCGACGCATCAACAAAGAAGCAGCGGCGCCGTCGCTGACCTGCGAGCTGTTACCGGCGGTGCTGGCGCCGGTAGGCGAGAAAGCGGGCTTGAGGGCGCCCACCTTCTCGATCGACAGGCCGTGGCGGATACCGTCGTCCTGTGAGACGGTCACGTCCTTGGCGGGGGCATCGGGGTTCTCGGGGTCGAGGGTCTTGGTAGTGACCGAGACGATCTCGGAGTCGAAGCGGCCTGCCTTCTGGGCGGCGGAGGCCTTTGCGTGGGACTCGACGGCGAAGGCATCCTGATCTGCGCGGGAAACGCCGTAGCGCGAAGCGACGTTCTCCGAGGTAATGCCCATAGGCATTATGCAGTCGCGGGCGTCCTGGGAATAGGACTCCTTCAGGTCGGGCCAGAGGACTGTGGGGATAGCGCGGGAGCCGTAGTTGCGGGTCATGGATTCCATGCCGCCACCGACGCCGACGTTTATGGCGCCGGCGCGGATGCCGTTGGCAATGGTTGTGATCGCTGCCAGGCCGGATGAGCACTGGCGGTTGATCGTGTTGAAGGGCACGGAGTGAGGGAAGCCGGCGTGGATCTGGCCCATGCGGCCGGCTTTGGCACCACCTAGTTCTTGTAGGACAGAGCCGATGAGCACATCGTCAATCTTGGACGGGTCTAGGTTCGGATTTGCCTTCAGTGTTGCCTGCAACACGCTGGCGAGTAGCTCTTCTGGGTAGGCATCCTTGAAACCACCCTTCTTGGCGCGGGTGACGGGCGTGCGCAGAGAGGAGAGGATGACAATGTCATTCGGGGACTTCTGGAGCACTTGGCGGAGTCCGCGAGGAATTGGAGAAGCCATGATTTCTAGTTTGGTCGGGTTGTTTGGAATTAGTTGAAGTTGTATACCGAGGGTCAAAGGTATTTCCGGTTTTTCTCGGCGCTGTCAGTTTCGACTTGAATATTAGCTCGGATAATCACTCACATCTGTACAATGGCTAAAGTATGCAAGAAAGAGAAAAGAGAGAAACCAACAACTGCATCCAAAACCCCCACCCCCTGCCAGAATTACTTATAGGCAAATGCCGGCCAAAATTCCGGGGTCGGAAGTAGTTTGGTCGACCAGTACCGTTGCTGAGTGGGCGCGGCACTGAAGATCGGCTAAGCGGTTTCCCGCGAAATGTGGGGAGAGCAAAGTCGTTGGATGTTCAACTTTTAGTTGTATATCCTAGTCTTCTAAGTCTATTGTTGATGGCCTCTACATCCCCGAATATTCTACAACACTGAATAACCCTAATGACAGCCATGCTCCTCCAAGCTGGACATCGGGAGCCCATCGGATGCTTATGTCAGCCATTTCGGTTCGGCTGTTTGGAACCGGAAGCCAAGCCGAGGATAGAGGGAGACGTTCCCGAATTTGATATCTTGGGATTAAATTAGAGATTCTGAGATAGACTGGTTTTTATCCCTGACAAGGGACAGATGAATGGTTCCCCTTGCTCATTCCATCATCAAAGCCATCTTTGCCAAGCAAGTAGCCTCCAGGTTGTTCTCCTTGGGGACGAGCCAGAACTTAACCTGGACGACCATCTCAACCATGATGATACCAGTTTCGAGCAGCTTGAACATATCAGCGTTAGCGACCGGAACACCCTTGCAAGTCTTCCATCCATTCTTCTTCCACTTGGGCAGCCACTCCGTCAAGCTGCGCACGAGGTACTCGGAGTCTGTTTTGATAACGAAGGTATTCAGCGGCATGAGGACCTTGCCCTTGCGCATCATCTTACTGCGTTTCTCGATTATCAAGGTTGCATTGCGCAGGGCCCGCAGACAGGCTGTCAAGTCGGCGATCTGGGTCGTGTGGCTGTGGTCGTCCTTGCCTGGAACGGGCCAGGAGATATTGCCAGCGTTGCCGCGGCCGTAGAATACTCCGATGGCCGAACGTTTTCTAGTCTTTTCTGTGAGACACTCTCCATGGATGGCGATGACCAGGGAGTCTTCGTGGCCTTCGTATTGTTTGCAGTCCCGGCATTTGCGGGTTGAAGTGGGACATGCAAGACAGATCCACGAGCCGATGTCGATTTCCATTTCCTGCAAGCTGAAGCGGGTGGGATATTCGTTCTCAGCATGGAAGCGGCGGTCTGCATGGTTTATCTCTCCGTCCTTCTTCTCGGGAGAGCCAGCTACGTGGTGGCTGTTTCCCTTGGGGCTTGGTCCATGTGCAGTGGAGCTGTGCACGCAGCCCTCCATTCCCTAGCCTTAATTATCAGTATTTGGAAGATGGTCTTGTGCAGTGAGTGAGAATCGGCGTATAGGCGAGGTAGGTCATGCGAGTGTGATCCTAAAATCAGGGCCAGTTCTTACCTGAGATGAATGGTGGGCTTTCTCTTTCTGGGGTATCCGTGAGACTCGAGGCACGCGGGCCAATTCCTCCGCCTCGTCTTCGAATTCCTTGAGCTTCTTTTTCTTCGTGTTGATGCGAACAGGAACAAAGATTCCAGCCGTGGAAGGCATCGTGACTGAAGATGCTTTTTGAAGAGAGATGAAAAGTGTAGTCGGTCAGCCGGAGAGTTGAAGTGAGAAAGCAAGAAAGAAAAGATAAAAATCAAGAGGGGCAGTTGAAAACAAAGGTAAATAGGAGATGGAAAGAAAAAGAAGGATGATCACAGTCAAAGCAAACGGAGTCTAGAAGCAAACGTGAAAGAGAGCGTACCTACTTTTTTGTCAACACTTCATATAGTATGTCTCATCAAAACTGTATGGCATATGGATATCAACCACCTATGAGGATTACAGAATTAAGAGTCCTAAACACATCGAAATAAGAATCGAGGTCTGCTTTTATGGGGTTCTAATATTTTCATTGAAGCAGAACAAAGAGCTGCAGTTTGTCCCGCTTTTAGGTTGGGAAACAATCCTCATGTCATTACATGTAGGCTAATCAGCGCTGCAATAAAGGCAAGCCCAAGAAAGGAAAAATGTATATAGAAGTGGACATCGAAGTAAGGCACTATGGGCGCGTTAATAGTGTGAAACTCCTATGTGGGTTTGACAGTAGTGCCATGTTGCTGGCTGGTCGGCATACCAAAGGAGAGGCGCCGTGTAATGGCGCTAGAAGAATAGCTCAGCCGGGAATAAATTGGAAGCTGATAGAACTACAGAGGGCGCATAACCTGCCAGTAGATGGGTCTAGAAATGGAGAGATAAAGGCGCATGGTGCAATAGAGAATGAATTCAGTGGTCCAAGAAGCTAATCTTAAAGCAGGGACTATGGAAACTGAACACGAGACCTCGAGCGTCGTTCATGTCATTCACAGGTATCAAGTCAAAGTCAGTTCGTTCAATCGTGAGTCGGTCAAATCAAGTAAAGATAATATGGTTGAGATGACCAGGAAACCGGTGATAACAGTGAGGGCAACCACGGCGAAATCCCATAATAAAGCGAGGCTTCTTGCGAGCTCTTCTATCAGGACGACCGAAGTACTGGACTCGTGTGCGCGTTCGAGGAGGGGGGAAAGATTGGGGTTTGAAAATGAACGGACCAGAAAATCCTGATGACTACGAGTCTGAGTCTGTCATAGAACTGTAGTCATACCAGGGGCTGGGTAACCACAGCGAAGCCATCCTCGTTGACCGTACCGACGGTGCGAGTGTATGGAAGTGGCCAGTTCACTTTCACGGTGTTCGATGCCCCATTCTTGGGGGTGGAAAGACGAGGATAAACTGGGCTGTGGGCTGAGCCTTTCCTTGATGCCAGAGAAGAGAAATGGTCCCTGAGGTGGAGTGGCCTCGGATGGGTCATTGATATTCAGCGACTTGTCGAGTAGGGCGTGGGGAACTGGCGATGGCTGACCAAGTTCTTAGACAGGCGGGGAGAAAGGTTATCGCCATTTACCAATTGTGGGTGCAGTCTTGGATGTTTCATTGATCTTCAGCGCGTTGCTAAACACCTTTCCAGGGATTGGCGAGGGCTGGCCGGTCACAAATGGAACAGATTATCCCCATTGGCCAGATGAGTCGATAGATCGGAGGAAAATTTGAGCTGAAGGGGGCAGGGCGACCAACCCTGTGTGTTCAATAATTAGTGGCTTGGATAGATGTAGATGGCTAGCTGACCTTACCTTTTCCTTTGAGTGCTCCAGGCCCTCAAGGGTTCGCTTGGAAGTGGACATCATTTCCTTGGTAGAGGACCTAGTAGAGTTCCAGGTAGCCATGGAACGCAAGGCAAATTTGTTTGGGAAAGAACGTGTCAGAAGGGAATGAGCGTTGGAAGTATAGAGTACACAAGTAGATTATATAGTCCTGGAGAAATATGCTCTATTCTGACCATTCTGAGGGGAACAATAGGAATTAGCCTCAATTGCATCGTTTCATTCAATAGAGAATTATCTAAACGTAAATGAACTTAATTAGGCGTCATTCAGGCGTCATTCGGGTTCTATTGTTTCATTGATCATTACCCGATTAGATCACCTCTATATGATACATCTACAATAACATCTATAACATTTGACTCGTCCAATCACATGAATACATAAGAAAATGAAGTGGCCAGTATGAGTTGGAAGTACATGACATGGTATGCAGGTCAGCAGAGGAAGAGGCTGGTCCTGTCGGTGAAAAAGCAGTGGGACGTGTACTCCGTATAACATTTTGTGTGTGGTCATCCCCGGTCTGGTGATTGGATCTCTCATAATATGCAGAAGCCAAGACAACTAGATCTAATTCCGCACAGAGTACAGCTTGAAATACACCAGAATGCAGTTTAGTTTAATGTTTAAAATCAATAATAAGCATAATAACCAAATAAGATAAAAGACCATAAATAGTATACTCCCTCTCAGTACATAAAGCATCCCTTGTCCCGTGAAATCTCTCGGCCCACTTTTACCTCTTAATTTTTGTCTTTACTTTTCTCCTTGACACCCCCCAAGTCTGTGAGTCATTTCTTCCCTTAAACTGTGTCATTCTGGTCCAGGACAATCTTCTTCCATAATCTTCTATATAATTTATACTAATCGCCACTAGTGTTCTTCGAACATCATGCCTCTCATTAAGACCACTGAAGTCAACGAGGACACTCGTGGTATGTGGAATGATGCCCGAGCCAATTGCGAATGATACTGATGATCTTTGGTCTTAGTCCTCGGATACGACCCATTGCTGTCGCCCAACTTCTTGCAGAATGAGATCCCCGCGGTGAGTCAATCGTTTTTTTCTTCACCCCCGCTCTTTGCGGGGACATGGCAAAACTTCAAGCGCACCAACTGACAACAATTCTCGGCATAGCCTGCTCGTGCCATTGAAACAGTCCGCTCCGGCCGGAATCAAGCAGTTGAGATCATCGAGCAGCGCGACGACCGCCTGTTAGTCGTTGTCGGACCATGCTCCATCCACGACCCCGACACCGCACTCGAGTACGCCCGCCGGCTCAAGGAGCTTTCCGTAAAACTGGAGAAGGATATCTGTGTGATTATGCGCGCGTATCTGGAGAAGCCCCGCACAACGGTCGGCTGGAAGGGACTGATCAACGATCCCGATATCGACGAGACCTTCAACATCAACAAGGGTCTGCGCGTGTCCCGTAAGCTGTACACCGACCTGACCAGCACGGGACTGCCCATCGCCTCCGAGATGCTCGACACCATCTCCCCGCAGTACCTGGCGGACCTGATCTCACTAGGTGCGATCGGTGCCCGGACCACTGAGTCTCAGCTGCACCGCGAGCTCGCCTCGGGTCTGTCCTTCCCCATCGGCTACAAGAACGGCACCGACGGCAACCTGACCGTTGCCGTGGACGCCATCGGCGCCGCCTCGCATCCTCACCGTTTCCTCGGTGTTACCAAGCAGGGTCTGGCTGCCATTACCAAGACCTCGGGTAACGAGCATGGCTTCGTCATCCTGCGCGGTGGCAACCGAGGCACCAACTATGATCGCGATAGCATCCGCACTGCCCGCGAGGCTCTCCGCTCCAAGAAGCAGCGTGAGGTCCTTATGGTCGACTGCTCGCACGGTAACTCCAACAAGAACCACCTTAACCAGCCCGTTGTCGCCAAGACGGTCTCTGATCAGCTCCGCGAGGGTGAGACTGCTATCATTGGTGTTATGATCGAGTCCAACATCTACGAGGGTAACCAGAAGGTTCCCCCCGAGGGACCCGACGCTCTCCTCCGCGGTGTCAGCATCACTGATGCTTGCATCAACTGGGAGATGACGGTCGACGTGCTCGAGGATCTCGCGGATGGTGTTCGTGCTCGTCGTGCTGCCCGGAAAGCGCAGCAGTAGAGGATTCTCTTTTCTCTAGATGATGCCTTCCTTGTCTCTTATTTTCATAGCCTTCTTCCGCGGAGGGGTGGAGAACGGAGCTGGCATAGATACACCGTTTCGGTGCCTGTTGTTTATTTTTCTCGGGTTTTCAGCGGTTTCCTTTGTACCTTTTTCTTAACCTGCTTGTTCCTTGGGAAGCACCCTTGGGATTCATGTGTGAATGTGTAGTTGATGTCTAAAAACATTTATGAGGGTTTGCGTTTCGCTGGGACTGAGGATTTAATTAGTATAAGTGGTCAAAAAGTTTAGGAATATGATCGAAGGCTGAATCTGCTTTTTATATTTTTCCAGGGCCTACCCTCTCCTTATAAGAATCCTTTATTTTTTTTTTTCTCCACTGCATGCATGGACCATCAAAGCCGCGGCAAAGCGCTTCTCCGGTGTTGGGGATGGGTCCCTCCCTCTTTGGGGGTTAGTGCGCAAACTTAGGTTAGAAGGGTCTGTTTCGGTGAAATAACAAGTGATCTACAAGGCAGTGGGGCGATAGGTAGTACATACCTGTAGTATATACCACAGTAGGTTACATTGTAGGTGGGATCTGAAGATGGAATAGAAATGAGAGCAGATAGAAGCAGATCTATGTACTGTACACGATATACATGGAAGCCCACCCGTCCACTCCCTTCGGAGTGCCAGGAAAGACTATACTGACTAGGAACACATTCCAGAAAGATAGAAGAAGAAAACGCCGTAAACCCCCTGGGAGAATGGAAGCAGGCCACGAGAAAAGCGTGGCTTACTATGCAAGAGAAAAGAGTATTGCAGATGGCGAGAAGTGAAGATCGGCGGGGAGATGGGTCCGGATTATGTCCGCTGGTAGATGATGAAACCAGATCAGCATTGCATCCGAGGATAGGTTATGGCATTATCCCAACCCATCCAATCCGTCCTGCTTTCTTTTTATTTGCTTTGGGGACCAAAAATGACACCCATCTACCGCCCCGTCAACCAGCTAGTCCAGCTCGATGTCTTGGTCTTCGCAGCTTGTTCCACATTCTCGGCCAGCACATCCAACTGACCGGGCAAAGGAGCGCCAGTTTTCGCCGTAGCAGTATCCAGAGCTTGCTTAGCCTGCACAGCTTCCATAACACTGCCCCGGGGCTTGTCGGCATCCTCCAAGACCGATGCGGATGGTGGTGCAGTATTGGCACCGGTGTCTTCCATGTTCAGCTTCTCAAAGAGGAATCGCTTTGCCTTGGCCCAGGGCCTCTGTGCCTTTTCCTCCTCACGCTTCTGCTTCATGATTTCACCGATCTTCTCTTTCTTCAGGAGCTCCTGCTGCTCGGTAGTTGCGGTACCGTTGGCGCAGGCGATCTCGGCCTCCTTGAGAGTCGCGAGTTCCTTTTCTATCCAAAGCGTGCGTTGGCGGCGGTTATAGAGCGTGAGCGAGATCATTGAGTAGACTGTAAGAACACCGCAGACACCTAGTATAATCCAGAAGGATTAGTATAAGTCTAGTAGGGGTCAAGTGGGGGGTTCGGTTGGTTGTCATCGCTGACTCGGATTTCGAATGATCGTATGTTGTGTTGCTGGTGTTTTGTTCATATTCCACGGGGCAGGAGACATACCGGACGCAGCAATCAATGAATAAACCATTCCCTTGTGCGCTTTATTGGCAAATTTCCGCCCAGACTCAATCCATCGATCCGCACCGCTTCCAGCTGCCTGTGCCTTCCGAGCAGCCCGTGCCTGTGCTCGCAGTCGTTCCACCTTCTCCTTAGGTGTTTCCGGTTGGCCATTCGGGCCAAGTTGTTGAGGTGATGACTTCGTGCTGGACTTCTTCTTCCCAAAGTCAGGGGCCTGGTACGCGCCGGCGGTCTTGGAGTTGGCGTAGGGCCCGGTGGCCGTGAACCGCGTTGCGTCTGCGGCGGATCGGGACATGGTTGGAGTTCCCGGTTTCGGGGGGAGACCTCTAGACAGGGATTGAGAATCAAATTAATACTGGAGATTGGTCGGAGGCAATTAGAGGGCCGTGGTGGGGGGATGGAGCTGGAGGCAGTTGATTAACCGGGGATTAGCAGGTTGAAGGTAAATTTTCAGCACGGGAGATGCGCCAAGACATTCAAACAGCTTCAACTGATATCACTTTCATCTTCTTTCAGTCTTGTCTGCCCTCTCATTTTGGGGGGATTTGTAATTTATACGCTATCAATAAATTATACCACCTATTCTTTGCAAGAATTGATTGTTTGATTGTCTCTCTAAATACACCTCTTCTCCATCGTTGCTCTACATATGTATCCTTCGTCGACCGTCATTGGAACACTTGACATCTACATCGATCTTCACTCGCCACTATCGATCTTTACTTATCAATTAAGACTCCGAAGGTTGATATATTGATTAGCGAACTTTGGAACTACACATCTCCCGAGATTCCATCGGGAGGTTCTACTACTATTTCAATATGGGAGACGGCTCGTACAATCCCTCGGACCTGAATTCAGTCCTCAGCACCTTGTCTAGTCTAGCTTCTCAGGGTCAGGGCGGCTCTGGCCAGCATATACCCATACCTGACCATCTGCCAACAATCACATCGGCTCAATCCAAACCCTCGGGGAGTCCACGACCGCCGCAACCAAGGATAACGAGACCGTCCACCACTTCTACTTCTACATCTGACTCGTCAACCATCACAACTTGGCCCGCGGCACTAAAACATGTGATGCGCACCGTGGGTCAGAACGAAGAGACACAAGCGCGCATACGCGGTGTGATCCGAAGTCAACACCGTCATGAACAACAATGGTTCGACGCCCGGGAGGCATTACTGAAGCAGCAGCAGGGTCGCCCTGAGAAACAGAGGGAGCTAGATGCAGTCCTGTGGGTTTATTCCTATGCTACTACTCTGCAGTGTTTTGCTATTGACTGATCACTAACGCAAAAGAAAAGGAGGTCGATCGGTGCCCCTGTAAAACAAGAAGATGGCTCGGTATGTTCTCAGTCCCTCTTTTAATTATTCGCTCTGACTGATTGTCATTAGACCGAAAAAGAGCTTGCCGCAGAGATTGCTGCCTATGACGCAAAGGTTTATAGGGCAGCCGTGCAAATGGCAGATGCTGTCATTGCCGAATTGCGCGGTCTGGGTATTCCATTCTTTGCTCTTCGGAAGGAGTTGGTTCAAGATACCCCATCCAACACAGAAGGCTCACAGCCACGGAGCCAGACCGAATCCACTGGAACCACCTCATCGCCAATTTCTAAGTCTGAGCTTGTGAAGTTGCAGCAACGCATGTTGGAATTGCTGGAGGATCTGTGTAGGTAGTGAGACGCCTAGGTACTTCCCAGCATCCGCGATATATCTTCAATTTCCATCCTCCTTATTGTGAACGAGATTGTTCGTGAAGATGGTCGAGAATGATTGGATGGCTACGGAATTTCTTGATTTGGAATATATACAAAAGCCCTTCCTTGAAACCAGGATCTTTACCACGTATGCGCACACTAACGTCCCTTCAAATGTTCTAAGGTTCTAAATTTACATGTATGTACTCAGGATTGGAAATGTTGCAAGGTGCCTTCCCTTCTAGGTCACGGATCAAACCTCGTCACCGACCCCAGTTCTTTCCTCGTCTTCAGCCACTGGGAAGGTATAAATACCTGCCCTCTCCCACTTTCCTCCTCCTTTTTTTTCTTCCCTTCTCAACACTCCGGGTCCACATTGCACTCCGTGGTTCCCGTGAAGTTCAGTCTCCCGTCCTCTGGACATTAGGTCTTTGCTGCGGTCCAGGTTAGTCTGAAACTAGATTGGGGCCTCGGCTCTAGTCAATGGCGCGAAGCATGTCGCGGCCCAGGACCACATTCACCCCCGCGGCCTCTGTGGAAACAGACTGTACTTTCCTGGGGTCTCCATTGGCCTATAGGAGCTGAACAACCGTGCTCTTTGAGCCAATTTTTGGAACCTTTCCACAGAGATAGCTCTCTGTTGTCCGAAAACTTCTGAGGGCACTTTTTCGTTAGGTTCCACTTCCATTCAGGTCGTGGGCCGTTGTAGAAATTATATTGCTGTTGTCTCTTGTTGTTGTCTCTTTATTTATTGTCACATTTGTTCTTGATTTAGCGACGAAGACACAATAAACCTGATGATCTTATGAGCTGCTGGTATTTCTAGGTCAAACTATACGCACAATAAGCCCCCAACCCCGCATTTTTTTCCTTCTTTTCGACACAACTCCAGGCATAGGTGCAGAAACTTTTTCAACCTCTCGGTCCTCGTCAAAATAGATCAGCTCCGCGCAGAACTCGGACCCGAATTTGCCGCTACAGTCGATACCCTTTAAGGTGAAATTAAAAATGTATATATAGCAGCAGGTTCAGACTCAGCAAGTGCAACTTTCTCAATTTCAGTCTCAACCTTGCTCGCACTCCTCGTCGAAACGAACAAAGCAAACAAACCGATCTGGCATGTGATCGCTAGATCATGTCATGACCCCGTTGAAAAATCCATCTAGTCTCTAGATGCTTGAAGATTGGCAATGGCAGCATCATAATCAAAATGATCTTCGTTACCAGCCATCGGAGATTCTACAGTTCAGTTCTACTACGTGTATCTCAATCTCGCCTCTCTCCCACAACTCATCGTTATCAACCTCGAGATTACCGATCTGAAGAGTGTTGACAGAGAGATCGATCCGACCGTTGTTGTGGTCGTTCGAAGAGCTTGGCGTGCTCGAACTTGTAGAAAAGGAATTGTAGCCGGCGAGCTGCTGTACGATCTTGATAAACTCTGGGTATATGCGTAGAAGGTTCAATTGTTAAGAAACGCGGTTCCGAAGTGAGCTTTGAAGACCTTTGCGGAAAGTGGGGATCTTTTTGGCATCGGGCCAATCTTGTCCTTTGGACGCGCTCGAACTTAGCAACATAAGCAGCGAGGGATTATTCGGGAGACTACTTAATCGAAAGGAGACGATCTTCGGCTTCTTACATCATATTCGGGTTGTCGGACACACATCGGAGTTGATCGAGAATTGTATTAAAATCGTGGATGCCGGAGTCACGCGCGATGGTGAGTTATTGGGAGAACCATAGCCTGAACTTGAGAGGCGAGATTGAGATAGACGTAGTAAACTGAGCTCTGGAATCTCCATGGCTGGTAACGAAGATCATTTTGATTATGATGCTGCCATTGCCAATCTTCAAGCATCTAGAGACTAGATGGATTTTTCAACGGGGTCATGACATGATCTAGCGATCACATGCCAGATCACGTACTAGATCGGGTTGTCTGCTTTGTTTGCCTGTGTTTGCATAGATCATTGGTATATTAGCTCTCCATGGCTGATTCCTGATCTTGCTCTCTCTCTCAAGCTGCAATCCTAGAATCTGAGTGATTGAGTCTCTCATTCTCTAGGGCTAGTCGAGCATGTTAGGAAAGCTATGCCCGTAGAGCTGAGTATACACACTGTTTTGTTTAGTGGATTATACATGAGTGATGCATATGTCATTATGTAGCCCGGGCCACATACAACATTCTCACATAAGAGTGATGAGTCCATCTTCTCATGTCTCCTATATTAGCTATGCTAGAAAACTCCTAATACTCAAGTAAACACCCCGAATAAATTTCTATCGACTGTTCTTTAATCTGGAACTTGTCGGAATGCCTCGGCCCACCGCCCGCCAAACGCCGATAGGCCCGGGGATTGAAACGTCAACCCTTCATTCTATCATTTCTTAGCATGACTCCAACAAGATCAACAAAAACAAGTGGTCTAGCCTCATTGGCCTGCACGGAGTGCAGAAAGCAGCATCTCAAATGTGACGCTAGTAAACCATCATGTTCGCGCTGTGTTCAAAATGGATTACACTGTCAATATCTACCCTCCCGACGGGGCGGACGCAGGAAATCACGACTTGAGAGTCCATATCAACGCCACCCGCAAACCCATGCCAATGTCAGTTCCCCCTATTCGTCTTCCTAGTTTTTTTACTAAATCAATTCTAGACCCGATATCAGACAGCGATCCCTGTTTTGCCAATAGCCCCTGCGCAGACCACGCCAGAAAATCCCTCGGCGCAGGCAGGCACGCAGACAGGACTCGATATTCCTACTGAGCCCGTCTCATGGCCAGTGATACTTGCGGGAAATGCTCCTGTTCCGCAAAGTGTGGAACCAGCAAGAAAACTTTCGCTCCATGATGAGCGCCTGCCTCGGTTGTACTATGAAAATTTCCACGTCGCCCATCCGATTTTGGTGCCCATCTCCTTGTATCATGACCGCAATTACCCCCATTTCTTACAGCTAGCTGTGCATTTTGTGGGCTCTCATTATATTGCATCTGTTCCGAGCCAGCCATACAAGGAGCAAGTTGTTGCTGAACTGAAGACAAACCCTGATCGATCGGCTTCCATGGTTCAGGCTTGGCTACTGTATTCCATTGCTCTGTACGCCCGCGATGAATGGACAGAGGCACAAGATGCCCTCTCTCATAGCATTGATATTGCTTTGGAGCTTGGCATGAACCGTTGGTCATTCGCTTCATCTGCAAACCCCGAAAAATCTCCTGAAGCCGAAAGCATGAGACGAACATGGTGGGAACTGTACGTCACCGATATCTTTATGGCAGTCCCGCTCAAAACCACGACATTTCGATGTAGCACTGTGTCGCCGGAGGTGGCCTTACCCTGCGAAGAGTCAGCATATAATTGTGCGGGTGATATTCCGAAACCACGTATGATGATCGAGTTCAAGCGGAGGATACTCGCGGCAGAGGATACTGTCTTTTCATCCTTCAGCTACCGCATCGAGGCGACGACAATATTATGCCGGGTTCTTGTCCTGAACCGACTACGAGACTGTCACCGCGATCATCTCCAAGCTGTCGAAAATGCACTAGTGAGCTGGATCAACCACCTACCGCCCAAAAAGCTCGACATCGTTGATTCATACGGCAACGTGGACGAAATGATGTTTCAAGCTCATGTGACAATAGCCTACGCCGCCATGCTCCTACACTTACCCCGAAGCGACCTTCCCTCTGTATTGTCGCAGTCCCAACCAGATGATCGCTTCTGGCCTGGTCTGACTGGCCAGCTCGCGCCAACATTCACACGTCTAGTCCATAGCATCAAAGCAACAGAGGCGTCGAGGCGGATCTCAGATTCAATATCTGTTTGTCCAAACGTCTCGAAGCACACCCCCTTCATCATCCCCGCCTTGACCCTCTGCGGGCTCATCCAGCTCGCCACGTCCACCAGCCATTCCGAGGAGTGTTTCGACCATCACTGCAACCGTGTCACACTCATTCTAGGCTGTCTCAAGAGCACCCAGCGGACATGGAAACTGGCCGAGTCCCTATACCATGCTCTTCGATCTTCTGCAGCGGAAGTCTTATCGGATTCGATGGAAAAATGGAACGCAGAGCCACTACATCGATTCACCCCGGCAGCCACAACGCCTAATGATCAAGAAAGGCCCAGCTCCAATGCCAATCCCGCTCCAGTTATGCCAGACGGACATGATTTCATGCCGCCGGAGTTTTCCCCGGGGTTCATCGATCCAACTTGTTACAATGCTTCGTTTTTCAGCGCTATTCCTGACTTTGATATTAATTAGATCGGTTATACCCGGGAGACACTGTTGTAATTCAATATATTATGCGAAGAAAAAAACGAAGAACTTATTACGCTCGATGTCATCTTTACCTAACAGTTTCTGGTGTAAACATCAGCTGGACTCGTCATGCAGAAAGCTGTGCATAAGGTCTCGGGCTTCAATTAAGTAAATACTAAGGATACGCAATATGATAGGGGTTCAACCATGAATTCTTACACAGTTTCGCGGATATGTCAAATCCCGATTGGGGGGTTTCTTATTGAGTCGCCGACCGTACCGTCGATCCGACATTTAATTGGCCCGTTGAACTCCGGTGTTCCATTCGGAAGACATCGACATCATGTGCGACAACCGGGCATTTCTTGTGTATAGAAATAAATATGCCTGATCATAGATAAAGACTGGCTTCTCGAAGTAACATTGGTGTTGCAAATGGTATCAATTGAATGTATTACATATTCCGTCCGGTGTTCTACCCGAAAGGGGTTCTCGTTCTACAGTAAAAAGTCCCATAGTACGTATAATCTCATTCGCTTTGCACTCATACGATGATACATCGGGAGATAAGGCCAGGATACTCACCGACTATTCCTTCATTGGGTCTGCCTTGATCGAATATCCGATGATAACCGTAATAACCATCTGTGTGTTCACATTCGCACTTAATGACATAGGGATCTGCTTCATGCTTAAATTGTTCGCCGATGCATTGATCTCTAAAGTCACATTAGTATATACATCTGCTGGACTACCACTCTTACATAATGAATCACACGAGAATACCAGGTGGTTGAACTGCAGCTGCATGTCTATTGCGTTGGATGTTCTTGCTATGGCGTTATATGTGTGTCAGTTCTATCCCGTTGATGGTCTTTCAATTGGAATTTGAAGACTTGAGAGAGATTGAAGATATTCAGAAAGTAGAATGGGTCTAGAAATTGGATAGTTTGTTTCAAGTTCTATTCAATTCCTGTAGGGGAATACCAACGGTTGTAATGTGAATAAAGCCGGATTTTACAATTCCAGCGTTCTCGAAATTTTCTCCCTCTTTGTTCAACATAGATTACTCGTCGAAAAGTATATGTGTATATGTTTAGGCCTCTGGGTATCTCAGGCGAGACTGTAATCGGTCTGGGGCGCTGGAATGCGAGGCATTGGATCAATCGGCGATTGAGATCCCCTTTTTGCGATTGAGATCGCACGGGGGAGAATCCAGGGGAAATAGATACGCATTGATTCCGAAGATATAACTCATCCATGGATCCTCTCTCTAACTCCTTATTACCTTCCAAGAACATCCCCTTCCAACATCACAACTTCCGCCACAATGCCCGCTGTCATTCCCGTACTCCCTCTTGGCACTAGCCTATCACTAGGCAACAAGCACTACAAACCCCAGTACAGCCTAGACGATCTCATAAAAGACATCAAGATCTACCTAGGCGAAAGCGGCGGTATTTCCTCCGCAGATGTGGACAACGAATACCTGATCTCGCTGGCACAAAAGTATATCTCTGATCCGAACGACTGGGCCCGCTTTTTCTACAACGACACCAGCAAGAATTACACCCGCAATGCTATTGAGAACATTAACCAAAAAGCAAATATCGTGAGTTCCATTCAAATATTTGCTTGATCCTGTCAACATTGCAGCTTGGGAATTAGAGACTAACCCATCCCAGCTCCTCCTCGTATGGAACCCCGGGAAAGGCTCCCCCGTCCATGACCACGCAAATGCACACTGCATCATGAAGATCTTAGCCGGAACGCTACAAGAGACTATCTACAACGTCCCCGATCAGGACTCTGGTCTTCACGGCCCGTTGGAAATCAAGTCTGATACGAGGCATACCATGAATGACGTCGCATATATCTCGGATGATATCGGGCTACATCGCGTTCATAACCCCAGTACTGACCAAGTTGCTGTCTCTCTTCACTGTAAGTGCTTGTCACAACATTGAAATGGTGTCTGAGTATTAATGAGCTTTCTTTCTAGTATATACCCCACCTAATGCTGCCGACTATGGATATAATATTTACAACGAGGTGACAGGCAAGGCGAGCTTTGTACAACAGGCTCAAGCCGTCCCTCAGAAAGAATGAGAATGAGGACATCGGAGAGGAGGCAAGGTGGTGGCCTGGTTTGATCGCTATCAATTTTTATTTCTCTTTATTTGTATGCGCCATTAGCCTATCAGATATAATGATATTCCACTTCGCTCGGCGCTGGCGCTGGCGCTGTTTTGTTGTTTTCCTCAAGATTATGAAGTCATTCACAGATTTCAAACCAAATTGACCGAAGTTCCAATATATGGGCAAATTACCGCAAGTTGTTTTGAAAGTCTTTTCGATCATCTGGACTTAAAAAGGACCTATGATCCACCCTCATAGAAACCGGTTCCAGAACTCGGTGCGCAGTTGGGACTTCGTTGAGACAATTCATATGCCTAAGTATCCTTTCTATAGGCAAGCCATATGCAAGATACCTAATTTCTAGATCTGAAAATCGATCTAGTTAGCTCTGGTGTTATGGTGTTGAATCATCGATCGTCTGATGTCGGGGGTCGGGGGTCGGGGTTGTTCCTCCGTGATTTCTACGGGTTTTGCGGGCTTTGGCCTCGGTGTTCGGACTCAGGCGAGAAGTGAACTACGTAAATTGAAGAGTACTATATTAACCTAGCTGCTGTAGGCATGCACATAATTCAAAGATTTAGTTTTCGAGATGTTCACCATGACCAGACCTCGCCTCCCTCAGTCCATAACAGCAAAGTGGGCCGCGGCCGCCACTTTACTAGGCGTTGGGGCTTACTTTGCCCCATCACGTCTCATATCAACAGCCAATGCAGAGTCAAACGAGCCTCCTAAGGTCTTCTCAGGATTTGGATTTACGACCTTGCGCCTGCAAAGCACGAGAGATGTAAACCACAACACGAAACGCCTCGTCTTCGAGTTTCCAGACCAGAATGCCACAAGCGGATTGTCATTAACTTGTATGGACCCGAACTATACACCAAATTCCTATTAGGGATTATATACTGACATGTCGCAGCGGCTCTCCTCACCATATCCCGTCCCGAAGGGCGCTGGTTCCCCGTACTACGCCCATATACACCCATCAGCGATCTAAGTATGAGCAATAGCCCCAAGCCCCGATATACCGATATACTAACTAAGGAGCAACAGACCAAGGAGGCCAGATCGAGCTCATGGTAAAGAAATACCCCAACGGCAAAGCGAGCACCCACATTCACTCCCTCGTCCCAGGAGACACCCTCACATTCGCAGCCGCACTCAAAGGACACGCCTGGACACCGAACCAATCCCCGCGGGTCTACCTCATAGCAGGCGGGGCCGGCATCACACCAATATACCAGCTGGCGCAGGGTATTCTCAATAATCCAGCGGACAAAACTAAAATCAACCTCGTTTTCGGCGTCAATACCGAGCAGGACCTGCTTCTACGAGAAGAGCTGGAGAGCTTCAAGACGCGTTTCCCGGATCGCTTTGACTATGTCTACACAGTTAGTCACCCGGATAGACAGAACTATGGTTTCAAGAAGGGATATATTACTGAGGAGCTGTTGCGGGATGTTGTGACGGCCGATGGCGATGCGAAGGTCTTTGTTTGTGGGCCCCCTGCTATGGAGAATTCGTTGGTCGGATCGCGATCCCAAATGGGTATTTTGGCTCGCCTTGGGTTTGGGAAGGATCAGATTGTTAGGTTTTAGTTCATGGCTCTTCGTGTTCTATGTATCTCATGTATTATATTTCATTTTCAGGGCCTAGGGTTTCATGTTTTGCTCTTGACGGCTAGCATATGAAACGAAACCAGTGATAGATCCTAGAAGAGAACAAAAGAAAAACATTTACCAGATAGTAATCATTTCACTTGAACAATTCGTGATAGTCTGAGATATATGGCTCTTACACAAGAGAATAAGGTCCCAAGTCCCATTCCCTCTTCCACTTCGTAGAGAGAAAATATTTAGTCCAATATTCAGACGAGATTCAATTATTCGGGCATACTCCGTGCATATCTAGAATTAAAACCGACGCATGGGTCCGTTCTGTATCCCAGTTCGAATAATGACGCGGCCTCCCGAGCTAGGAACATTCGTCGTCAGCCTCATGCCGTACCATCTGTTCCATTTTATCGACGCTTCTTTCTGATTTAGTTGTATACGTATGTGTGCCCCGTATGGTCTATCCGGTATTACTTTCCTCATCTGCTCCGCCACGTTTCTAGTTCGCACCGAGGACGATCATATACCAGCAGTGTGGACATTGGACAAGAATGTTATCAGGATGAGATTTTAGCAAATTTAAGGTTCACACTATATACAGAGACATGGATTTCGTAAAATGGAACGAAATGAACCCGAGGGTATATCCCGGGTGGTGATATTACATAGAATGAAAACAAAATGTACAAATGTCAGCTCGAGTCCCCAAGGGAAAACAATATGTAAACAACCCAGAGATATGCAGAAAAATCGCTCGAGCGCAGCCGGAGGATAGATATATGACAAAGAAACAAAATGGAAATAACGCCGGATTGGGGGGTATGATATGCATGGAACGATCGTGACCAGAATGGTATATACCAAATGGCCTCAGCTAACCCTCTCTTTTCTTTTCCTTTTTCTTTTCCTTTCGCAGTGCTCCGGGGTGCGAATCTGCGAGCCCAGTTTGGTAATGTTCACGGGTAAAGATTCGGAACAACACAAATGCGAAAATGGGACAAGATCTAGTGCTAATCATGCAAGATTAAAAGCCACAAAAGATGCCAAAATATTCAAGACCGTTGCTGGTTGGAAGTCAGGCGGATTTCTTCCACGGGAAGACCCTCCTCGGAGGGGACGTGTTGGTAGCGGCTGGCACGGCGAACGCGGATGTGCCACCACAGGGCGTATCCAGCTCCACCCAAAGCGCCAGTCACAAGGATGAAGACGAGGAGACCGCCGATTCCGCGGATGACGTCGTAGGCCTTGTAGACGGCCTTGGCGACCTCCTTCGCGTCGGCGTATTTGGCGCCTGAGCGATTGCCGGAGCCAGTGGAGGTACTGTCGTTGATCAAGGCCGCTTCACCGTTGGTGCTGTCAGCAGAAGACATCAAATCCGCGTTATCGTTGGCTGCGACAATGATTGAAGGGTCATCAGGACTAGGGCCGGATCCAGAACCGGCCCAGCCGGCCGCCTTCCAGTCGGGTGGGGTGTCAGTGCGCATGATCTCAGAAGTGTGCATGACATTACCCTCAGCATCGATTGCCTCTGCAGAGACAAAGTCCATATAGCCATCGGCGATGAACATGGTCTCGAAGTCGGTTTTGTTAGTGTTACCGATGAGTACAGAATCGCCGCGGTCGTAGGCCTTTGCGTAGAACTTCCACTGGACGACATCGGTCGCGCCGTTCCAGCTGACGTGGATGATAGTCGTCATGTCCTCGTTGTGTGTACCGTAGACTGATGCGACCAGGTCTGGAGGCGCGGCGGGGCGACCAGTGAACTCGCCCTTGTAAGCGCGGTAGGTTGAGAACCGGTCTGATGAAAACTGGGCAGTCATTAGAAGGTCGCCGTTCGACGCATGCTCGCTCGAGTAACCGCGCTCGCTCCATCCGATAAAGATGTTACCATTAGGGAGGGCGCGCGCGCTACCACGGAGTCGGGTGAGACCACTATCGGGGCGATTAATTCGCTTAATCACCTTGGCGGTCATGGGGACGACACCTGTGTCTAGCTCAACGAACAAAACAGAGGAGATCTTCTCGTCCTCACCACGTTCGTCGGAGGCATTGTTCAGGAACGAGATAACGTGGTGAGTGCCGTTTGACGAGACAAACTTGACATCGTGCTGCTTGGAGAAGGTGAAGTCTTGCTCGAAGTCGCTCTCAATTCCACCCAAGCGCCACACGACGTTTCCGTTCTGGCCAGAGATCAAGTAAATGGTGTTGGTGAACCGCATTGAGATCAGGTAGTCGCCGGCCTCATTCTTATCGACTGCATTGATATGTACGTAATCCCAACCGGGCAATCCAGCTGGGGCGTCCGAGGCGTGGAACATATTCGACTCGTGTAGAGGAATATTTTCGAGCGAATCCCACTGGACCAGAACCTCACTGGTTTCGACATCCACCTCGACAAACCCACCAATCGTGACCCAACTCTCTTCCGTTGGGCGTCCGAAATCCGCCAGGTTGATTGGCTGGGAACGATATGTGCAAGCCAGTGCAGTCTTTCCACCGTCCATAATGTTGAATTCGTGCATGTTGAAATCGTGGAAATTACTGAGAGCTTGGACCTCTTTTTCCACCTCGTAATGGTTGTTTACAATCGCGCCGTGGCCCTTCTTGGATTCATCGTATTCCCATCCCACAATGAAGGACAAATAAGGGTCATCATCCATGTTGTGCACCGGCTTGAAATCGAAGACATTTTGATTGTCGTACAAGGCTGCTCCAGCCCAGATAAGGACCTGTTACGTTAGAAGCGAGTCAGCTGGTTCTTTTTCGACCGGGTTTTGGGGCCACGACATACGCCACTGTCGTCGTAGATGTAGGGTCCGACTTGGTATTGCTGATATTTCATGGTAGGGTGCTCTGGGGAAATTTGCCCATATGGTGCAACGAACCAATATCCGGGGGCCAGCCGCTCGCGGTCGTAGTATTCAACCTCCCATTTTAATGCTCGGACCTCAGGGAGCTGGATGGCTATTAGAACTGCATTCCAATAATGTCAAAAGTTAAACCCACCGTCACGAAAGACATCAAGTCCGAGTCATGACGCTCTGCAACGGCATTACCCGAGAACAGGAGTAATGCAGCCCAAAACATGGTGGTTGACTTTTAAGGAATGGCTAGGAAGAGTAGATCTTCCTGAAATATAATAAACAAATGTAAAAAGGGAATAAATGGAGCGAGAAGATCGCTACATAAGAGCCAATGCTAGACACAAAACGTTCAAACGGGTCGTCGTCAGTGGCATGAGTACGGAGTCTGGAGTAAAGAGCGGGGTGGAAACGACAGCGCTAGGCAATTAAGAGGATATGAGAAAGCATCTACTCCATAATTAAAATTAAGATAGAAGGGAAAAAAACTGCCGAGAGAAGGTCAAGAGAAGCCAAAGAGAAGAGAAGAGAGAAGCTCTGGAGCCGAGCGACGTAACAAAATGTCTTGGCATTTGTCTCCAGTGGAGAAGACAAGTCACCGTCCTATAAAGTCTGCTACAGGGCTGCCACCTCGTTCCCACAGCGGAGTTCTTCCCCTTATGTTTTTTCGTATGTGTATACGAATATACGACTACCCATTTAGTCTCTTGTTCTCTCCGAAACTGTTGTGATGGCGTGGCCTGCATGTCGGAGTCGGCCTACTTTGCCTTAAATGCCAGGATTTTCTTCGGCCGTTTTTACTTGGATTGATAGAAGATCGTCCAGGGGTCTTGGCATTCTATCCAACCTGCCTAACCTGGTCAAGGATACGTTGAGTTGTCAGGGGGGTTTCCTATTTCCGCTCCACCAGAGTTGAGGATCAGCAGATCCTTATATCAGACTCTATCCGAGTATTTACCGTCTTCCAATTCTCTGGCTTTTAGCCATGAAATATACCTCAACCGCACGAACCATTTTTTAAATTTTTTAAAAGTTAAATGCTGTGCTTTGTTCTCTGCATTCTATGTTAGTCCCGACCCGTTCCCCTTGATGGGTGGTTCGACCAGGGCATGAGACAAGTCGAACACTTCCGCACCCGCGATAAGCAACGACCCCTCAATTCCAAAAAGATCCTTCAGCTGTAGGGCTAGCGGCAGTGCCTGCCGACATACATGCTCAAGATCGAGCCAGGATAGATCCGCATGCCCATCATGCATGATTACGTCAATGGCCAGCGCCCGCGCAAGGGAGTTGTACAAGACGCCCTCATAAGTATGAACCAGGCCAGCGGGCTTAGCAGCGCTGGGGCTGGACATTACTGATGCGGACGCCGCTCACGTCGCCCGTATAGCCGAGGCGTTCCAGCTATGGGCTGGATGATCTGGCCGAAGGTCGAGTAGACTGTCGTGGCACGTAGGTGGAATCGCCTCTATTGCGCCCAACGTGCGATGCCAGCATGCTGTGGTGCCCCGACATCTTAGATCCTTATATATAAGGAAAGAAAGCGACTGGTTTCCAAATTGTCGCGCCTTCCCTCCAGGGCTCCTCTCGTGACTTCCAAACTTGGCACAATGGGTGACTTAGTACAGTAAGCTTGAGCGGCCATGGATGGTTCTCGTAATGGAAAGAATGGGATTAGAATTCCGGGTAAATACTATATTCCATTACTACATATGATTTTGTCTACGTATGAGCCCTGCCGAAAGCACGAAAACTGTCGCAGCAAGCCAGAGATTCTGTCAATCTTCAAACCCACCCAGATCAAACCTTCTCAATATCAAACCGCATCTGTATGTAGGGAATATAACGGCCTCTCCAGGTTACGATCCTCGCAATGCGTCTTGTTCCTCGCGGGAAAGCCCCTAGAACCAAATATACCACAGCTTTGACGAGCCTCGTACCTAGCAGAGCCTGATACTCAGCAGTATTCTCCTCCCAGACACGCAGTCTATCGTCTGGCCAACCAAGACCATTCGCTGCGACATAGAGGCGCCTCTGCACAAATAGCATAGTCTCGGGGTTAATGATATTACACTGGAAGACATACTTCAGGTCCTCGATAGGGTGCTCATCTTGATAAACGGCCTGTGCAATTTGCGCCCAATACGCCGAGTCAGGCCGGAAGCTATCCATGGCGAAAATCACGGCTGGCCCTGTTTGTAACGTGTAGTCATTGACGCAGTACTGTCCGCGCGATATCCCCGCCTTCCACAGTACGATCTTGCGGTAGAGCTTTTCTCCTGAAAGCCCCAGTTCGACGGTTTCTTCGTAGATTTGGTCGGGTGGAAAGCCTCGTTTTTGGTGTCGAATTCCCCATCCCGATTCTTTCATGTTTTGCATTGTGAGCTGTGAGCGGGTAATGGGACAGTTTTGGCTGGTGTTACTTATCCATGAAGCTCTCAGGGCCCCTGTTGTTTGCAGGCTGTCATACTTCAATTGCGGGGGCAGTTCCCCCGGTGGCTGGGCAGTATTAGCGTTGGACATGACCAATGGGGAGTTTGTCAAAATTCTTGATTGAGCCTGAGCTCCTATGTGTTGGGATTGGCATCTGCCGCTGAACGTTGGATGGATGGAAGAAGGAAAGATGGACCAATGCATTAATATATATATGTATATATATTGGCCCATATCTAGGCCAAACATACGCCAAATCTGGCATCTGACCACAAGAGAAAATGGATAGAACAATGGAAATCAGATCACAAGTGGGAGGTGAAACGCACTCAAAGAACGGCGACATAATGTAGACGACATTGCATTGTCCTCAGACATAAAAGGTATCTCGGAGACATCTGTGACTGCGATAATTCGCCGCGTCAAAGAGTATAAAGGCATTGTTGACAAAGACTAGAAAGAAGGGACGATGTAAGGTCGGTACATCGTGTATTGAGCATTCAATATCAACATCTATAAATGGTAAAACATTGTGGCTCATTGTTGTTCTAGGGGCCCCATCTATCAAGAAACCCTACAATCCCTGCGTGAAGTGCATCAATGGTGCAAGGGTTCTTCTTTTTACGCGAACCATATATTCCTAGTCACTTAAAAAAGCCCTTTCGTTTTGCTTTGTTAGAGAGTTCGGATGGTGAGCGACTCGGTGGCCATGTTGATCAGCGTAGATGACCTACAACGTGCGTTAGTTAAGAACACCGAGGACAACAATCTGGAAAACCATGGATGGGAATGATTTCCAAGAATAATGAAAAGCTCTGTCTTGCTGATGTCGGACTTGCCTTGGGGTAGCTAGCCACACCCTCATTTTGGGCGCTAGCTCCATCCTTGACGATCGTTTGGACCTGCTGACGGGTTAATTTGTGCTGGACTCTAGCAAAGACGAAAGTTTATGGATACAGGAATCCTACCTTGCCCTCATGTGACCCGCCTCTGAACGTGCTGTTGACGAAGTCACCTTCATTGATATCGTTGCCTTGCTTGTCCTGTATCTCCTCGACGGACATAATCGCGATATTGTTGCGGCGTAGTAGTAATGACATGAAGAACTATTGAACTTGCCCATCGCCGGGTTGCCTCTTGTCTTTCGATTTACCTAGATAGGTATGATGCGATACTTGCAACATAGGTGACGTCATGGCGGTCTATTGGACCATCGCCAGCAAAGTCGGATTATGGAGATCTGAACGAGATGGAATGTCGATCCTTTTGAACGGTATCATTGTGGTCAATAATGGCGGGTGGCTGACACACCAGGGTCGTGGGCAGTATATTCAACGCTACGCGGTTGATGAGGCCCTGTTACCTGCCGTGACATGGTGACAGGGGCAAAGTCTATGTGGATACAGCAAAGTACTATATATAATATGATTTTCCAGTCCTACTACAACATTATAGGAAAGGAGAAGCATATCCGAGAGATAAGTTGCAATGCAGAAGAGAATGCCCAGATTAGGGTGTTAGATCGGATAACATGTTTCGGATTCAGCCGAGACAAGAAAAGGCGAGAATAAAAAGAAGAAAGGGACGTTCTCCGCGAAAATAAAAGAAGAGAGGTGAGTTAAGTAGAAGATTTAGTTCCACATGTAACCGTCCCCCCCAGCTGGGCCGACTACCACCGTTGCACTCAAGGGGGTCATTGAGTATGTATGGGTACATTGGGAATGTGCTCCGTATTATATTCTTATATTCTTATATTCTAGGTGATATGGAATACACTTATTATTCTACCTAGGTAAGCTTGGAATATATTAGATCTGGACTGTATAACTATCTATTAGTACTATTACACTATTATACTCTGCGAGTTCTATAAGGTACTATAACTAGACATGTAACCCCACTCCACCCATTACTACAAGAGTGGTATATGTCGTATATGGTATATAGGCTGTATATGAATGGTATAGCATGAGAATAGCCTTTTAATGGCCTTTTTAATGTGACTCTACAATAGTAAGAGCAATAACCTCCGTAGATTTATTCAATCTGTCAATCTGCACAACATAGACATAAATTACCGTTACAGTACCATACCCGCATGCGCATTGCGACATCGCAAGGGCTTCTTCTCCCAAACAGTTGCACTCGCGGTGACACTGTCAACTCAAGAATGGGCCAATGTTGATCCATGCTTAGGGTCAACACCCTTCTTTTCCCTCTTCTCTTCTCTTCTTCTCTCTCCTTTCCACTTTCTCCGAGTGGGGAATTATTGCTTCCACACTCCCACTGCCACCGATCCACTCAAGACACAACTCCAGTGGGAGTGTCACATCGGCTTGTCCCCCCAAAAACCTTGCAAGGTTATAACTTTAGATCTTTCTTCTTCCATTTCATTTGCTTCATGATCATTCATACTTCAACATAGTGAGCTTCGATCCCTGGCTCCTGCTTTGCGAGCTCCCCTCTCCTCCATCACCCTTCCCCGACTATGTCGGCACCACTGGTCAAGGTGCTACACCGATTGCAAGATTTATTCCATAACGTGGTCGCCGCACTCGAAACCATGATCCTATTCCCCTCATTATTCCGCGGCCTCTCGCGACGCCGCCAAAAGACTTTCCTCGGTGCCCATTGGAAACGTCGCAGCCTCGACGACTTCGCCGAAGAAGTGGAGACCTCGTGTTCGACGCCGCTGTCAACGCGCAACATGATCGACATGTCCGAGAAGATACGCGCACAGTTCCGGGAATGTTTACAGACTAGCCCATGCTGCATGCTTCCATCCTACGATACCGCGCTTCCCGCTGGCACGGAGAAGGGCACATATCTGGCATTGGACGTGGGCGGATCGACGTTTCGCGTAGCTTTGATTGAATTGAATGGCGGGGATGAGGAAGTGCGCATTTTGAAAGTGTCATCTGTACACATTGATGAACAACTCAAGATGCTGGAAGGAACACAGTTTTTCGATTGGATGGCAGGCCAGATCGAGGACATGCTGAGGGAAGTTGGAACAGACTACGGGCGTGGCGATGTTCCACTAACAATGGGGTTGTCCTGGTCCTTCCCCATTGAACAGACGTCGCACAGCAGCGGGTTGGTGATCCACATGGGTAAGGGATTCAAGGCCTCCAATGGCACGGTAGGCCAGGAACTGGGTGATCTCCTTATCCAGTCATGCCGCAAGCGTGATTTGAACGTAGAGGTTGCCGCTATCGTGAACGACAGCTCGGCGGCTCTACTATCGCGTGCCTACGTCGACCCCAAGACCCGCATGTCTCTCATTTTGGGTACCGGTACCAACATGGCGATTCACTTCCCGGTGCACGAGATTGGTATGTCCAAGTTTGGTGTCCGTCCGGAGGGCTGGTTCGAACAAGCCAAGCACGTTCTCATCAACACCGAGATGAGTATGTTCGGTGGGGGCGTGCTGCCTATGACACGGTGGGATGACATACTGAACCGCGCGCATCTGCGCCCCGACTACCAGCCGCTCGAGTACATGATCACAGGTCGGTACTTGGGCGAGATTGTGCGTCTTATCATCGTCGAGGCAAGCGAGACCACCCGCTTATTCGGCGGCGAGCTACCACACTCCATGCGTGAACCCTATACCTTCGACACAAGCATCGTCGCCTGCCTCGAGGAGGACTCATCTGCCTCCCTTTCTACTTCCGCCGCCCTCCTAGAGAAGCACCATACTTTCCACAACCCACCCTCCGTCGAAGACCTGCGATTCCTGCGCCGCATCTCTCAGATAGTCTCCCGCCGTGCCGCTGGATACCTGGCGACAGCCATCCACAGCATGTGGTGCCTCCGTAACGAGGTGGAATTCCCTGCATCCCCGTCGACCGTCCACTCCCTTGTTAAGGAATCACCCGAAATCACCGTCATCGAGAATGGAGACTCGGATAAGAGTCTTTCTATCGCCTGCGACGGTGCTGTCATTAACAGGTATCCTGGATTCCGCGCTGCCTGCCAGAACTATCTCGATCAGTTGACCGAGGAAACCTATCCGGGCGCCGGATGCTCTATCCGTCTCAACCCGGCGCCTGAAAGCGCGATTCTCGGCGCGGCAGTCGCAGTGGCTGTCTCTGTTGCTGAGAACTCTACTCAGCTGTAAATCTGCTAGTTAACATGAGTGATGCATGAACCCTACACGGAGCATAGATCTCTGGCTGTCTTTCGTTGTGATTTTCTTTTTACCATGTCCATCGGTCCATTGGCGCATAATATGTGATGGGTTTCCGTCTGGGCCTTTTGTTTTTCTCGTCTGCATGGGCATTCCCGGATGGGAGTTGTGGAGAGAGCGTTTTTCTTTGTTCCCCTTTCAACAGTCGAATCGTTTAGCATCAACAGGGAGTTACTGGTCAGAATCCACATGGGTCTCTCAATATGATTTTCTGTTGGGATCTTTGATCCTGGAGTTCGAATTCGTCCTTCGTCTTATCCTTATTAACGGGTTTTACGTTTTCTCGAATACAAAAGGCACACTTGACCTGTCTATTCTTTTCGTTTATTCCCAAACTAGTGCATCTTTCTTTACCTCCATGCGGAAAATATGGCATGAACAGGCTCTATTATACTCCTATAATTCCGCTTCTCCTCGAGCTCTCCTTGCATGCAATGCTGCAGGGCCAAATGCTAAACAGAGTGGAAATTGTCGACGTGTAAGGGGAAAAGTGTTATCACGGACATTAGTACTAAGTAATAGCCGGAACATCGCGCGATGTTCACCGTCATACTGACCACCCACGATTTTTGCGTCAATGCAATGGGAAAAAATGCCAGGAATGTGACTCCTGAGAGTTCAGTGGGACTGTGATCCTGAGGCACCCACCAAGATAAAGTTGATGCCTTAAATTACATTACCTTACCAGCTGCCTGCAATTCTCCGTCTCTCTCTTACCAGTAGTTACCATAACTAGTTACTACTTTTTCATCTTATATAACCACCCCTACCTAACGTATTCGGTAAACGAGCGGCGCACCCCAAAACACATAGTAAATGCGATAAATTACAACTCGATATCTTAACAACGGTAGTCTATATAGAGTTTTCCCAATAGCTGAATGCTTTTTAGGTGATATCTAGCTTCTCTAGGGAGTTTAGAAAATATTTATGACTTTATGATTGCGATATATATATTTCTGGCTTTGAACGACGTAATTTTCAATACCATGATAATGCAGCTTTTCGATGTCCTTGAAATTGATATATAGTGTTTAAAAGCCTTATCAATAGCTAACCAATAACAATGAAATCAAACAACAACGTGGTTGTTGCGATATGAGGTTGTAAAATATCACATTTACTATATGTTTTGGGGTGCGCCACTCGTTTACATGCGCCGCTCGTTGACCGAATACGTTAACTAGGCGACTAGGTAGTTATTTTAGCACTGCACTGCATTCATTGCTTACTGCCAACATGGTCAAATATTCGCTTCGTGTGAGTTTAAATCAAAAATTCTCCAAACGATGGGAATGGGATGAAAAACTGACAGTTTATCTGGTGCAGCCAGCGTACCAGTGGTATTGTGAGCAGAAATCAAAGAGGGACTTTGAACTCCCCGACCTACTCCCCGACCTAACCCCCTTGACGTGAGCTTATACTATTAATATTATCTCCTGATAAATTGAATATAAGCCGAGAGAAGATAGGTCAACAGACAGGTTGATTTATTCCTGGGTGAGCGCCTCTGCCGGTATGACAACTGCCCAAAAGATGTGAGATTTTTTGAGATTCCTTTCATTTCTTTGTCCAAATACTAGTAAAAAGTAGTACTAATTATCTCCCTAGTCCCCTGACTCATCCACCAACAATCTGCGTAAGCATTACGCAGATAAACACGCCGATATCAGATTGGCAAGTCATGGTCGCCGGCCTAGCCTACAGGGTGAGAACGATGCTGTTAGTATGTGAATACGCTATCTTTTACTACCTTTTGACTGGAGACTTACTAGTAATTTAGAATCTACGTTGCGAAACAGGATAAGTACGATGCGAAGGTTGCTGCAGCAGTAGCAGTGAAGCCAGAGATCCCTCGCAAAGTAGATGGAATAGTGAGTTGATACCTTTTTAATACATATCTAGTCTTCTATAAGTATACTGATATTGAAATAGATCCATCTTTTGCGCGTAATAAACTATGATTATTCAGTTTCGTGTTGTGGATGCGTTAAGTCATTTGAATGTGGGGAATTGATTATTGGAGGACGATAAATATTGATTACATTTCATCCTTCACATATATCTCAAGTTGAACTCCAGCTTGGGCACCTAACTCCCTGAGCTGGCGCCTCATGCTAAAACACCATTCATCAATATCAGTATCTACTTCCTCTAGTATCAGAGTAATGCCATGAAGATTCGGGGAGCATGATTTCCAATCCATCAGCCATGATTGAAGGAGGCCTAAAACGGCGTGATCCTCCCACTCCCATTGAGGCCATACTGCCGCTTTTTCATCCTCATTCTGGTCCCACAGGTCGTACGTGAGGGATACAAATTCGATGTTCCTTGGGATCATATCCTGCAATCGTTTCGTTGGTTCTTGTTTGAATCCCACTAGGAATGCCAATGGGACTTGAAGTCTCTTGAGCTTATCCAAATTGACCATCGCATGTAACGACCCCTCCATCTTAATGGCAGGAAGAAATGGATCGCCGCCCGCGCGGTCCACCATAGCTAGGACGGTCAAATCCTTCAAAGTATGTCGTATATGAGATATCGCTGCACCAAGAGAGTTGAGATTAACGATAGGCGTATTGATGTCATCATCAATACCAAAATCGTAATACAATTCCCAACGAAGAGTTTCAACCTTTTTAGTGATGGAGAGCACTTCGCCTAGATATAGCTCCCGGATAGCGGTCAAATTAAGTGATGTCAGCCTCGATGGTGCTGCAGGCCGCGTAAATAGAACCGGGTTTTCGATCGCGACTGACATCCGTTCAACACTTGGTAGATAGAAGAGTGGCAAGACATCTTCCGTGTTTTTGGTACTTCTATCGCGCGCTGTGTCCTCGCCGGTCCAGGTGAGGAAAGAGACGTCTTGGAGATGCCGAAAGTCTGGCAGCCCAAACATTTGCTGTGCCACTACTATTGGAAATTAACGCATTTTATACAATTCAATATACCAACATCGGACTACATACATACATAATGTAGGCAATGAAAAACCGGCGGTAAGTAACTAAGGCTTTCCTACTACTGTAGCGCACTGGCGGTAATAACTACACCTTATGATCTTCACTTCCACGTGATACCAAAAGGCTCATTTCCAATATTTGACACCTTATCCATCCTGTCTCTCCCCTTTCTCTTCACCTGTCTCCCATGCTCCCAGAATTAAATCGACCCAGTCAAACCTCCAAACCTCGGACAGATATGATTTGGTTACCGAATTCTAAACTGAAGCATGGTGCCTATATCGAATGGGTTGCCATAATTTATCTCCGCCGTGGAAAATGAAAGCAAATATAGTCATGGAGGCAGTGGTTTCAATGCAACCCATACTCTAGAGTCAGTCCCGCTCTATGTCGATCTTGTGTAATACAGTGGGGTGGAAAGCTCTCATGCAATTGCTAAATACGGAAATCCCGAGAAGATGCGCCTACAAAATATTTCCTCACACTAAGTACACCAGCTACCTGTGGTAATTTAGAACTCCCTTTTTTTCTTTTCCCCAGCCTTATGTTTATTTTCTGATCTCCCATCATGGTTTCCTCGAAATATTCACGGGCCCTCAAAGCTTTGGTACCATCGCCTGGATCCTGATCTCCTTAGCGGCCACTATCTTCGTCCGTTTTTGGTCCGACAATTATTTACGCGCCCAGAAGCTCAAACGACAGCGCATTGACCTGCCTATTCTCAATCTCAAGGGGAATGAGTATGATGCCGCGCTCAAGGCGTACGTTGCAGACGCCAAAGGCTTGCTTCAACGTGGATACAAGGAGTCCAAACCGGCATATATCAGATCTGGAGCCTCCACGGGTTTACCACTGTCGTCTCGCCAGATTTCCTGGAGGAATTAAGCTCTCTTCCGCCCGGAACTATAGATTTCTATGAAGGAACACGAAAGGTTTGAGAGTCCAGTGCAAGTGACAGAATAAAGACTGACCATTTGACTCTAGCGTATGGTGGGTGACTACGAATGGGTCAAGCTAGGAGACCCGTTGGAAGCGCACACAATTCTGAAAGACCTGACCCAGAATTTTGGTAAGAGCGCCTGGCTGCGACACCATGTATTTTGCTTCTATGTTAACGTGATCGTCGTTTTTGACAGGAAGCTTGCTATCAGAGGTTGCAGATGAGATTGACTATGCTCTCAGCACCGAACTCCCTGAATGCAAAGTTGAGTTCTTTGAGTAGCCAAAATGTACATGGGCTTGTCCTAATAGGTTTTAGACTGGACCCCCGTCACCATCCAGCCAAGAATATTGCGCATCGTCTCCCTCATGGCCGGACGGGTATTTGTGGGCCCGGAGCTTAACCGCAACGAAGAATGGCTACACATCTCCAGCAACTTCATGATGGATGTCTATATTGCAGGCAATGCCCTGTATAAGTACAGCCACTTCATGCGTCCATTTGCAGCCAGGTTTCTGGTGCCAGAGATTCGCAAGGTGTGGAGGCATCAAGCCACAGCGAAGCGTCTGCTCGTTCCGATTATGGAGCAGCGTCAAAGGGATGCAGCATCAAACCCCAACTTTAAGAAACCAAATGACATGATTCAGTGGCTCATGGATAACAACGCGAAAGAGAAGCACCATCGCAGTTTTGCGGAGCTGGCGAAATTGCATTTACTTGTCCGTTTCTCAGCATTGCATACATCTACTCTCGCTACGACGCACTTTCTCTATGATCTCGCCGCACGACCAGAGTATGTTGAGCCTCTACGGGAAGAGAAATATGCCATACATAAGGCCTCTAACGGCATCCCATCCAAATTTGACTACAACAAGATGATCAAGATGGATAGCTTCATGAAGGAGTCACAGCGGCTGAACGCCCCAAGTTTGAGTACGTTCAAATCGAAAGGTCTCCATGGGAGTAGAATCTTGATATTTGTAACGGCTCACTGACATTGCATATAGTGACATACAGTCGGCTGGTATTGAAGGAGTTCACACTCAGCAATGGAGTAAAGTTCACTCCTGGAACTTACATCCTCGCCCCTGGAGCTCTTGTATCCTTGGATGATGACGTTTGGGAGTCGGCAAACGAGTTTCGCGGCTTCCGTTTCGCTGATTTGCGATCCAGAAGCAAGGATGATATGCACAAATTCCAATTCACAACAATTACTCCAAAGGCCTTGCACTTTGGTCACGGTCGCAAAGGTTGTCCAGGCAGATTCTTCGCCAGTTATGAGATGAAGGCTATTTTCTCTCTTATAATTGAGACTTTTGATATCAAATTACTTGATGAAAAAGCCGGAAGGCCGGCAAACAAAATCTTCGGTGCAGCTATAACTCCAGGTGCATTGGGACACCGCATACCTTTTTGCTTCGGCACATGTTACAGGCTAACTGGGGATTAGCCGGTTCTTCATGTGGAGGCTTTGTGGTACTCTTGATACACTGAATGTCATCACCTTTGCCATTTCCATACCGAAGTGTGACAAACATGGTCAGTATTCCCCACGAAAAGCATTTTCCTAGATTGAAGCGTCTGTGAAATCAGGGAATACTAATTGGCTGACGTGGACAGAAGAGGGGATCTATTGATTCCTATATATAAGTACCGGAGCGGGGTCTAGATGTACATTACAATTCGAACAAACAGGGACCTGAAGGCATCATGAACTATCTATGCAGCCATCCCCGAGGTCGGGGGCCAGGACGTAAGCCTGTAAGCCTTGGCACAGAGCACCTGGATGGAGGATCATAATAGCCTAGGTTTCATCGGGATGAACAGAGGCTTTTGATAAATGTTATGCAGGGGGCTGACGCCATCGGCTCCCTTAAGGCGAGTTGGCTGAAATGAAACCCTTATCAATCGTTGCTAATGAGTAGAAAAAGGAGAAGCCGTTCCCTCCGGGTGATCCTCCGGGTGATAATCTCATCGGCTTGTCTTGTGATTGGTTGCGATATTGGCGCATCTTTTCAAACATCCACCCGTCGTGGCAATGGAGAGCAAAGATCCCCTAATCCTGGCTTTGGGTTGCAGAGCTAGGAGAGCGGAGTCCGTTGGTCCTGCTACCAATGATTGGACCTGAATTTGTGGAGGATCCTGAGTATCGGGTAGGTTATTGCCGAATCCTTATACGTGTGGGTGGCTTTGTGGAGTAGATTACACAATTTAGAACGTGTTCTTACACGTCGAGGCATATTCAGCAAACAAATTACACTCCAATTCTCGGAGTAGGCTTTATTCGGTGGGTGCGCGTTCAGTTGACTCGGCCCAACATTACTTTGTATGGATGTCGCCGGGACCAGGGTACTTACTGCTAGTCCTTTATTTGCTGATTTCTCCGATGGCACAATTAAGTGCATGATAGTGCGATATGAGTCATGATGAGTGGCCGGTGATGGTTGCTTTTAATTGGTCCAACATACCAAGAGATGGCATTGGAATCAATACTTCATCTTGACCACCCGCTTGTCGCAATGCCTCTGGCAAGCGGTTGTCGACAAACCCCCTTCCGAAGGCGAAATCGGCATGTCAGAAAAAGGCGGGTCTCTTTCTCCCGGGACGCTCCGTCTGGAGTTAAAGGACGATGAAAAAGAGGTCCTTAGGCGACAAATCGACACCCCGGAGTCGCAGATGAGCCGCTTTACTCTTTTGTATACCTGCACAACACCCTATGAATTACTTCTTCTGGTTATCAGCTCAATTGCAGCCATCATTGGGGGAGCCCTTCAACCTGTGTCTTTTGTGAGCTGCTCTCCGCCGGTATTCTATCTCCCAAGCTGATATCCCTCGTATAGCTCCTTTTGGGAGGCTTGGCTCAATCATTCAAAGAGTTCTTCATCGGAACGTCCTCAGGATCGCAACTTTCATCCCTGGTCGCGAAATTCGCCCTTTACTATGTATATATCGCCATCGGACAATTTGTTTCGGTCTACATCTCGACAGCCGGATTCATGGTCGGTGGAGAAAAAATCACCCAAAGACTCCGAGAGAAATACCTCGCCGCTATCCTTCGCCAAAATATCGCATTCTTCGATGTCCTAGGAGCTGGAGAGATCACAACCAGAATCACCTCGGACATGAATCTGATCCAAGATTCGTTGACCGGCAAGCTATCTCTGACTTTGTACTCCTGTTCCAACTTCGGGGCAGCGCTCATCATCAGTTTCGTGAAAAGTTGGCGTATGGCGCTTATTCTGATATCGGCCTATGTCGCAGAAACTGGATCAATGAGTGTCTTCTCTTCATTCATGGTCAAGTATACCCACAAGTCACTGGCGGCATATGCAGACGGATCGACAGCTGCCGAGGAAGCCATCAGTTCAATCAGGCACGTAACTGCGTTCGGGATTCAAGACAAGTTGGCCGATCGGTACCAAAGGTTTCTCACCCAGGCCGAGAAATATGGTCTTAGAAGTCGCATTGCTCTTGCGGCCATGATGGCCGTCATGAATGGTGTCATCTTCTGGACCTATGGACTGACATTTTGGCAAGGATCTCGTTATGTGGTTGTTGGAGACGTGGAACTGGGGGCGCTGATCACCATCCTCCTTGCTACCTTGACCGGAGCATTCACATTCGGTAACATAGCACCCAACTTCCAAGCGTTTTCAACCGGTATAGCAGCCACAGGAAAGATTCTTGAAACAGTGTCTAGGGAATCACCACTGGATCCATCCTCCACCACAGGAAGAAGACTGGAAGCTGTGTCCGGGACGATTGAGCTCAAGAGCATTCGCTATGTTTACCCCTCGAGACCGGATGTCCTCACTTTAGATGATGTAAATCTTCGATTTCCAGCTGGCAAGACGACGGCCATTGTTGGTGCCTCTGGTTGTGGGAAAAGTACATTAGCAGGCTTGATTGAAAGATTTTATGAACCACTAAACGGCGAAGTTTGTGAGAGGTCTTTCCTGTGCGCGATGAACCGTGCTAATATTGACAAAATAGTACTCGATGGTCACGATATCGCGACTCTTAATTTGCAGTGGTATCGCCAACAAATAGCAATCGTGACACAACACCCCACACTCTTCGCCACAACTGTATTCCAAAATATCAGATTTGGTCTGGTCGGCACCGAGCACGAAAATTCCCCTCCTGATGTGATAGAAAGCCTTGTCTTCGATGCCGCCAAGAAGGCGAACTGCTTTGATTTCATCTCCGACCTGCCGAAGGGCTTCCACACCAGTGTCGGAGAAAGGGGCTCCTTGCTTTCGGGGGGACAAAAACAACGAGTCGCCATCGCACGGGCTATTATTAGCAATCCAAAAGTCTTGCTACTGGATGAGGCTACTTCGGCCCTCGATGCCCAGGCTGAGAGGCTGGTACAGGCGGCGCTCGATGTTGCTGCTAAAGGTCGGACAACGATCACAATCAGTCATCGGTATGCGTTTTCATTTAATCTTGACGACACACGCTGATCATTTTTCAGACTATCTACTATCACGGCGGCAGAAAACATTGTTGTTATGTCTCACGGGCGTGTTGTTGAGCAAGGAACCCACAGCGACCTACTTGAGAAACGATCAGTGTATTACGAGTTGGTGGAGAAGCAGCGCATGTCCACGGAGAGAGATGTCGGCCCCAGTGAAGGAAAGTCCATGTTCGATGTAGATGCGGAACTCCCCGGTTCGAAAGATGAGGGTAATGAGTCCAACAAGCACACGTACCAAATTGAGCAGGACCCAGTTTCTGAAGGCCAGGAGGGAGATTCAGACGGCAAGGCTGACGGAAGATACTCCTTATGGGAGTTGATCAAGTTCGTCGCCAAGTTCAACAAACAAGAGACATTTACAATGCTTTGGGGTCTGTTCTTTTCGGTTATTACAGGCGCAGGAAACCCCACGTAAGACTCCTTCATCATGCGGTGTGCAGAGTATTGATGCTGACTATCCCACCAGGCAGGCTGTATTCTACGGCAAAGCTATCGCGGCATTATCGCTGCCTCCGAATATGTATGGACAGCTCCGCCATGATGTCAACTTCTGGAGCCTGATGTATCTGATGCTGGGAGGTACTGCATTTCTGGGGTGGGGAGCATCAGGTCTCTGTTTTGCCTACTGCTCCGAGCGCTTGATCCACCGGGCCAGAGATTCTTCCTTCCGCGCAATTCTCCATCAGGATATCTCCACGTTCGACAAACCTGGATTCTCGGCCGGTTCACTTACAGCGGCATTATCCACGGATGCTACCAACCTTGCTGGGATAAGTGGTGTCACACTGGGCTCTATATTCATTGTCTCGACGACATTGGTTGCTGGAGTGGCTGTGTCGATTGCTATAGGTTGGAAGCTGGGGCTCGTCTGTACCGCAACTATTCCCATCGTCCTTACTTGCGGTCTCGTCCGACTGAAGCTCCTTGGGGAAATTGCTCAACAGTCAAAGGCTGCATATGCCGCCTCAGCAACCTATGCTTGTGAGGCAAGCTCTGCTATCAAGACGGTTGCATCGCTAAATCTCGAGACCCATGTGCAAAAAGAGTACCACACCATACTGGAAACGCAACGAAAAAAGTCAGTCATTTTAACACTAAAGTCATCCATGTTTTATGCGGCTTCCCAGTCGGCCAACTTTCTCTGCATCGCGCTAGCCTTTTGGTATGGAGGAAGTCTGATCATCCACGAAGGCTATTCAATGGTGCAGTTCTTTATTGCTTACGCTGCGGTTATCGCCGGCGCATTCAGCGCCGGAGCGATTTTTTCCTTTGCGCCAGATATGAGCAAATCCCGTCAAGCAGCCCAAGATATCAAAACGCTGCTAAGTCGACCTGTCACCATTGACACCCGTCGAGAGACTGGTGAGCAGTTACCGAAAATGGATGGCAGCTTAGATATACGAAATATTTATTTCCGATACCCTAACCGACCGGAGAGAGTGGTTCTGAATGGCCTCAGCTTAAGTGTACGAACGGGACAATATATAGGTCTTGTCGGGGCAAGTGGATGTGGGAAGAGCACCATCATTTCTTTATTGGAGCGGTTCTTCGATCCAGAAGCCGGAAAGATCTTGGTTGATGGGAAAGACATTTCAAAGTTGAATATCAAGAGCTACAGGAGCCATCTTGCTCTAGTTAGCCAGGAGACGACTCTATACCACGGAACAATTAGGGAGAATATCATCATCGGGACCGACGACGATAATCTTTCCGAGGAGAGAGTCATCCAAGCATGCAAGGATGCCAACATCTACGACTTCATCCTCTCCCTACCGTAAGCTACCTCTTCCCTTACAGCCTTTTCTTGTCTGTTGAATTTGAACGGAGGCATACTAACGTTCCGCTTAGTGATGGTTTCTCGACGGTTATAGGCGCGAGAGGCGGCATGCTCTCTGGCGGGCAGCAGCAGCGGATAGCTATAGCGCGAGCGCTTCTCCGTGATCCACGCATCCTCCTCCTGGATGAGGCCACTTCCGCACTCGACTCGGAGTCGGAAAAGGTCGTCCAGGATGCACTGAATGCCGCAGCTCAAGGCCGAACGACAGTCGCTGTTGCGCATCGCATTAGTACGGTACAGAAGGCCGATTGTATTTATGGTGAGAACAGACCTCAATTCTATTGATAACTGGGCTAACCTGTCTTAGTGTTGCACGAAGGCAATGTTGTTGAACAGGGGACGCACCAGGAGTTAATGGAGCTGGGTGGAAGATACTTTGAATTGGTCAAGCTACAGAGCTTGGAGAGCGTTTGAGACCAGAAAACATAGACTATGATTTAATATATAAGAATATTCGTACACGTGCAAAGGAAGTTAGAAATAAGGTAATTCTAAAATGAAACTGCTATCGAGCATAGCCAGATATCGTGAAATATCTACACCGTTGCAGCTGCAGTCAACGGATTCCAGTCGTCCATCATGATTCTTCCGTCCAGTCAACACAGAACTATGGCTCTGATCCACCTCTCCCTTTCCGAAAGCCTCAAATTTTTTGAGATACCAATCCTTGCTCTTCCCCTCCTTCCCATCGCCATCAATAAATACTGCATCGGTCTCCGGGCGCACTAGATAGACGATGGTATACTTGGTACGGTTTGAGGGCATCCGGATGTCGCACCACACGATGCGAACTCGACTTAGTCTACCTTGAGAAAGAAGGTGCAGCGAGCCTCCTACGTTAATAATCGCATGGCTATCGCGAGGCAGAATATACGTCCACTCGTCCGTTCCCGTCATTGCGACTTGCAGCCCCGCCACATCGGTGATCACAAACGACAAGCTCCCCGCGTCCGTATGCGCAACGTGACCAACATCGTTAGCTGTGCCGTAGGGGAGATATTTCAGGAGCCCGAGCGCTGTCGTTGAGGTTTCGCCCGCTCGGTGGGTGGATGCGAGGTGGGATTTTCCCGTCAAGCCAAGAGATTGCGACAGGCTGTCCAGCATGGCGTGGCTAATGCCGCGAAGTGCAGTTATATTGGTTTGCGTAAAGTTACCGTTTGTTTGGAGTGGGCCTGGAGCGGCCATTGTGGTAGGATCCGCTATATTCCGCAGAGGGTGTTCAAAAATCTACGGATCGACTGATCAGCGAGTCCGAACACCGACAAAGAAATTCATTTATGGAACGGAATTTGCGAACCATGAACCCTTCAAACCCATCCTTTCGCCCTTCAACTGGCCCCGAGCCGACCCCTGCCGCCTTGTACCCCACGCTCATTTCTTGTGCATGATTATGGTCGGCTGCCCATCCACTCTTCTCCTACTGACGGAGATCGTACAGGGTATTGGAGATTTGGAACAGGCGTTGGATCTGACTGGCCGATAGAGAGCCGTTTTCCCAGTCTGTGCAGTCAAGATAGAATAACCCTGTGTCAGTGCAGGCGGCTAGTAGCTCGGCAGCGACGGCGGCCGGACTAGACATTAGTTTGCCCAGTGAGATGACTTTGAGGACAGCACTTTTGGGTGCGGATTGGGTAGACATTGTGGATTGGTTCAAGTAGGTTTGAATTGAAACTAGGTAACTAGGTGGAATTTACTCCGTAGTGATGAGATTAATTTATAGATGGGAACGGAAAACATTCAACGTATAAGACAGCCCTCATACCCTCGATATTACAATCATCGTATCTATGTCATGCGCAAGATAGTCCAACATTACACGCGATTCTCAAACCAAGATAGCAATGGGAGCCCTAGTTCTCACTCGCGTCAGCTTATCAGAAGCTGATCCCGGGGTCTGAATTTCGCGACAAGTGCGCCATGTGATGCCAAGAAGGTCAGCCAGATAGCCAAGGTGAATGGCTGACAGAGGGAAGATTATATTGATAAGCGCTAGCTCTCCTGCCCGGCGGCCAGCTTCAGTCAACGAATTTGTTTTAAAGAAAACAAGAGTGATATTGATAGTGATATATATCACGTGGATAAGGACACTAGAACTGTCTATAGACCGCAAATTCGATGCCTATAAATAAGGACTAGGAGAGTAAGATGCCGAGAGAGTAAAATAGAAAACGATTCCGCCTAGTTGATTAAGACGGAGCGAGTTTGGATCAGAAAGAGGCAAAAAAATGCCGTTAGCGGCAATTGTAGACCTTGACAAGTACTGCAGTACCAAGCAGATTTTGGTACTGTTTATCGGTACTGCAGTACCTCACAGTAGTATCGATATAGTACTACAGCTGCATAACTTGCGAAGAAATTACCCATTTTAGATGTATAAAATGCTGATTTAGCCGTATAAAGTCGTACTGTCAGAATTACATGATCTTGATCTTATTATTTACCGCTTATTACTACTTATTATTAGTTCTTTGTAGTAATTGCTATTTATTTAACTATTTCCTTTATATATTTCATATAATAATAAAAGAATTAGATAGTTTTTATAATTAATTTTGTAGTGATTTTGGTAGTGATTTTGGTAGTAGAAGTGTGACCAAGAGATATACAGTGATATAGCAAAAGTTTGGACACCCCCTTCCACTACCGCCTTCCTGGAATAGCTCTACAGTCTGGTATACTCGGCCTTTTATTGGTGGATACTGACCGGCAGAATCTGGGGTGCTCAAACTTTTGCTATGT
>CAJVRC010000882.1:1577237-1642557 GCA_911456345.1 Penicillium egyptiacum
TATATTTTAAACTTCAGATTCTACACCACTTAAATTTTCCGTACTTTCTTTTAAAATATACTAACAACGCGTTTTTTCACGCGTTTTCTTATAACACTAAGTAAGAATACTATATAGAATCATTTAAATAATAAGAAAACACGCGTTTATAGGCATAACTGCTAAGTAGTATAGTATTTTACCCGCCTAATACGCTGTATTTTTAGTATAATTAGTGTTTGCACTGTTTATAGTACTGCAGTACTTGTCAAGGCCTAGTCGGGAGAGGGCTGGTCGTTACCCGCCCTCTAAATGTTTTTAATGAGGTCTAGTCACGAGTTTAGTCGTGTTTACACTATTTATCGTACTATAGTACTAGTACTACGGCAGTACTAGACCCTTAGTCCGGTACTATAGTACTAGTTAAGGCCTCGTTAGGTCCCGTGCGAACCATATAAAGATGCCGAGAACAGTATAGGTAAGATACTATTAAGCAGATTTTTTACTAACGTATTTCACTAGCGAGCTGCGCACATGGGCGAGCTGCGCAGCCCAGAACACATAGTAAAAGCGATAAATTACAACATGATATTTCAACAGCCAACGCTTTTATTTAATTTAGTTACTCGCCGATAGCAATTGATAAGCATTTTTAGTATCATGTACCAATTTTGGATAAATCGAGAACTTGCATTGTTATAGTATCGAAAAATACATCGCCTAACTCCGGAAATATATATATCTCAGTCACAAATTTATTAAATTCCCCTAAACTCTAACAAGTGGTTAGATATCACATAAAAAGCATTAGGCTACCAGGAAAAGCTCATATAGACAACCGTCGTTGAAATATCATGTTGTAATTTATCGCTTTTACTATGTGTTCTGGGCTGCGCAGCTCGCCCGTGTGCGCAGCTCGCTAGTGAAATACGTTACTTATTAACTAGTAATTAGGTTATTGTCGCGAACTCAATTCCGACCGTTGCGACAATTTCGACCTGTTCGCAACTAGGGTGAAGAAGGAGAGTACGGAGTAATGTAACTTACTGGCATTCCTTACATACATACCAGAACACGGTGACAATAAAACTTACAGTGGATTTCAAAATCAAACAGTGGTATTTTACTAGAAACAAGGCGAATCCTATCTCTTACTCAGTGTGAGTATAGGCCTGAGATTTGTTGAGGATAATCTCAGCCAAGGCCATCAAACTGCCACCGGACAACAACTCCAGAACTTGCACATTGGCATTAGCCTCACGGGCAATCCAGTTGCGGATCTCAATAGCCACCAGCGAGTCAAGACCCAACGAAACCACTGAAATCGAGGGATCCATATCCTCCAAGGAGAGAACAAGAACCTGGGCTAACTTCGCGGCCAGCGCCTCGTAGCACACTCTCAAAGCCTCCTCTTTAGATGAGGCAGCCGATAGGGTGACATGCAGCGGCACAGACGGGCCGTTGTGCTGTGAGCTGCTCCCTAGTGTGCCCTTGGTGGCCTGATATAGCACGCTAAACCTCGCGTCCTGAGCCCAAAAGTTGTTGTCGAGGGAATCCAGTCGCAGTCCTGTGATGCACTGCCCAGAGCAAGACTGGTCGAGATCACCGGTCAGAGCCGCGGCTACCAGCGCGAGGACTTCCGACTCGTCAATAGTCTGGCTGCCGATATTCTTCAATACTTCCTGGCGCCGCTGGGTGTCGGTATCGGCTAGGTAACCGACGTCACTTACTGCAGCTAGGTCGATTGATGTTCCTGGAAGACCAAGGGATCTGCGATATTCTATGAATCCATCCAGGAATGAATTTGCCGCGGAGTATGCTGCCTGTCCACGATTGCCGATGATGCCGGCCACCGATGAGAGGGCAATGAAGAAATCTAGTGGGGAATTGATCAGCGTGTTATGAAGATTCCAAGCCCCTTCTACCTTGCTGCGTGCTACGGCCGTGAAGTCTTCTAGAGACATGTTTTCGAAGAGCATGTCCTAAGTAAGGTCAGTAATTGAGAATAGTAATGTAAACGGGCTCTTATCGTAAACTTACACGAAGCACCATCGCACCGTGGATAACACCACGTACAGGGGGAAGGCCTTCCATCTCTTCGTTAAGCAGAGCCTCGACAGACTCCTGGCTGGTGACATCACAAGCCTTGATGACAATCCGCACTCCTAGGGGAGCTAAAGTATCAACCAAAGCTTGAACCTTGTCATTAGTCGCCGCTCGACGAGACACAAGAACAATGTTCTTTGCACCCTTCGAGGACATCCACTTGGCTATGCTTCGGCCTAGACCACCAGTGCCACCGATCAAGATGTAAGATGCATCAGGTCGCAAGAGAGTGGAACTGGTCTTGGGAGCGACAGCCTGAAAAATGAACCATTAGATTTGAATATATAATTGCGGATAATGTATTTTTGGTTACCTTGACTTGGTCACCTCCATGGGGAACCACCACAATCTTACCCATACTCTTGCCGGTCTGTAGAGTACGGAATGCCTTCTCGATATCAGAAATTCGATAAGTCGAAAGTGGTAGGATGGGATGCACCGATCCTTCACCAATCAACCGACAAACGTCACTCAGGAGGCGTTTCATCAGCTGTGGCTTGAACTTCCCAACCCTGGTCAGATCAACCGATGAGAATGTGACGTTGTGTTCAAAAGGCTGCATGTCAAGGCGAGTATTCTTCGTTATATCGGCCTTGCCAATCTCGATAAATCGTCCGAATGGCGCAAGGCACTCCCAAGTCTCGCGCAGAAGATCGCCTGCTAGGGAGTTGACAATGACATCCACGCCAACCTCACCGGTGGCTCTGCGGATGCCGCGAGCAAAAGATGCATCACGACTATAGAAGATGCGGTCTTCGGGAATACCGTACTGGCTCTTTAAGAACTGTTTCTTATCGAGGCTTCCGATTGTAACAAAGATATCTGCGCCGATCATATGTGCTAGCATTATAGCGGCTTGACCAACACCACCGGCACCGGCGTGGATTAAAACTCGCTCGCCAGCTTGCAGCTGACCTAGGTCAAACAGAGAGTAGTATGCAGTACAGAATACAACTGGCACTGTGGCTGCCACCTCGAATGACATGTCACCTGGGATTTCCGCAGCACTGGTTGACGAGCATCGTGCGTAGGTCGAGAAACAACCCTCTGGCATAGCCATAACTCTTTGGCCAACCTTGAAATTCTTCACATTTGATCCTACACTGGAAACAATGCCACTGCATTCAATTCCAATATACGGCTGTGCAAGCTGGCCCATAGAGACCACAATGTCTTTGAAGTTGAGACCGCTTGCTTTGACCTGAAGCTCGATCTGGCCCTCACCTAGTGGTAGGGGATTGTCGTCTACAAAGTAGAGGGAATCGAGAGAACCTGGATTGCCGATCTGTATCTTGAAGCGTCGCCCAGGCTGACTGAATGGTTGTGTTGAGATTGTCATCTCGTGAGTCTCATTGTGGACGAAACTATTAGCAGCAGCATCTTCCACTACGCGTTGGACAAAGAGCTCTGAGCCTTTACTCTTGAACTCGAGATCCTTTGAGAGATCGGTTCCATCAGTGGGCCATAGAGCACTAATGGCTGCCTGAACAGGCTTCTCAGGATATCCCATGTCCCCAGGAGCCAATCCAAGAGTAGCTATCCTGGCCAAGGTCTCCGAGCGCAAGCTGCGAGCCAGGCCGACCGTCATTTGAGCATCGGGAGAATCGGTCCGGTAGACCCAGAGCACAGCTTTAGCATTGAGCAGCGCCTTCTTGAGCTCCTCGAATACATTCTCGGTGAGGTATCGCAGAGAGCTAGCTCCAGTCTGGAGTAGAACAAGATGCTTTTGAGAGAAGTCCATTTCACCGAAGGTTCCGACGGAAACCTGCCACCCAGGTGCCTCAGACAGTGTAATGCTTAATTTATCAGCGATACCATCAGCTTTGCCAAAATGGGCGATGAATAGATCATGCTTTTGTTTGATAGGATTTCCATTTGCACGCAGTTTGCCTGTCTGCTCTGTATTTCCATTCATGTTTGCGTTGCCGTGCGTGTAAGTATGGCCATGAGATTCTGCGAGGCCATTGCAATCTTGAGCATCTCCTTCAACGTTGTTTTCAATCTCCGCCAAGGGATGCCAATCAATCTTATAGCACAGCTTGCGGGTGTCTTCACGGTGAATGCCTGGATTTCTGAGGGGAGTCATTATCAGACCATTTATTGTAATTATGGGCTCTGTGGAGCCCTCTTGGGTGGCAAATAGGTCAAATTTGGTCGGCTCAGGGGAAGGCAAGCTGGGACTGCCACTGCAGTAAGCTTTGAGATATCCACCAGGAGTGGTTGGAACGTCGAGACCGACTGTAATACGCTTGATCATTGTCGGCATGTAGAGTGTGTCCAGATCCATTCGGCCCAATCCCTGCCCAAGGAGCGGCCAAGCAAAATGTAACAGTCCATCGAGGAACGATGGGTGAACAGTCAAGGGAGGTTCAAATCCCTTCGGCATGACACTGCGGGTGTCTCTAACGTGCAGATCGCCAAACGAGTGGTTAGGGCTGGAGTAGCAGTTATCAATATCCTGGAAGATAGGACCATAGCCAGCTCCTAGATCACTAAGAACCTGGTACATGTGGGACATATCCAGGTAATTAGTAGCCGATTCCTGAATTCGGGCAATTCGACCTTTTGTGTAAGTGATTTGAGTCTCGAACGGGCTCGAGATCGCAGCCGCCTGCTGTTTCGGATTGGAGCAAACCTGCACCTGCCCAGTACAGTGCTCTGTCCACCCTCGTTTTGAGGTCCATGAACAGACACGGAACTCATCCCAAAGATCGGAAGACCCACGGGTACCTTCAGTGTAGGGGCGGAGAGTAATGGTGGTCTCTGTATCGGTGTCATCGCTGAGCACAAGCGCCGAACCCACAATGACCTCCCTCAGTTCAAATTGGGAGATTTGGATACCATCTTGCTCGGCGCGTCGTCGAGCGGCTTCAATGGCCATCACCAACTATTGGACAGTCGGTAAACATAATTTAGGTATTTGATCCTTCAGTAGACTTACATAGCCGGCCAGGGGGTAGACGACCATTCCCTGCATCTTGTGGTCCCGGAGATAGGGCACCTCATCTAAACGAATGATATTCCGCCATGTTGGCTCCAGATCATTTGAATAATTTGCCAACACCCCCAAGACGTCGTTCCTGGCATGATCTCTGACCGCATGCTTCTGAGAAATACGGGCAACGTGCCAGTACCGAGTCCCATGTTGCCAAGGGTAGCGAGGCAAGTTAGTCAAAAACCAACGGTTTGCTGCACTAGTCTTGGGAAAATTGACTCCTGTCATATCGAGTGTGGCACCTCGCACATAGGCAGCAGCAGCGGTATCTAAGATCGACTCAGCTGCGTCAACTTTACGAAGAATGGTTGGTGCATATGCAATCTTGGAGACGGTGGGACCCAAGCTCTTTAGAGTATCCATGATGGGGCCCTTCGTTGTAGAGTGTGGACCAATTTCAACGAGAAGGTTGGGCCGTGTCTCATCGTTCGAAACAATCTTGCCAAGGGCGTCAGAGAACAACACCGGTGATGTCAGGTTCGCAATCCAGTATTCTGGACCAAGTTCAGAAGGTTCTGCGAAGCGCCCAAATACAGAAGAAAAGAATGAGGCCGTTGCCGATGGGAAATGATGAATAGTCTTAATCGCAGCCAGGTAAACCTCGGCAACCTTCTTCATGTGGTCGGAATGGTAGGCAACATCAATCTTCAATTTTCGGTTGAAAAGTTGCTTGTCTTGGAGAACCTTTTCGAGTTCATTAATTGCGGACACGTCTCCCGACACCGTCACACTGGATGGACTGTTCACGCAAGCGACGGTGGCGTATCCAGAGAGGGTCTTCAACATCGGTTGAATAGCCTCGCGACTAGTGCCAATAGCAATCATGGTGCCCTTGAGGGACGGGAACGACGACTTGAGCAATGAGGTCATTTGCCCACGCCAGTATGCCAGAGCCATAGCTCCCTCCAAGTTATAAATCCCCGCAGCGTAGGCTGCACTAATTTCTCCAGAACTGTGACCAATGACTGAAGAAGGATGGATCCCCCAAGATTCCAGGAGATTGACTAATGCAATCTGAAGTGCTGTGCAGGCCGGTTGACTCAGATGGGAGGAGTCAATCTCAGAGGTGGCGGCGTCCTTTTTCAGCTCTTCGATAAGGGAGAATTTAGCGCCGAGATCTCGTAGGCATTGATCGGCTCGTTTCATAGCCAACTCGTAGACAGGGTATTCATGCATAAGAGGAACACCCATCTGTGCCCATTGAGCCCCTTGACCAGTGAAGACGAACGAAACAGTCGGGGTGCCTAGAACCCGGGAAGGGTTGATCTTCAGTTGAGCAAGACGGATTCCAAGGTCATCTAGCGAGGTAGCTGACACGCCAATACGGTATGGGAGTTGGGACATCTTATTGCCTAGCGTATAAGCAAAGTTTCCGAATAGAGACTTTTCAAAGACTTCGGGATGTTGTTCGAAGTAGATACCGTAGTCTTTGATCCTAGTGCGTAGAGACTCCTTGTCGTTGGCAGAGATCAAGAACAGCTTTCGTTTGGGGTCCACCTCGACATCCTCAACAGCTTCATCCGGAGCTTTCGATGATAGCGGCGCCCTCTCAAGAACAGCATGTGCATTGGTTCCTCCAAACCCGTAATTAGAAACGCTCAGGTATTTCTTGCGAGAAGGCCAGGGTCGCGTCGTCATTAGCACTTTCATATTCCACTCGCTCATAGGTATATTAGAATTCGGTTTCTTGAACTCGGCGTTCGGAAGCATCAATTCTCGATCAAGCATCATGGCTGCCTTAATGATGGCAATTATACCACTGGCACCCTCCAGGTGCCCAATGTTGGATTTGACTGATCCGATGTAAAGCGGGTTCCTCGGAGTCCGATTCTTTCCAAGTGCCGCATGGACTGCTGCAGCTTCGATGGGATCGCCGGCCTTTGTTCCAGTTCCATGCATTTCTACAAACCCGCATTCGTCCGGGCTGATATTGGCCTCTTCGTAGACCCGCCGTATTAGTTCTTCCTGGGCCTGACCATTCGGCAGTGTAATCCCTTGTGTTCGCCCATCTTGATTGACTCCTGAATGTACAATGACAGCTCGGACGGGGTCTTTGTCGCGCAAAGCGGCGTCGAGGGGTTTCAGAATTACCACACCAGAGCCTTCGCCTCGGGCAAAACCGGACGTGGCTCTCTCATCGAAGGAGAAGGTTTTGCCCTCATCATTAAATAACCTATATACCTCCGGGTATTCAGATCATATGGTCCCGGACTTGACTTGGGGAACACGGAAATACTGACTGTGACATGGACATAGAAACCCAAATATCCGGAACAAGGCTAAGACGACAACCAGCCACGAGGGCTTCCTTGGACTCCCCACTTCGCAGGCTCTGTACTGCATAGTGGAGTGCAACAAGCGAGGAAGAACAAGCCGTGTCCACTGTGATACTGGGCCCTCGTAGATCGAAGAAGTATGAGATACGGTTGGATTGCAGTGAGGCCGCACAGCCCGTGGCTTGGTGCATGGGGATGGTCTCCACGTCGCGGACGTTATTGAGCTCATAATCAGAGAAATTACCACCGGCAAAGACGCCCACGTTCCGGCCGGCAAGACTCTCTTTGGGAATGCCAGCACTCTCTAAAGCTTCATACGTGCACTCCAACAGCAAGCGCTGTTGAGGGTCCATGGATGTAGCTTCTTGGACGGTGAGGTTGAAGAAGGGAGCATCAAAGCGTGCAATGTCCTCGTCGAGGAAGTAGCCTCCCTTTGGGTTAAAGGAACCAACCTTGGAGGGGTTAGGGTGGTGGAAGGCTTCGACGGAGAAACGGTCTTTGGGGATGGGCGACCAGCCACTTCGAGCTCGGGTACATAGTTCCCATAGGTCACTGGGAGATGTAACTTGCCCCGGCAGCCGGCAGGCATACCCGATGATGGCGATAGGCTGCGGCACGCCGTTCTCGCCAGGAGACGCACCTTCATCAGCACCGTTCATGTTTGTCATGGTGAAAAGTGCAGAAGGTGCAATTGTAACGCGAGTCTGAAGGATTTCTGGGGGTCACATAGACATCGGGGAAATTGGGGGAAACGACTGCCTAGGTGGCTATCGTGGGTTATATAGCGTTGCAAATTGGACCCCACCCCAGCTCTTCTAATGCGGGCCATTTTGGGGGCGTACAGCTCAATGAAGCTGTCTCTGCTCCGGGCCATCGGTGCTCTGCTAGTATTGGGTGATCGGTGGTTATTCCCGAATTGGCGACTTTGGACTGAAATGTTGTACCGTCCCACATTATTCGATATAGAAATCGCTCAATGTCTGTAGTTAGCAAGTTGATGCTCGGCGGAAATGCCGTGCTTTTCGAATGTCTCAACAATTGGAATGTTTCATTTGCTTTACACCACTTGTACAGCCCGAGCGGTAATTTGTTTCCTAGTATTTTGATTTCTATATTTCCTTGTCACCCCCCCTTTTTCTTCAAGTACACAGGTTCAGACTATACATTCCTTCATAGATATTTGCAGGTCGATCCAAGATGAGGTTCTTATGTCTTCATGGCGCCATTGGCAACATCGATGTAGGTGATAGGAGACACCTTCATGAACATCCATACTGACTTTTCTATCCCAGAATATTAATATCCAGCTTGGCAAGTATCATCTAGAGTTGAGGACTAGAGATGACAATGCACTGACAATGTTGCAGATCCACTGGTGAAGCAGATGGCCGTGGACGGTTTCGCTTCCTTCCACTATATCAACGGTCCTGTTGCTGTGTCTCCTCCGACAGGTACGGTCCGTCCGAGCCCAAACACTACCTAGGTAATAAAAACCGATAATCCGATTTTCTCTCCTAGGGTTCGCGGAGTATTTTGGTATCGGGCCGCATTATCGGTGGTTGGAGGATGGAGGAGTAGCAGAGGGCTCAATGATCTCTCGTGTTCGAAAGTCTCCGCAAGGGTCGTGTCCCGAAGACGCAATGAGAGCCTTGGGCAAGGACTGGGATGGCCATTGGAACAATCACCGTCAAGTCATGGAGTACCTTTATGATACACTGGAGAAGAATCCCGATATCGAAGGGATCCTCGGATACAGTGAGGGTGCTACGATGGCTGCGAGTCTAATCCTGGATGAGCACAGAAAGGCTCAGAAATTCGGGCGTCCTCGTCGCATCAAATGCGCGGTTTTCTTTACCGGCTGGCCTCCTCTCTCCCCTGAGGATGACATGGTCCTGGCAGATGAGAGCGACTATACTGTGGACATTCCCACACTTCATGTGGTTGGTGCAGATGGTAATCTTGATCTTGATATCTATTGCCCCTGCTTATACGATATACTCACTATATATCTTTGTCGCAGACCCCTACCGATACGGTGCACTAGCCTTATTCAACATTTGTGACCCTGATACCGCAGCGATGTTCGACACTGGACGGGGTCACATCATTCCTCGGTCCGGTCCGGTCATCACGGAGTTGGGGAATGCCGTGCGAGACTTAGTCGACAGAGCGTATCAAGCGTAGTCAATGGCGTCAGTTCATGGGAAGCATGAAGCCATTCTGTGCTCGGTGTGGTATGATAAGGCCCGTTGCAGAATACACAAACTCGGGCATGAGGTGTTCCAGATTCTCAAAGGCCATATTCTGCAAGATATTTAGATCTTGGACATCGGCATATATAGTTATCCAAAGAAATATCATCTAGCGTTGCGTCTTGCCTTCTTGATAGAGTAAAACCCAACCTGAGTATCGCCCAATTGGGATGGTATACCACCCAGCAGCTGTTATTATAGCTTCTCCGAGTTATAACATCCTCTCCAAAACAGCTCACGTCGAAATTGGGAACTTGCCTACTGCGATTTCACTCTCCCAAAGCGGTATGCTTCCTCGGGTGTACTACCGTTCTCGAAATTCTGGAAGATCTGACTTGATAGAGCTCCAGGGCAAACCCCGAGCTCAAATATTCAGCCGAAACAATAAGCTTAAAGTTTGAACAACGATTAAGCTGAGATATGAGATATGACAGGCCAAGGTCATAGATCGCAATCTCAAAAGGTCTGGCTCCACACTTCGACGTTTGGTCTCATGTATCTCACCATACTCTAACCCGAATAATGTGAGAGAATAGCCAAGACGAATGTCATTCATATTATCACCAACAATTAGGATTCGAAACAATCTCAATCGCATATGAATACCACATCAGACCGCGTCCTAGCCAGCCTCTGACGTACCAGTACTACGTAGGCTCGGGGGGTTACTAAAGCAACGGTCAACAAAGTCGGGCATTTCCCCATTCAACGCCAAAGTCATAATAAAATAAAACAGGCGAAGAAGTAAAAGTTGGGTGGTACATACTAAAAGTTGGAACTACGTCATTTTGCCTTTTTTAAGACATAGTACTACCTAGAATCAACTCCCTCTACCTAGGGTAACAATAGTAAACAGGGAACTATAAATATCCAATTATTCTATGCAAAAGCTGAACCTCTGGTGTCACATATGTACTATGTAAGTACTAAGGTAAATGATTTCAGGTCCAAGTTTCATAAGGTTGACCCCTGGCCTGTCCAACCTATATATGTGCCTATACGTACCGGATTTTCCCTGGCGGGTGGGACTTTCCTATTTGAGCTGCGGCCGCTTTTATGAGGGTGCCCAGACTCAGGCTCACTGAGTAGATGTCAGCAAGGGCTTAGATCAGTGATCAGGCTCAGATCAGTCACGTGTAGAATGACTGATGCTCAGTGAGTGCTCATTGGATGCCCTCTGATTACTGCCTTGGTACCTAGTCACTCATGGATGAATACGCTTGAGTCTAATCAGTGAGCAACACTGACGTACTTAGCCCGCCGTAGACTATACCTAGAAAGGATTAGCCCCTATAGGGCAGTTTATACTATGATAGTTAGTTCGTTGATAGTATTGCTACTGCCCTTATTTTTGATATGCACTCCCAAGTGAGCAACATGCGCTCCCAGGAACCTATTGGCACCCAGGAACCTCCCTGAGTACTCCTAGAGACCAGCTTCCTGCCCCAGGAGCGGCCGCATCGTTCCCAGGAGCCCCTGGATGTCTACTTGTAGGTGGGGCTATACTCTAGAACCCGGACCAGAGAATACATAGACTGTTCATCACGCTATGAAAAACATGACTTGCTCGACTTTATTGTCTATCCACGTTTCTTTCCCTAGCGGCCTGTGAGTTATCACATGCTCTTGTACCCACCTCTTGATCCTGGGACAAAAAGTAGGGTTCCTAGGAGCAGGGTGGCTCGGATTTAAGATGCCGGCAATTTGAAGCCCATTGGCAGCTGAGTATTTCAGAGAGCGACCCCTCTTTCCAAAATATATGCCACGAATTTTCAATCTCATTACTTTGGAGTCTCTTTTCATTATCAACCTCTTAGACCAATCGTGTGACAATACCCCAAGTTCATCGGCTCTGCGAAGATGCTGCTTTTAGGACTTCCACTGGAAACCCTTCTGTGGATTGGCAATACTCTCGGTAAGAAAGACCTTCAAAACCTACGTCTTGCGTCTCGAGAATTCAACATTATCTTCAGAAAGAGCCTTTTCGGTGGCATCGACTTTGGAGAAACCCCGTCGATTCACTGGGCGATCGATCATAGAAGTTTAGGCGTCATATCATGTGGGTGTCAGGCTTTTTCTACGGAGCCCTTAGATTTCAAGCTAGAATTTAGGGAGGGCTTCAAAATCCATACGGTAGCAAAAAGCACATCAAGTAAGTGACAGAAGCAGAGCTTGGTCCTCCAGTCCTAATATGCCACCGTTCGATCAATCCAAATAAAACCGTTTGTGTGCACCGGACACTAGATAGGTAATTTATAAATACTTTGAGAAGATGGCATGTCTAGCTTTTTGGGCCAGGCTTCCTTTAAGCTCCACGAATCGGCGTGGGAATTTTTCGCCCAGCCAAACTTCGACTACAGCTGGATTGATGGCGGGGCTATGCGTACTTGGTACCTGGCATTTGTTTATAGTGAGTCTCTTGGGTTGAGTATGATGTCTTTACGGAAGCTAACGAATATTCTAGGTCTTGGTGGTGCTCCTTAGGAGGGATTCAAGTCTTATTTCTTGGTGATATGGAGTTGGGGGTTAATTTGCTTATGTTTATTTCTTTTGGCACACTTTTACGATGTGTTGTCCGGGTATGTCGACGTCTGAACCTAAGTGCTATTTAAATAATTTGCTATATCAAGCGCTTGTCGGTGGACATTTTGTGTCGTTGGCGTATATTCACCTTACAGTCATGCCCTTATATCATCTTAAGCTAAATGAATCAGATTATATGTTGTACTAAGGAGTAGCATCTCTTAGAAGCGGTATCTCCTAGAGTCCCCTCTGCTCCTTCCTTATTTCACTAGGCAGGAAATGTCTAGGCACCTTCCTCATCAGACCTCTCTTTCCCTTATGTTCTCCCCTACCCTTCTCTCTTCTTTCTTCTTCTCTTATCCCTTCCCTCCCATCTCTTCATTGTCAACGAGGACGAGAACCATTGCTACCGCCACTGTCTCTTGCCAACTGGCACAGTGTGCCGATTATTCTAAAGTTTCATCCGATTGACAAGGTAAGGATGACTCATTACTCCAAACCTTATCCGAAACTTACTAAGACCATATAAGTTTCCGACGCCGGAATGTCTGCACCTTCTATCCTCGTGAATTCCCTTTCGGAAAACCTTATGTTGGCCTCAAAGACCAGACATTCAGAAATGTCTGATAACTCGGACTCCCCAGAAGTCGAGCACTCAGACGTCGAGTGCTTCGAGGCGCTGCCCGACGACACAGTCGAAGTCATCGGGTCGACGGAGAGTGCCATCCGGAAGATTATCAGAGAAAACAAAGAAACAACCGACGTGGTGAAATATATACGTTTCACAAACGTCCCACTAGCTATTGCGGACAAGTTTTCTCTGCGTAATACTCGGCAGATGTTTAATCGCAGCACTCGATATATGATCATCAAGCTCTTAACTGGGGCCCATGAAACAGCTTCACGCGGCCTAGGTGGTGCAGTGCAAAATGAGATATACAATATGGGGCTAGACGAGTCGATCCGCCCGTTAGGGTCCAAAACCATCCAAGGTGTGTTTTGCAGAAAGGAGGCCGACGCGGCGTATGGCCCTACGCAACCAGTTCCAGGTCGCAATCCAAAATGGCCGGCCGTTGTGGTCGAAGTGGGAGTATCAGAGTCATATCGAAAGCTGCGGGCAGATGCAGAATGGTGGCTCACGAACTCGAGGGGCGATGTGAAGCTTATAATTATCGTGTCCATCAGTCGAAAGACCCCCAACATCAAGTTTGAGACTGTTGCTTTAGACCCGACCGTCAACTCCTTACGACTACAGCGACCCCGCTACGTCCCAAAGATACGGCAGACCATTACGGCATCCCGCGACGCAAAACACCATCAGGCCAGCAGTACCTTTGACCATTGGGTTTGAAGAATTGTTTTGTCGTCAACCAGTCCCGCCTGAACACAATATTGAACTATCACCTGATCGGTTGGGACGGATCTCAAAACACGTGTGGGGGGAGCAAGGATTCTAGCTTATTATTACCTCTATACCTCTGTTAGTTCTCTTAGGTAGCTTCTTCAATAACACAATCTTTGCTACAATAATCGTGGAGTGATTGTCAAAGTGCTATATAGATTCTTGAAGACAGGGGACGCGACAGAGAAAGATGGCTGTAGAAAGAAGAAGAATGAAGGTCATGAAGGTTTATTTAGTACATGTTATTTATTTGCCATGCTATTTATTTGCCATACTTTATCTCTTATACTTTATATATACCCCACGGGATTATTATTACTTGAAGCTTTTCGAGGTATGATGGTTGTGGGTTTCATCTGGTACTTCTATGTTGAGAACACGAACTTGTCTCTTGAGGGATTGACAGCTGTTTAAAATCAAACATGGGGCTGGGAACGCAATTAGCTGGACAGAGGCAACCATGATAGCCCGTACGGAGGTGGAGTGCCAGTCACCTGTCCTAAATCGCAACAACTGCCAACATTATTTCGTTTTCTATAGCCAAGACTCTTCATCGGGGATGCTTTTTGAGGAGAGAAACACAGTGAGTCTAGTGTAGAGAATCTGTCAACCGACCGTATCAATGCCAAGAGCTTCGAACTTGACATACGACGCAGATTTTTCCATCTCGTATGTATGGCATTGTCAAAAGTGTGCAGTTGTGCTGTCAATATTCGCATTTATATGCCCCCAAAGAAACCAAGACGATCTCAGTCCGTTTCGTGCATATTATTGGCCGAGTGTTTAATACATGTTTGAGAGTCCTAGAATCAAACGCATGCATCTCCGTTGCTCCAGATTTCCAACCGAGACTGTTAGGTTCTGATTGACCCAGTCCTATTAAAGCATCGGCTGTACTTTTGGTAGCTTTGAGGGTTTCCAGAAGGACATAGACGCTCTGCTGCGCAGCTTTTGCGGCTTAGACCAATTGGTTCGACCATCGTGAGCAAAAGAAATGCCAATATAGAGTACGGTCAGTTGATGCAGCATAAAGAGTAGATGAAGGCTGAGCTCACTATGGTATATTCCAAAGCAGTTTGTGTTTGGCTTCGTAGTATGGTGGCAGAGCAATGATGAAGACCATTGTTTTCGGAGGGGGTGACTAGATATATATCCCTTTTACGATGGCATCACTTTAGGTAGAAACGCTGGGGGGAGGGGTCAATGTTTCGAGTTTCTAAAATGGCTTGTCTTCGGCTTATAAACTACTTAGCAATAGCGAAGACATGACGTTATACGCTTAGGAAAGCCTTCGGCTTATGCGCTCATTAGCGAGAGAAGTGGTTCATCGTTGTCATCTACGGAATCTCTAGTTGCCTTGATATAGAGAAGGGTTCTAGATCTTTAAGGAAACCTATCTAATCGCCCTCGTCCTAGTAGTAATCTAAAGCCCGATTAGGGAATTGCTAGGCTTATAAGCGAAGTATTCCGAGGGGAATTCCTAGGAGCATAGGCTGAAATAGAAAATGATAGGTCAATTGAACAGCCCCGCTATAAGTTTTTTACTTAGATAGGATCGAGACCGCTAGAACGAACTGTTACGTTGACTACGCCAGTCTTTTTTTAATGGGCGATCTAAATGGGAAGGGTTGTACGTGATGGGATTAGCGTGTCGTATTTTATTGATATAGCTTACTTAGGTCGCTTATCCCTACACTTAGTGAGCACTCAGTGAGTGGATCAGGGTGCTTAGGGATGATCAGGATTCAGGTGATGCTTAACGTGTTTCACTACCGAGTGGCCACTACCACCGAGTGGCCATCTCCAAAACACATAGTAAATGCGATAAATTACAACTTGATATCTCAACAACGGTAGTCTATATGGAGTTTTCCTAGTAGCTTAATGCTTTTTGGGTGATATCTAGCTTCTCTAGGGAGTTTAGAAAATATTTATGACTTCGTGATTGCGATATATATATCTTTCAGGATTTGAGTAACGTAATTTTCAATACCATAACAATGCAGTTTTTCGATTTTCTTAAAATTGATATACATGGTTAAAAATCCTTATCAATAGCTATCTAGTGAGAATGAAATCAGACAATAATGCGGTTGTTGAAATATAAGGTTGTAAAATATTGCATTTACTATGTGTTTTGGAGATGGCCACTCGGTAGTGAAATACGTTAGTTAGTGAGCAGATCACGTTGATTATGTAATGGCACGTGATCAAGTCAGAATACTTAGGGACGTGCTCAGTTTTACTCAAGTGATCAAAAAGCGGCAAGAGGTGAGCACTAAAATGGAAAGGGAAAGGTCTCGAGTTCCAGGCATTATCCGGTATATATGTAATTTGAATTCACTTTGTTCTTCCATTGTACAACATGTATGCTTCCTATATAGGAGGATTCATAAATAGGGATCTGACCTGCATCTAGTTCAATTCTGAAACTCTTCTAGTCTTGTATGCAATACCAATATGACTATGATCCAGCGGCTAGCTCTAAGTACGTATTCTTGCATTCCCATCAATAAACAGATCACTCCCCCAATCTCGAATTCATGACCTTGTTTTCTACTTAGTCTGAATATCCGTATGAAAAGGATTCATCTATATTTGAAACTTAGCAGGGTGGTCTTACTGTGTGGCATTTCATATATCGCTTACAAGTTCAAATATATATAACGTGGGTACTTGACATATCTTGTTTAAGGGAAAAGCTCTTTAAGCAGCCTGGTGCGAAGAGTCTCTGGGATCTAAAAAGTTGGAAGCGGTAGGAGCTTAAATTGTCCACACCCCCGATAATCCCATAATATAGGTGTCGATGGGAGGTCGGGCTTCTAGTACGCGAGGTGCGTGAAGGGTCACGCCCTTGGCCGTGGAAAAAGCTGTGGTCAATCTTAATATACATTTCCAGCATTTCTATTGGCCAGGAATGGATATACCCGTGGAAGCATTGTAATCTTACTAATATCTAATATCTCACCTACTGAGCCGAAGGCGTACACGATTTGTACACAACCGCATCGAGGTATACAGATCAGCAGCTAATCCCGTTTCGGCGATCCCAACTCCTTTTTCTTTTTCCCTCTCCAACAACCTCAAGCCTCTCTCTTTCTCTATGTTCTCTCTAGCCCGTCAATTCTCCGGAGTCCGCTCCAAGCCTCTAGTCCTCAGCCAGAAGTTCACCCGATCGACCCAGCTACCCCACCGCCTGTACTCGAACCCTCCGAGATCTTCGCCGCCACGCGCACCCTCCGCCCCTCAATCCAGCCGCTCCAATTTCCCAATCATCCCCATCATTCTCATAACCGCCATCAGCTCCGGCGCCTACGTCTACCTCGTCAAGGCCCGCACCGGCGTCCGCACCTCACGCCCAAACTAGCTTGAAGTAAGCACAGAAGGCCTAGTCCGTACAAAAGGAAAAAGACAACTAACGTCCGTTTCAAGTCAAGTGCTGCCCCTCCGCGCACACCGACACCGCCACAAACAACCTCAACTCTAAACTCAATCCTAAACCCCCTTTAACTCACCCACCTCCCTCAACCTGCCAACCACAAACCACCAACCACCCACAATGGCCACCCCCCGCTTCTCCACAAAGGACGTAACAGTCGTCTTCTTCCTCGGCGGCCCCGGCAGCGGAAAGGGAACACAATCCGCGAACCTCGTCAAAGACTACGGCTTCGTGCACCTCTCCGCCGGCGACCTCCTGCGCGCCGAACAAGTCCGCGAAGGCAGCCAGTACGGCGAGCTGATCCGCGAGTACATCCGTGAAGGCAAGATCGTGCCTATGGAAGTGACCGTTGCGTTGCTGTCGAATGCCATGGCCGACTCGCTGGCGACTTCGCCGCCTCCGGCTGGCACCAAGGCCCGCTTCTTGGTTGATGGGTTCCCGCGCAAGCTCGACCAGGCTGTTTTCTTCGAGGAGACCGTTTGTCCCTCCGAGCTTGTGTTGTTCCTCGATTGCCCTGAGGATGTCATGGAGACTAGATTGCTGAAGCGTGGTGAGACTAGTGGCCGTGATGATGATAATGCGGCTTCTATTCGCAAACGCTTCCATACTTTTGTCGAGACTTCTATGCCTGTTGTGGACGATTTCCAGAAGAAGGATAAGGTCGTTTCGGTCAAGGCTGATAGCTCTATTGAGGAGGTCTATGAGCAGGTTAAGGCCGGTATTGAGGCTCGTGGTTTACACCATCGCTAAACAGGGTCCTTGTGTTTGTACGCATATAGTGTTGGGGTCAATTTAGGGGGAGAGAGTTGTGTGGTTTCTTTGCTCGACTTGAAAATAGAGAATAGAAGAATTTGAACATTTTTAAACTCGAGCCTCTTGTTTAGATGGGTGATTGATTGCCCCTGAAACGAATGAAGTTGTCAATTTACTACGGATATGAACCATGACCAGTCTAAAGAGATATAATATTCTTTAAGCCGGAGTTAAAAAAAAAAATGAACAAAAGAAAAGTCATCCCTCCGGAAAACATAAACAAGACTAAGATTGACATGACATGACTCGTGGGGTCCCAAACATCCAACGGGGGCAGTAAAAATCCAACCCTACAAATTGGCCAGGGAAAAAGAAATGCATGAGGAAAAGACAGCGAGATTTCCCCTCTATTAACTGACAGATTTTTGGTGTTCTGTGAACTTTTCCATTTATAAAAAAGACACATCTATTCGGCGGTAGCCTCAACCTCACGCGCGGGTTGAATGCGTCGGCGGTCACCGCTACCGTTGCGGCTGGCGTTGGCTTCTTGGTCAGCGGCGGCCTGAATACCCTCGCGGGCGAAACGCTCACGCTCGGAGCGGATCACGCTCAGAACGCTCTCGAGGGAACGGCGCCAGACCATCAGGCGGCCTTGGACCTCGGACCACTGCTTCTCGCCGAAGACGCGGTAGGTGGCGCGGTGCACAAGGAACTCGGACTTCAGCTGGGACAGTCTGCCCTCGACGAGGCCGGCACGAATGGTGTCAATGACCCACATCTCGACATCGGACGCGGGGACGCGCAGAGCGGAGGCGATAGTGGTGTAGGGGAGCGAGCGCGAAGGAGTGGAGGATGCCAGCGAGGTGAGAGTAAGGAGACGCATCTTGGTCTGCAGGGCATCGGCGGACTCGGCGAGCACGCCGCCAGAGATGGAAGCGAGCGGGTTGGCAGCGACGAAGGTCTCGTAGGCGTCGAGGGTGTCCGAGGTGAAGATCTCGAGCAGCTCGAAGAGGGTGCTGTCGCTAGAGCGCAGGGCCTGCACGGCATCTGCTGCGGTCAAGGGAGTGAAGTCGAAGACAGTAGAGCGACGCAGAGCGGTAGCGAGTGCGCGCACAGCCAACTCGCGGCTCTCGGGCTTGCTGACGTCGGCAGGATCGATGGTCTGGAGCGCTTGCACGACGTGAGTCTGTGCCAAATCCTCGTCACCGGCAGCAGTGGCGGCCTCGGCAATGGCGATGTGCAACTTCCGCGTATCATCGCTTTCCAACTCCCACGCTGAGAGCCATGTGGGGAGCTGCGAAGCGAGCTGAGGCTTAAGGGCTTCGAAGGCAATTCCAGATCCAGACTGGCGGATCACTGCCACAACAGCGAGGAGGACGTGGTACCGGCTCGAATCATTGGAAGACAGAGTGTTGAAAATGGTGGTGAGAATAGAGATGGCGAGCGTAGGGCCGAACTGAGGCGAGGTGGTGATGGGCTTAGCGAGATAGGTGCAGATGCGAGGAAGGAACACGTCGGCGTCGGAAGACTGGTGAACAAGGTGGACCAGGAGGTTGTAGGCTGAAGTGATCTCTGCAATTTTCCAAAACCATGTCAGTTTTTGTCCATCAAAGACAAAAGTGCAGCCAGATTCCGACTATGTGCAGATCATCCTTTGCCGACACTTTTCACCCACTTACCCTTCTCGGGGGCACTGTTCAGAGCGGTCGCACAGGACACGAGCTTCTTCAAGACCTCATCGCGCTGCTTAAGGTCGGCCTCGCCTTCAGACTGTTCCTGCTGGCGGAGAGGTTCGAGGAGCGGGGCGATCTCGGACTGGAGGCTACCCTCTTTGCGGAGGGCATCGATGTACTGGGCAAACTCGTCGGCGAGCTCGGTGAAGGAACCCTCAATGAGGAGGGTATTGGTAGGAGCGGGCATGATGTTGGATGTGGGAAAAGGAGAGGAAGAGAGAACGTGAAGTTCTTGATGGTGGAGTCTATCGATAAGTTGAGAAATTTCAGTGTGTGCCAAAAAAGTCTTGGCGAAAGGAACACCAGTTGAAACATCTCGACTTGGTCTTTGCCTTTTACTGTTCTATAACTTCATTCCGGATCTTTTATTTAGGTGGAATATTTAATATTTACACTCCAATCCTCACTACGCTGATTTTCTGTCCAATCGGTCGGAAATAATGGGTGATATTACTTTTTAATCAATAGTTCATGCGCGAAATCGTCACCTGCGCAGATAAAAAGGAACTCCGACCCAAAGCAAAACAAGAAAGGACAGGCGTCATGTTCATAGACATGTGGACAATCATAATAAGTCAAGACTTCAGAGGGGAATTGAATGTCTCGAAGGAAAAAGCAAATGGCATCGCGATGAGTTATGGGAATACAACAAAGAGGACGCTATGCGACCCATCCATCAAGGGGTGATTAACTGCCCAAAGACCGAGTGAAAATCGTTCCTTTACAGGACCATGCGCGCAGCAACGAACATGATACCAGCCATCAGACCAGTCGAGTACTGAGTGAAATCACCGAGAGCGACGGCAGAGTTGCTGGTAGTGCTGGCAGGAGCCACGGAGGAAGTTTCGGAGGTGGAAGACTCGGTCGCAGTGGCCATGGACAGAGTGCTCGAAGCGCTGGAAGAAGCCGTGGTGGTCACCTCACTTGCGTTCTTGGTGCCACAGTTGGCGACGGCCTTCTTGCAGGCGCGCTGACCCTCAATATCGTCAGGGTGAGACTTGATGCACTGGCCGAAAGTGGCATGGCAGACGAAGAAAGGAACGGTCTGCTGGTAAGGGGCCACGTCGGGGATCGAACCATCACTGCAGACGCAGTCGAACTTCAGGGTGTTCTGTTCAAACCGTTAATTTCCTGGTCGTACGGACGTAACACATAGCAATATACCGCGTCGCAAGAGTTGAGCTTGGTGCCTTTCTGGCAAATGTCGGGGCAAGTGTTACGCTGGGCAGAGCACCAGACGCCTACTTCATTAGCACTTTGTGGAAGAACTTGTCAGGGTAACATACTCAGTTCGCTGCTTTCCACCAAACCAATGTTGAAGTCGGCGGGGAGGGTATAAGTGCCAGTGGTATTATTGGCACCCATGACTGAGGTAGCCAGAGCCGAAAGGAAGATAATTGAGGAACGCATGATGAATAAATTAGAGATGCAGTGTACAAGGAGAAGGGAAGCGAAAAGAAGTTGGAGAGAAGAAGAAGAAAGATAAAGAATGGGCAGTCGCTTTGTATCCCAAGAGGTATTTCAAGGTTTATTTTGGTTTTGGAAACCAAACTGGAAAGAACCAGGTTAGGCCCTGCCCAGACTTGGACTACTATTTGCCAGGGTAACCCCCCTATTTGGCATACCAGGTGGAGAGTTATATTCCCTAGTGCTTTTGTTTTTATGCTAGAGATATTATTCAAGTTGCACAGGCCCTATTTTCCCTGTTTTGATGATTTGTTATGCGGAGTACAACATCCTGAAAAGAGTCTGCAAGAAGGCCTAAATTGGAGGGTCCTTGGCTGCATGCAACTAAGCCTAGTCAGGCCAAGTTGCCCCTGCCGCTAGAACCCGTACGAATCACAAGCCTCTGAACGGAGATTGTTGAAAGCACTACGGTGATACGGAGCACAGGACCTGAGATAAGTCGCTTATGGGTTGTCTGTTTTCGGAGTGTCGCATTCTTGCCTGAATTCCCAGATTCCCCCATCATGTCCCTTACGGTCAACTACCGCTTACATGCCGGGGGTGAGACAATGCATTGTCCGTGCTCACCATGATTGGTTCTTCAATTCGAGGAAGGGGAACATCTACTTCAAAGCTTCAATGTTCTTATGTTGGCTCCACCGCAACTGAATTTTTCGCAAATCCATTGGACCGTGCTAAATGACTTGACCCAATATATCCACGTGACTGTCTATCATGACCTGATCGGTGATAGCCGGAGCCGAGGTTAAACTATGCCGTTGACACCGTTGACACCCTACTATACTGCTGAAACTGCTGAAACACCTCCATGCCAGGTCATTTAACTACGCACTGCTTATGACAATTGACTGCAACATAACGCCCAATACCAAAACAACAGCCAAAAAGAAGAAAAGAAATGGCTGACCCGGCCCCCGCCGTCGCGCACCTTCGCAACAACTCATGGGCAAATAACCTCATCTCCTCAGCCGACTACACGCCGATTGAAACCGACTCACGGCGCCTAAAGCCCACAACCGGTGAAGATGGCTACTTTGCACAAACCCTCAACACACCCACCACAATCCCTCACTGCCTAACCCTGCAACGGCGCAACCTCACACCCGCGCCTGCAGAAGCCCCCACCTGGCTCCCCGCAACGAAACAAGATGCGGCATCTGCTGTAAAGCCTACCCCGGGCCTAAACCCTGCGGATATCATTATGATCTTCGATCTTAGCAGCCCTGGTCTGTCCGGCCACCCATCCACCGTGCACGGCGGCATTGTCGCGACGCTGGTTGACGAGGCCATGTCCCTCGCTGTAGCGTCGCATACCAATGCGCCCAGTGCATTTAGCTCGGCTGAGCATAACCCGCGCGGGAAGGTCTTTACCGCACAACTGGATGTCAGGTATAAGAAGCGGGTGGTTACGCCTGCTTTGCTGGTTGTCAAGGCGCGAGTTGTTGGGAGGGTCGGGAAGAAATTCTGGGTGCGGGCGCAGGTGTTGCAGGAGGATGAAGAGGGTGCTGGGGGACATTTGGAGTGGGCTAAGAGGAAGGTTGTCAAGGCTGATGCTATGGCATTTTGGATTGTGACATCTGACTCGAAGTTGTGAGCGTCCTCTTCTTTTCAGGCTCAAAGCTGGAAGCATAGACTAGGGCATCAATTTCCCTGATGTACATATAGGGATTTTGATTCTGTACATACATAGAGCATATAACTAAGCCTGTATTGAATACAAACTCTATTCTTTAAATGTATATACATCTATGAAGCAACGATCACAACTTCTCCATCTTCCTGCTTCCAACATTTCGACTAGCACTAACAACCAACCCAACCTGAGTACTCAACGCAATAACCTCCCCAGACTCATCAAGAACCGTAACCTCCAAATCTGTCCGCCCATCCCTAACAACCTTAGTAACAACCCGACTATAAAGCCACTCTACCCCCTCAGCAGGAAGGTGCTTCTTCATATCCACATTGAGCGTAACAGTGGGATACCAAAACTTCGCCTTCTCTTCCGCAAGCGAAGTCCCACTTTCCTTCGCCGCAGCAGTAGCAGACATAGTATCAAATCCATCCAACGCCATGGGAAACATATCAACAAGATACGCCACCGCAGCCTCCGTCCAGCGGCCACTCACATCACCCCCAGGCCGGAACCTCGCCCACTGATCGATCCCCATATTCCCAGAGCGCTTCTGCTGTGCGTCGCCAGCGCCAGGACCAAACAGCTCGATCTGTGCCGCGGCCTTACGGAACTCCGGGAAAGGCGGCTCGAGCTTCGTCCAAGCGCCGTCAGTGCCTGTCCGGCCTAGTGCTGCTAGATCAACGGACCCGTCTGCGCGCGAACCCGGCGCCGGAGCAGGGTAAGGCGTCCACCCTGTGGTCGCGCTAATGCCAGCCTCGGCATCCGGCGGGCTAACGGTGACATAACCAGCGACCATGATGTCGAGCTGGCCGGGTTTCTTTTCAGAGGGCTGCAGCAGCTTGATGTGGATTGTGCTTGTGCGAGCGCCGATCTTGACATCTTCGACCTCGAAGCTTACTGGGCCTGACGCTGTGCGTCGGAGGAAGGAGAGTTGGATGGAGATTGGGGACGCGGCGCTTTTGTATTGCTTTGGGTGGGCGTGCGCGAAGTGCGTTAGGGTTAATTGGTAGATTACGGCTGTTGTGTAGCCGCCATGCGGGACTAGTGGGATGTTAGTTTTTAGTCAATGAGAGGTTGGTTTTAAATGGGTTTTGCTATACCGGTTCCAATGCACCATTCGGGGCGGAGGAAGGCGCTGTATTTGTTGGGAGCTTCCGGAGTAACCTTGATGGCCTCCTGGAAGGATGGGTTGATAGTGGACATAGGTGAGGTGGTGATATGTAGGGGATTTAGTCCTAAGGTCTACAAAAGATCATTCATATGGTTTTATAGAACCCTTCCCCACATACCAATCGGTGAACCTCGGCTTTTTCCCCAGACCGTAGACAGCCGAGAAGCTGAGTCAGCTGCTCATGAGGCTGGGCACGTGGACTTTTCCAAGGTTCAAAGGACATTGAAGCCAGAAATATCTACCTAGGTACATGTCTAACCTTGGAAATGCATCTAGATTTGTGACGTAAGAGGGCCGAACGAGAAGAGATCGGAGTTGGCGCTCCTATGATATCGATGAGACCCTGCCTTAGATCCGATCGGGAAACAATCGAGATGATGTTGGATTCCGCTACGCGACATTACAATTGGCAGATGGCGTTCCTCTTGGGCTTGAAGTTGGGATTAGATACCCAGTTTCACGCAGCCAGTGGACACCTGGATGGCGTCCAAGCTTTTAGAGAGCCTTTAGCAGGTTGATGCGACAACGCATTCCCTGCCATCAGCTCGACTTCTCTCATCTCTTCGCAAGCCCGCACCGATGAGCCTGACGCATTACATCCCCTTAGCAATACAATCCAACGGAAATTATTGCTGTCCTAGTGACAGAAGCCATGAGAATAGGGAAGAGGTGGGGTTGATTCTGGTTTGTCAATCAAGTTACACTATCAGACCCTACCGCCAGCAGCTCCATAGACGAGAAACTACATATTTCAAGATGTTTGCCCATATCTTCTCTTATAGCAGCTTAGGCTCCTTCCTAAGAGGACTACCAAAATGACTTGAGATTTAGCTGTTCACAAGGAACTACCAGGAGACTTTCCTGTTGTTCTAGTCATATTTTCTCTCTCTTCATTTTGTAACTTTAACCCGAAATTATTAGAAGATGCAATGCAAATATGTCTTCCTGCAGAGCCTCCATGTATGTACCATCTCAACTTGATCAAAAATGCGCCGCAATAGATGTATGTCAGCACCAAATCATAGTTGCTAAAGAAAATGAAAACTCCGGTACGTTTTGCTATCTTCATGTATTCGTCTTCGCATGTTCATATCCTGGAAATTTGAAGTAGATCAAATTGCTCATTAGATCATTCTCGCAATGGCAATTTAGTTTGGCCCTGTTGCGCTGCCAATTGTTGCAGACAAGAAAGAACACCTGTAGGGAATTAGTCAACTGAAATAATATATAATATTAGACCAGACTTACCAGTAACTCCCTGTGTCAGGGTGGCCTTAGCCTCTGTGCTGCGCGAGCCCAAAGTGACAGTCATAGCATAGTCGACAGCTTTTTCGCTGTGCAGCTTATTAGCCCACCGGAAAACCGGCTCGTCATCACGGTTATCGCCGATAACCAGCAAGAAATCGGGTCTGATAACATCGTCATTTTTATCGGCATTTGCCATGAACCACTTCCAGACCAGTTCAGCCGCAGATGCCTTGTTGGTGTGAGTGGTCTCCACGACCAAAGCACCCTCAACGGGAATCGCATGTACATCCATATTAGCACATGCATCGTTGATATTGCCTGCGCATTCAGCAGAAGATCGAGCGGCAGCTTGACGGTCTTCGGCGGATCCGTGGTGGAAGACAAGCGAGCAATGGCGCTCCTCAATCCAGCTACCCTCGACGCGAGCGTGGAAGTATGCCAGGATATTAGACACAGATGCCTTCCATGACTTGACATGCATCTTGTCTCCAAGTTGGGTCCAGGAATCGGCGTGCGGCTCGCGCACGAAGGACCCGTTCTCGGCAATCAGTCCTAGATTGTTGACTTGTCGGAACAGCCGTTCCATTTCCTCTGGCATGCGCGCGCTCATTACGTAGACAACGTTGGCAGGGTCTTCGGTTAAGTCGTTTAAAGTTGTGATTGCGCGCTGCGGCGTGGTCAGGATGATGCTGCGCGGCGAGCCCCAGGAGGCTAGTGTGTCTTCATAATCGATGATCATGAGTCGTTGCTTGGACTGTCGATACCTGTCGGTGAGCCGGGATACGGATAGTCGGGGCACAGCCATGATTTCTCGCGAAGATTGCTCGTTCCAGACACGGGTGAGCGTTTCACTGAATGATTTCACCCAGTTGGCAGTCGAGTTCTTCAGGACCGCACGGTGCATTGCCTTCCAAACCTCTTTCCGTTCCTTTTCATTGCGAGTCAGCGCTGTGTGAATTGCTTCGCAACACTGGCGATAATCCCAAGGGTTGACCAAAAGCGCATGGTTCCCGAAAACAGATGCGCTGCCAGTGAACTCGCTAAGAATTAATGACCCGTAGGCTTTGTCGCCCCATCGACCATCCTGGCAGTAGACAAACTCATGGCTAGTCAGATTCATTCCCTCGCGGAGGCTGGTGATCATCAGGGCATCTGCCACAGTGATGAGAGCAAGGTACTGCGGGAAGGCTAAGTCTTGTTTGAGGAATACCAAAGGCTGGTGAGCGAGTGTCGAGTGTGTGGAGTTGATCCGCATGGCAATATCGGATATAGTCGCTTCCAGTTCTGGTTGTTCTGTGGTGCTGGTTGCGACTTGGATCAACACAACTTTATCAGCCCATTCTGGGTAGGTGTTGAGGAAAAGCTCATAACTGAGAAGTTTTTGGCGAATACCCCGAACGGAATCAATCTTATCGCGTGAGACGATGAGCCGCTTCCCTTGATATCGCTGTGAGATTGTAGCGACCCATCGCTCCACGTCCGTCGCTTGGCGGCGCTTATCCCAAGAAGTTGGGTCAATGCCGATAGGGAATGTGCCGACGTTAACAAAACCGTCTTCCAATTGGATTCCTTCGGGTGTTGCCTCCACACACAAAATCCGACTGCATGTCTGCAAGAAGTGCCGGCAGTATTCATCTGTCTGGAAACCAATAAGGTTGGCCCCAAGAATGCCCTGGAGGAGCTCCTTGCGTTGTGCCAAGCACTTAAAGACCTCCGACGAGGGGAAAGCAATATGCAGGAAAAACCCAATTTGTGCATCTGGCACCAATTTACGAAGCATAGCTGGAACCAGTAACAGATGATAATCCTGGACCCATATCGCATCACCCCGTTTCCAATGCTTAGCAATGTGATTGGCAAAAGCCTGATTCAACTTGACGTAGTAGATCCATGAATGATCCTCGTAAGCTTTGCTTTTCGGGTTATCTGGGATTTGATAATGGAATACCGGCCAAAGAATGGTCTTGCAGAAATGCGTGTAGTGCCCGTCGAAGTCGCCGTCGTTTACAAACACCGTCAGAGACCCATACTCATCTTCCAATTTCTCTGCGATGTCTCGCCGGGTGTATTTTGCCAAGGCGTCAGTGGGCATACCCAAGGTGCCCACCCACATCATGTTATCCAAGTACCCAGCGTCTGTTGCGGATCGCACCGCATTGCGCAAGCCACCATTGCCCTGCTCCGCGGTCGCGATGGTCCATTCAGCTTTCGAAAAGGACAATTTTCGGCTCGCTGTGCTGGCCTTTCTTAGTTTTGCATGGGAAGCAATGGTCTCGGCCGCAGGAGGTCGGTGAGGCACAGATTCCTTGGCGGGGCGAAGGTCTTGGTGCTTGAGAATGGATGGAGACGGCGATAACACCGCCACTGGTTTTGGCTGATTGAGCGAGGTTGTGGCACCCCATACCGGGGAATGACCTTCACTCTCCGTGAGGAGCCGGTTGTCCTGCTCGGCAGCCAAAGGGAACAAGTACCCGCTTTTCTCTGGCTCTGTCTTGGCTACCTGGGCAGCAAAGATGCGCTCATGATCTGTTGTAGCCCCTGGTGTAAGACCCGGCACTTTCCCTGGAACGCTCTTCTCGAACAAGCTAGCCGCAGAATTGGGGATGGGTGTGATGCCATCGACGGTGGTGTTCGCGGATGGAGGACTCGGATAGAGAGAGCGAGCGCGTGAGTGGTTGAGATGGAAATCGACAGTGTAGGGCAAGAATCTACATAAGAAATTCATCGGTTAGCCATATATAGTTCAAAGTCCAGTAAGCGCCACGTACAGAGATACTACGAAGACGGTCATATTGACTGAGCCCGGCCCGGATAGGCGGAAGAATTAAAAGACAATGTGAGAGACAGACTTCCAGCTTTGGCGATATGAATAGGTAGATATACGCGACGATCGAACGAGCGGCTGGAGTCCTAACATCCGGAGGCAAGCTGAAGGGAAAAAAAAGTGTCAGTTACACGATGATGTGTTTCATGACTACGTCATGTGAAGGTGCCAAGTGGTGGAGAAGCGAGTTTGCCCGTGGATTGCCAGGACAAACAAGAACAAGGAAGATCTAGGAGCTGCATTCAGAGGTGACATAAAAATATCTTGGAATGTCCTTGCAAACCAACAAGATATCGCGGAACCAAGGAAAGACGTCGACTTATCCATCTCCTGACATGAGCTTACTGCCTCGTACCGGTTTTACCCCACTTGAGGGTCGGGATGATCTCGTACGGTATTTTATTTACAGAACTATGCTGATCGACTGTGATTCGTGGAATATCTGGCTGTCACCTGACATGAGGTAATATTTCTCCTCTGCTATGCATATTCGAAAGTTCATCCACTCATGCCATGACCCTGCGTCTCACATCCGCTCCGGTATCTGGTGTCAAGAAACGCAAAGCCTCTGCTCCCAAACCACGTGTCTCGCCCTTTGCCACCCATGTGCGCCGCAAACCTACATCTGACGGCCCAAAGCCGACTCCAGATCTAGCTTTCGATGGTCCGCTTCCAGATGTAGGCGGGTCTCTTTACATATCGAAAACTGCACCGGTTCAAAATGTGCTTCAGGCTATTCAATATATCCGTGATGGCATGTTTGGAGAACTTCCGACACGGGCGGGAATGAACAGCACACGCATCGCAGAAGTCCTCAATCTACGTCGATCTTTGCCTCCCCTCGCCTCTGTGGCCCATGTCCATACCCTTTTAGAGGCACCGACACGAGTGGAAAGGGAAATCGTGGAACAGATTCAAGCAGGTCGGATTCGGCGACTCATTATACCGGGTCGAGGCAATGATGCGGCAGGACTGGGCGATTGTTTGGTGCTAGCAGAGGATTGGGACAACCTGGTGCAGGAAAGCCCTGCATTGGAACCACCAGTCAAGGGTGAGTTTTCGAGTCCGGATTCTTGAGCTTCATGGACTGACGGGATTACAGAGAAATTCCTTGATATCCTGAAACGTATTGGGACCTCCTCGGCGATCTCGCAGGGGGTCTTCACGACGGACGAGTACAGGGCCTTGCTCCGTGCCGGCTTTATTGTCTCGTCATCATCCTACACGCAGGGCACATTAAGTATTGCATCGCTTCCTAATCTACCTCAAATGGCGACTTCGTCAGCAAGTCGAAGCGAGTCTATCTCGCACTCTGAGCGCCCCATACAGTCAGCTGCCCAGGCTCGTGCGGCAACTCTGTTCTTGTCTCTTCCTAACACGGGAACGTATCTCCGTTTGTTAGGTTCAGGTCGTGCGCATCTGCTCGCTCTTCTCCGACGGTCCGCATCTGGTGAAGCCCCTCTGGGTCTGTTGAAAGATCGATGGGATGGAGCTGTTGAGACTGACAAGAGTTTCCATATAGCCAAGCGATCCCGTGGCGAGTTTGCAGGGGTCCTGCCGGGTAAGACTAAGAAATGGAAAGAGCTATACGGGATGTGCTTTCGATGGGTGCTAGAGGAAGCACTAGGAGCGGGACTGGTGGAGATGTTTGAGACAGGCAGCGTTGGACCTGGGATCCGCTGTCTATAGTCTCTATATCCTTTGCCTAAATTGTTGCGCCGATATAAATTGATCAACATGATCATCGACCTGTTTTGCAGATAAATTGACCAAGTCGAAGAGATCGTTGTGTCCATCAAGTCATCTAAAGAAGCAACCTTCAATTTCTCACATAATCTAGACCTGTGCAAACAAATAAGAAAGACATAATCTCGTCAAAATTTATTTTGCTTTCTAACTTCTTCCCTTTTCTTTTACCCTCCACCTCTCCATCTGCACATCCACTTTCTTCATAGCCAAGCCTTCTTCCTTTCAGCCCTCCATCATGCCGCTAATCCAACTAGAGCCACATCTGTTCACCAGCCTCCCCCGTCACCCAGATCTTCAGGGGGATGCCAACACCCCAGATCTACGGGAGTTCATCCGCGACACCCTTGTTGAAGCACAGCCTCTTCTAAATCAGTTCCCGCCGACACTGAAACCAGACTGCAGGCTGCGCTCTTCTCCACCTTCAAAGGCAAAAGTGAAACTCTCACGGGGATGGCGAAATCTGCAATCCCCCCAAGAGGGGTCAATTCCCAAAAAGGAATTCTGGGTATGTCGCCAAAGCGACCACCAAGACTCTGGTCATCTGCCTGGGACAGTTTCCCTATGGGAATTCCACGACGGGTTGCGATACAACCATGCCGAGCACGAGAAGGAGTACACACCCAGTGTGACGAGCGTAAAGCAACTGCTGAAGTGGAACGAGCCGAGACAATGGGATCTCAACCAACAAATTACTGTTGGGAACATGAACTACAAGCATTTCGAGGTCGAACGTATGTATAAAAATCCCCGAACACACAAGGACAGCCCACTGAAAGAGAAGGCCAGTCAATCTTATTGTCCACACCTTCCATCCACGCGCACTAATCCGGCCCCGGGCCTTCATATCCTGGACTATGTCAGCGACCTTCGCCACCGCATACCCAGCAAGCCAAGCCAATCCAGGCCACGGCTTTATCACTGTGCAAATTCCTTTCTATTTGACTAAGCCCATGATCCCGGGCTCCCAGTATCAGGGGCTCTACGCCCAGATCATGGACGTCGTCCCGCAGCGGGCAGTCTTCGCTTACTATGCCAGTATCGAGCGGGTTCAGCGGGTGCTGCCTCCTACCCCTCCAGCTTCGGGTCCGTCGTCTGCGGCGGATTTGAGCACCCCTCCTGAGCGTTACCTTCGGTGGACTATGCTGACGACTTCTGATTCTGGTGGAAAGATTCCTAAGTGGGTTCAGCGAAGCTGGACGCTATGTGGGGTGCCGCGGGCTGTTGTCTCCGATGTTGGGTTATTTATTCGGTGGACTATCAAGCGACGGGAAGAAAGATTGGAGCAGGATTCTCAAATGAGGGAGGGCTAACTTGCTGTTGGTCCGTTGAGTGTCTTTCTCGGCATTCACTCTACTGTGTCATCTGGGATAATTGTAATGGCTGTGGGTTATGATTGACATACAGAATCCTCAAAAATCAAAAGCAGACAAGTACAAAATGTGGATATGTTTCTTTGTAAGTCTCCCGAGCTCATTGGATCGCACCGTAGCAGATATTCTCAGCGATGATTTCACAGGCAAGCCTTGCCAACACCGAAAGCCTGTAACGCAGCAGATATACCAAGGACAATGGAAGTATCATTGATACCATGTTTAGCATACCAGACAGAGCTAGCCCAGAGCAAGAAATTCGCGATTCCAGCCATAGCTTTGTTCACTGGGTCCTGGAGAAGACTGGGATCTCGCGACCATTGCCAGTGAAGAAGACCTGTTAATGATTATGGTTAGGACTTGACTAGGAAAAGTGACACTATAAACCTACCAGTCAATAGGAAGAAACCACTCCCCTATTTAGAAGAAACCGAATATGACAGTCAGTATAAAGCAAATAGGCGTGATTGATATTGACGAGACACCAAGGTCAAGGTTCAACGCACCTGGTACCACCCTAGAGTCCCGCAAGTCCATGAATTAGTGCCTTTGATAGCTTTGAATCTTGGGTCGGCTGTCCATTCTCTCCCCTTGATCTGCGCAACAATCAATATGGGCTTTTAAGAGGGTCTCTAAGTTCGGAATAATACCGTGTGTCCAATGGAAAGCAACACAAAGGATGCAGCCGACGCCTGCAGGAGTGTGGGAGACATTGTTGAAACAGTGATGTGTTGAAGGATACAATATTTTAGGGGTGCTTCAGTTCGAGATGTGTACTCGTACTTTGGCGGTCTCTGAAATGCCTCGGCTCAATTGGTGTGAAGATGCCGCCTATGACGCGGTGGGTGGGGCTATAAACCACAGTTATCAAAGGCTATCTATACAACGTACATCCATACATAGAGAAGTCGCTTTCACAAATTAAGCCTTTTTTGCCACTTTTCTGCTATCTAACAAACTGAGAAGGGGAGAAAATATCATTATAACCAGATATCTAAAGAGACTACCTGATGAGACTACCTAAGAAAACCACCAGAACTACGGCCGCATAAGCGGCCAAGTATTCGTGTTATATTTTATTATTTATCCTACTTCATCCAACTTCATGCCTCTCAATCGAAGATAAAGATTTCGGAGCCATAAACACCGTCAACCAGCTCGTGAGCTGAGTTTTGCCCTATATAGGTCGCTTCCTTTAAGGGACAAATTAGATGCCCTCATGGCCTTATTCCAATTTACATACTACGTATGTCCAGGGTAGATGCTGACTTTTAAAAGCCATGTACCAAAACTTAAAGTTAAGCTAGACCCTACATGGAAGCCGTATATGGGAGAAGCGATATTCCAAGGTCCTTCCCTCACTTCCTTTTCTTCTATCTCTCACTTCTTCCACCTCACTTCCATCTCTTCCATCTTCGTTTCATGTTATGGCATCTCACACGAGGTACTTCTCATCTCGCTAAAACCGAGGTGATTCCTCGCCTTACAAACGGAAGAAAACCCCGCTTCAGAATCTCTCCTCTCGAAGGACTTTGTGTTGTTCCCGCCCAGAGTTCTCAATTACAGCCCCTATTTGCTCCGCCTGTGTTTGATTCCAGACTCATCAGTAAGTGATACCGACACTTTCAGATTTATCAAGAGAATTGAAAGCTAATGTCAGTTTAGATTTGGAACCTTCTCCTCCTCCTCCATCCTCTCCAGCAATCGTCCCCTGGCGCCGTATCACACCACACGGCCATCCAGATCCCGTCACGGAACCTGCCTTAACATTTTCCCGTGAAGTCATTTTTCCCTTGGACCTTCGCGAATTTCCGCGGATGTTTTCTGACCGTCGTCATTTTAATTTACTTACAGACCTTTTTCCAACCACACAACAGGTCAAATTTGATGACAGGGTTCCCATCTTTCGCGTGTAAGTGTTGCCACCTAAACCGTGGCCCAAACGCATCGCAGCAACCCAACATGGGTTCTGGCTTATGAAGGGGACTTCGGATTAACGCAGCAGGAACGGGTGTCGCTTACCGAGGCGGCTTTGGGAGAGAGATCCTGAGTGCTTGAAAATCATTGCAGACGTGGATTCATGGACCATATCTACTGGGACGGCCTGTTGGACTATCCTAACACGCGGGAACTTTTCGCATCTGAGGATAAAATTCCAATTGGCCCAGATTCTTGCACGATCGTGCGAAGGGTGTGACTGGGTGTCCCCTGCTACCTGACAGACGACCTAAACGATAAGGGCCTAGTCGTTCCCTTTAGCTATCGCAGCCGCTCCCGGATTGATTTCTCTAAAGACCTTGACCTTAGGGACAAGGATGACTCAATTAGACCTAATACCCGATTTGGTACGCGGATTCCCCGAACAAGCTCGACCCCTTATCACTGAAATTCAGGTTTGGGGTCGTATCGTTGTTATTGTTCTCGAAGGTCGAATTGACCACAATGAGAATGTCATGGATGACATTCTGAAATCCGTTCCTCGTTCTCTTGCTAATTGCAACTGCTCGTACCTTTTAGAGATCATATAAATACATATGTAAGCCCCGCACGCTGTCTGCTCAACGACTACAAAACGCTTCTTTGTCGTGACCGGACGACTCTCGATACGGGCTGAGACCAGGCGTGATGGTCAGCTCCGGTTCTGATTCCAGAGGCGAACCAATGTGTTCGTCCTCGGGTGTCCTCGTCGAAGATCACCTGGGCTCTACATATATGACGATCTCCTTGACGTCGCACGTCGGCAGTACGATCCACTACACCAACTCAAAACTAGCCAGCAGATCCTTAAGTTTCGATCGGTTCCAGAAAAGGAGTTTGATATCCTATCAGCTGACGACACGCGGCTATACAAGTTTATCAAACTTCAGTATCATCGGCCAACTGAACTTCTACTCGTGAAGGTCATACCGGGTTGGGATCATAAGAACCTTATTTTCCTCGTTCTGGCGTTTTCTCTCGAGCCTTGGCCATCCAGCTGTTCTTAATGGGCCTTTCCGATGACAATAGGGCGTTCGTTTCCCGCCCATCACCAAGGACTGAAGGAATGTCTGTGGCCAAGAAGCCTGACTGGTGGCTGTCTCCAACGGATATCTTTGATGGGATGGGTGGGGGACAGGATTCCCTACCCTGGCCCTTGAAGTCGGCGTCTCAGAATCCTACCCGCAGCTATGCAAGGACGCCCAAGTGGTGGTACAGCAGCTCCAGCATAGGAAATACCCAGGACCATCTCACCAAGTGCCCTTGGATTCCCGTTCGGTAGAAGTGTTCACCATCCATATCCCCGTGGCGCAATGATCGGCGAAATCACTACAGAGCTCACTCATGCGGACATCTCATTGATAAGGCTCGGTGATAGAGTAGAGTGCGTGAACGGACCATTTTGAAATACCTTGACATTAGGTGGTCCTTTTCGACTCGGAAATCTCATTCAAATTTCAGAAACAAAACGATGTTAGGATGGGTTCTGACGTGCTCGATATGCTCTCTGTTACTGATAATTGGACGCCAACGATGGCTGCCTCGGGATCAATCACTGTTTACAACAATCGATCCTCCATCCAGATTTGATGATCTGAGGGCCACTGCAAGTTGCAAGTTCTGGTTGTTGGATTCTATGGAAATGGCCTTCGAGACGCTCCAGGACCTGAACGACCAGCGACGACAAGAACTTGCACGGGCGACTAGCTAAACTCGGGATTTGGTCTTCTTTGATAGCCCCTTTAACAAGTTCTAGATTCTGGTTAAAAAGCGCCCCATCGCCAAGAGGGATCTAGATAGTTCCGTAGCAAGTCTAGGTATTGTCACCGTTTGGGAAAGCAATTGACATGTAATCGCAATGGCGGAGTAAAAAGATATATCACTCTAGGCTCTCCGCTCTGCGCGACCCGATGGCATTACTACTGAGCGAGTGCAAAATAGAGGGGACGTAGGGAAACAGGGAGTACAACATAAACAAGAGATCAGACCGGGTGAGGTCGGTTCTTTTATGCGGGGGGCATTCAAGGGACGGACGCTAAATCTAAAGGGGAAGTGCTAACTCGAACAGGCAATTTGTAGGTCCGCTGTCTACATTGCACATCATAAGGGTAGTGTCTGTCCCCAGGAAACACCTGGGCACCTACCTATCAACAATTATGTCGTACCAATTCATCTGACGAGTTCAAGAGTATATTATCACTAACTAAGTCGGGAATAGCAGCATTACGAATAACTCCAAATCCAGCGTAACATGCACATATCCAACACAATCACATGAATCCATCTTTGGCATGGAATCGACAACAGGACACAAGGGGTCCAGGTCGCGGTTCAGTGAGAATCAATATTCTCCATTCCGTCGCGATGTCGGACCATTTTTGTTTGACACGCCAAACTCCGTTGGCTGTCCAAAAAAAGAAGAGGTGAAAAAAGGACACACTTTGCAGCGCACTCCACGTATGAATAAAGTAGGCTAGAACGGAAACGCTCTCCCGGGTGTTATGGCTCGGGGGAAAAGAGAGAGAAAAAGGAAAATAATAATGGGGCATAGAAAACACCAACGTCGGCGGCTGTCGGTGTGGTGATCGTGAGGGCATCAAGTTTGACCCTCGAAGGAGGATGGGATAATCAAGACGTATAGACAAAGGAAAAGGAGGGGAGGGCATAACAACCAGTTCACGTGGCTGACGGGCGGCAATATCGTACACTCTAGGCAGAACCACACACCCAATAACGTATTACCGCGGTGGTCCAGAATTATTCAAGTTTACTTCCACGGGAGCCGGGGGCGCCGAGTTGGACGACGCAACGTGCGCCCGCAAAGCGGCAACTTCAGTGCGCAGGCCTGTCAACTCTTCGTGCATTGTCCGCACGTACGCCCAAAGCTTATCGAGTTGGCTAGCGTCACTAGAATTGGCATCCGGCCCATCGAATCCCTTGAGATGAGATAGACTGTGGCTACTGGAGTGGCTGTGCGAAGGAGTGTGCTTGGCTGCAGCTTGTATGCCAAATCGAGCATCCGGGGAGGTCATACCGGGCGGCGGAGGCAGCTGAGGTGCGCCTGGCTGTGGGAGGGGCAAGCCTAGCGTAGGCGGTGCGTGGTTCGAGGATTGGTTCGCTCTCCCGAAAGAGGACTGCGGGTGTGGCAAGGACTGTCCCATACTGGGAGAGTGTGCGCGATGTGGTGGTGCACTATCATGTTGCGATGAAAGAGCGTTTGGGGACAGGGGCTTAGGGCTGTCGCTAATACTGTTGGAAGGGAAGATAGACGAGCTCGAGGTAAGTCCCGCGGGTGGGAAAGTCATGTGCGTAGACTGCGAAGCCGATGTTGACGCGCCTGATCCACCATGATTGGCTGGGGGTGGGAAAAGGTGACCGGGACGACCGGCGGCAATTGGCGGGTAGGTGTTTGACTGGCGTGAGTGAATTGAATCAGACCGAGCAACTGTCTCTGCCTCGTGTTTGCGGATGCTCGGCATGGTCATTCGTCGCTCGTCTTCTTCGTCCATGCGCTCAGGCTCTGCTGTGTACATCAACCCATCCATGTCGTCGGGTCCCCCGGTCGTACCATCGCCATACTCGTCGTCTGCCGCAAAGCTGCCCATACTCGAGCGTCGACCGGCGCAGCCCCCCTGTCCTTTATTGTGCCGAGCGAGCGCATCACCTCGGGCGAAGCGACGTCCACATTTAGGGCAGATGTGTGGTCGCTCGCCAGTGTGCAGCTTTGCGTGGCGCTTTAAGTCGTGTAATCTTCGGAAACGTGACTGGCATGTCTGACAAACGAAAGGCTTTTCCTGACTGTGGGTGAGCAGATGGCTCTTGAGATTATGTTGCCGCGTAAATTCTGTCGCACAGTATGGGCAGCGGTGTTTTTTCGCCGATGGAGAGCGAGGACTGCCTCGGTTGTAGCCTGCATTCGGTAGGCTCAGTCCACGACGCGGATCGTTAATGTTGCCGGTAGGCATTGGGTATGAGAATGCTTTGCCATCGTGGTCGATCTCGGAGTCATCGCGCGACCGACGATCTCCATCCTGAGAAGTGGATTCCTCAATGGGACCAGGGCTAGCTACAGTCGAGGTATGCATTAGTGAGTTGTGGTGATGATCATTTGATCCGTAAGGGTCCGACGGCGATTCGGTCGCGTGGGAGTCGATTTGCATATTCTCCGGGGATGCATGAACTGAAGGATCATGAATCGGGGCACCTGGCGACTTTTCGCTTGCACCCAGAGCCTCTCGGGCCACTTGCGAACTGTTTCGTTCCGCGTCCTTCTCATGCTCCGGCCGATCCGCCGGTAATGTTGCTGGGCTGGTCATCGGAGGAAGTTGATCTCTCGATCGCGAGACGTGTAGGCCGGCACTGGCAATCGAGCTCAGGCTTTCGGGTTTGGAGGACTTAAACAAAGAGACGGGTTCAGAGGTAGTGATGGCGTTTCCAGATATCGAGTTGGAGACGGCGATGGGCTCGTTGTTCGACATCAACGTCGCCATGGAGAAAGAACGTTTCGCGCCAGCCTCAAAGGGTGGACGAGCAAAGGCGACAGCTACTTTAGATGTCATGTTAGGACAATGTAAGGAGGATTGTGGGGGAAAGGAACCTGACTAACTTTCATCCACCGGGATATATCAAAGATGTCAAGCAGACGAGGTTGGGGGGAAAGAGAGCGAAGACCAGGGCGTGTGGGGCGTTTCTCACGAGTGTGGCGCAAGCTTACGAGTGGTTTCAGCTTCAAACCTGTCAAGATCCACCTGAATGATCCAAGGGCTCAGGCCTTTAAAATAGCGATCGGGGAATGAGTGGATGAGATTCAATGGCCATTTGAAGTTTGGAACGGTTGGGCGCAGGAACAAAATAGGACAAAGGGATGGAAGAATCTGAGTGGTGTAGACAAGAAAGTGGATGGTAACGAACTAGTTCCATACCATTTCCACCATTTACCCTCTAAGATTCGACGAAGGCGAAAAGAAAAAAACACAAAGAGAGTGAATGTGAACAGAAACCAGGCAGGGGATGATATGTTTGGTGGGGACTGGAGAGTCGAGGCTCTGGAGAAATGAACCCTGAGGCAACGAAGTCGCAAGTACCTCTTGCTCCACCATATGTACTATGTACTAGAAAGTATACAGTACCTCATTAGGATTGAGGCTGTGTAGACCGCTAACACTTTGTGGCTGGCTCGTGGGGCACTTCCTGCGGCTGACCTCTCTTCAAGAGTACACGTTGCCTTATATTTTACATTTCACCTGCCCTATCCTGTACGATCTACTTCTTGATGAGGCTTACGGACTATAAACAATAGGAGATCATGTCCCTTCAAACAGCTGTTTCTTTATTACCGTGGCCTTGGTATGGAGTGCATATCTACGACGCACAAGCAATCGGAGTGATGTCACTCCGGGGACCCGCGCATAATATATTGTATACAATACATTCCAATTTCAATTTACAAGGACGCCTGATCTTTTGGAGATCTGTACTCCGTAGATCGAGTGGAGATGCTTGTATTGAGGGATTTCTTCGGGTATTCTGCGCCATCCGATGTACTCCGTCCGCGCTAGGTAGTACATACACGCGGACTCTTTGTAATGTACTAGTACTGACTTATCGGACCACCATTGACAACTTAGTTTTTAATTACATTGTGAACATGTCTCCTCATCTGCAAGAGTATCTTGGTAATACAAGGCGCAACACATTTGCTGCGCCATGGTGCAGGGCAGTGGACTTATAACGTTGTACGTTTTAGGCGTGGCTCGGGGGATCGACCTCCGCGCAGAGCCCCATACGACAACACTACGCTGGTCCCGCTAAATATTACTATATAGGCAGTCTCAAAGGTATATACATATAAGAACATGTAGAGCATACCATTTCTTCTAACCTGCAATGATTGAAAAATAAATCTAATCTACATTATGCAACACATTACATTCAGGAACCATCCAATGTTGTCCAACCCTGTATGGTTCTTTACTCCACTCCCAAAAATAGCCTGTGGCTAATACGCATAACTCCCTATATATTACTCAAGGTGCCTGCATGAAACGCAAATCTTCATAGCCGAGTCTTGCAGATAAGTTGGAATGTTTGTGACTCCCCATAATGCCTTGACTATGTCGCAACCCCAATCAGGTATCTTCTATAACAACTGCATTGACCATCCGGTTTTTTTAATGCAAATTATAATCCAGAACATTGCGTTCTCCTCGTGGAATAGATGTTCATTATGCAGTTGCCACTCTCTAAAGCCCCTCCTGTAAGGACTTTATGACCGTGAATGTATTCCGAGCTTTCAGATGACCATAATAGCAGATGTCATTCTCTGATATTATTTTTCGAGTCGGCCAATTTCATTAGAACATCCATGGATACATATGTATGTTACAAACGGGGTACAGGGGTCGCCGAAGTTTACCACGGACAATATCTTCTGATCCTATGAAACCTCAGCATCCTAACATTACAGTACTCCCGGAAATCGGTCTCACCACCTACACTCCTTGGTGGATTCTCGAACAGTAAGGCCAAAATCAACTATGGTTTGGCAAAGGTCTTTCCAGAAGAGTAATCTCCCTGTCAATTTGGAAAATGTCCCAATCAATACTACTTATGTCTCCTTAGTGTATACGTAAGACACAGCTACGTGACTTCGCAATCCAGATCAATCCCGCCAATAGAAGCACAGTTGCTGCCTGACCACCATCTCATTGGGCAACACCTCCAGGGCTCACCTCTCCAGCCTCGTTCCTGCTCTCCGCCCTCAGATCTCGTAATCCATGACATCTTGTCTCTACTTCTTCAAGCACCGAATGTTGTTGCCATTGTGTGCCTCCCAAATGTACCAAACTACTATCCTCTCGTCCATTGGCAGAGTGTATAAGTACGCTGTGACAGCGAGATTCACTTACCCTGCTTGAGAAGTTCTCAGCCTCCATCGCCTCCGCCAGAACCATGGCAGCCTGCGCCCGAGGTTCGGAAGGTTACAGGCATTAGCGCTTATAATAATATTCTCTGATGCCGACAAATCGTGGATCGAGTTGGAAAGCATGTGCTCGGTGCCAAAACAGACAAGGTGATGGTGTTCCGAAAATCAACATCGGAAGAGTGCACAATGCTGGCTGTTGCTGTATATTTAGGAATGTCACCTAGTCAATTCCAAATATGTTTCTAAGGTGTTCATAGGAAGATATTGTGGCGCAAGTCGTTATTACTACCTTAGCAAGACCTCAATGAGATTCATTGGACTGCGGAAGCTGCATTTGTGCTCAGCTTGACAGCTAGAGGCCTGTCAGTTTCTATGCTTGTTTAGTGCAACAAATAATGAGCAGCTTTTTCACCTCTGATGACGTTAAAAGATTTTCAGCAAGCCTAGCAGTTCAGAAGAATTTCATTTCCTTAAGGAACGTCTTCATCGTTTGATATCAAAGATATGGAGCAGAGATTTCAGGAGTGGAAGGACCATGAGACAAGAAAGAATAAACGGAACTCGAATCGACGATCAAGGAGTTCAAGAGCAAAATTAATGGGAATCTGCTTCTTTTTATTCTATACCCATGGTGAAGGCACCGACTCTTCTTTTAAAGTATGCGCTAGCATCTTTTATTATTGGGCTTGGTATCTATTTCGGATGTCCAGCCAACGAACTTGCCAAGGATTCACAGCAGGAAAATTCTTCGAAATATCCGTGTACTACTGAATTCAGAAGAGTCATGTCTATGAGGAGAAACAATCTGGTCACCCTATAGCTTGGGAACGAAGTCTTAGAGACATGGATAGACCTCAGCACAATCCTCCGCACGATGTTCCGGTCCAACGGGCCAACGGTCCAACGAAAGCACTGAAGATATTGCTGTAACTTCAATCCATCCATCCAGGGAGAAGTAAAATATCAGCAGTCCGGGCGGAGATGGACAGAGACATCCAAGGATAGGCATTGCATCATACCTCGGGACTCTCGAGCTTTGCCTCTATCGGCAGATTTATGAGGATCAAATGAAGTGTACATATCTAGATTTAGCTAGACACAGTACCATGGTTTATTGCGCCACCAGTGTGCCCAGTCACCCACATATGCACATATGTAGGTAGCTGCCCAGGTGGTTAACGACGGCGGGACAGGAATGTTAGACGTGGGACGCTGGGTATAACAGCTAACAACTAACCTTGAAAAGGTTTAGCTAAATAGTACATGTATAGACCATTCGGTATTTTGCGATGCCAATCCAACCAACCAGGGTTGTTTTGAGATTATTCTAAGAGTTGGCTAAGTTTTCCTGGGTATGTACATACGTAGATGGTGACACCAAAGTCTGGAAATACTGCACCAATACGTAGAATGAGCAAGTGCCGGCCATCAACATGAAACGACCCATAGTTTCAGAATATTGACGATAGTTTTGACAGATATTTTTGGTGGTACCATGGCTTCTTTTGGTAAACCAGTTACGATAGGCGCAACTCTCTCTTTTGGTGATAATAGCGAGCAAAAAGTCGAGTGACGAAGGTTACAACAGCAGTTCCTTTCGAGCTCAGCGCCTTTCTCATCGGCGGTCAAACTGTCGCTTTATCGAGGACCCCATCCTATTGACAGATATTCGATATATAGCTATGATGTGACTGATTGACTGCAAATAGGTTCATCGCCTTCTATGTCTTCATAAAGCCGACAGATAATTTGATGGGGAGAAGCTGGAGATAATAAAAGAAGAGAAGGCGAAAGCCAGTGAAACGGACACTCTGACCTCTTTGGATTCAAAGACATGCTATGCACGCATATGTATCTGCAGGCTAAGTGGCGTACCTTGGGCGGCTACGAATCTCAATCTCCACAATATATGGAGTACAACATAGAAAATATCACACTCATTATCTCCAACTGGAGGATTCTGCTATACTATGATCGAATTCTTGAGATGAAATTAGAATATGAGAAGATAAGTATAAAGGACGGCCATACTCAAAATAAGGCGGAAGAGATCTTCTCCCAGAATAGCTAGTGTTAATATGCGTGAGCCAGGCACTATCACGGGTGTGACTGAAGGCAAAAATAGCAAAAATAGCCTGGTGCACAGACCTTCAGCCCTTTCCCCTCTCCAAGGGTGCTTAATCGAGTTATATGACTGGGCGTCCAATTTGTGTTGAGGTACTTTCATCCTCACATCTCCCCTGTTTCCCTCGGACCGCTCATTCATCTCACACACTCGAGCGGTTCTGCATTCCGTGTGGTTGGACGATCGGCGGATTAGCGCCGGGCTGGGGGTGATGGAGGTGCATCGTGAGGAGCAAACATGCCGGCTACTTGATCTCACTGGCCCAGTACTCCACTGTGACAAGCTTGGCTGATCACTCCCGCCGGCCAGTCACACTCACCTCTCAATGCCTCGAGGTACAGTGCACTTGCAGCCAGAGGGCTTGACAGGCTTTGGGTCTTCCAATCATGTCCCTGGTCGATGCTGCAAATTCCCCCTCGGCGCTTACTCTGACCCGACTCAAGTGACGAGAATCAAAGGCCTGCATTTGGGTCCCCCGCCTCTCAGACCATGTCAGCGCTCGAACATTATTGATATTCAACGTGCCCAGGCCGGTTCCTGTCACTTTCTGATTATCTTCATTTTTTTCGCTTTCGATCACCATCTGCTGCTTAATACTCGTGTACGCAGGCTTCGCACACGGTATCGGTGATTTACTGCAAACCTGATATAGTTCAGCCGTTGTCCCACCACACTCGTGGTTTTTGGTACATATTCGACTCGACTTAGGGTCGTTTTGTTCCCAGCAGCCATACCTGTGGCCGTCAAGTCAAGAGCTGGCTCTCTTGACCTAATTGTTTGATTTATTTGCCTGCATTGCTCAATTCAATGGCAGGATCAGACGATAGCCGAGACCACTCTCCTCTGACCTACGAGCCCGTTGTCCCTACGGATCTCACCCGTGCCTCTTATCACAGTGCAATGGGTCCTCCACCACAGCACACTGTGCGAGAGAATCGCAGCGACTCTGATACGAGCAATGCCTCTCTCAAGAGTCCGCGCACTGCTCGATTCGCCGAGGCCACATCAATTCACTCCCCCATCGATCGCACAGAAGTTGGACGATCACCCTTCGCCGACCCTCCCAGGACTCAGCCGACGGGAGATGTTGGAGATGTCGGATTCGGTTACGTGACAGCGAACAATGAGCATGCAGATGACCAGGTGCCAATGTCACCTTTCCGACCTGACCTGAAGGTGCCGCAGACGGCCAAGTCATTGAACCCGCTCAGTCCAACTTTCCGCGAGGAGTACATGCTTGAGAAGCAAGAAAAGAAGGCTGAAGTCGAGAATGCCCGAGACTTGGTATGAAAGCCGACCCATGAAGCCAATCACTGCAATTTACTAATTGTCACCAGAGAATCAAACTCCGCGTTCGGATCGCCAAGGTCTTCCTGCGTTTCGTCAACTTCGGCTGCAGTCTGATTGTGCTGTCCCTGATAGCCGTGACATTGACTGTCTTCAACGCAACCAAGCACCTGCCAACTCGTAACAACCTTCCTGCCTGGGCAGAGGGCACCAACCCATGGGCCCAGTACCTCCTCCTGGCCATGGCTTGTGTTTCCTTGGTCGCCTGTCTAATCGTGTTCTGGGCTTACCGAAAGGGCGGCCACGGACGCGCCGAGAAGGCCGCCGTCTATTACACGAGCTTCTCTCTCGTCTTCTTCGGCATAAACCTGATCATGTGGATCGTCGGCGCAGCAGTCTACCAGCACTCCAAAGCCACGGGAAACAACAAGGACATGTGGGGATGGTCTTGCGCGCAGAACACCCGCGAGCAGCTCTACCACAACACCATCGACTATGCTCTCCTTTGTCGTCTACAAGACTGGGGCCTCGTCTGCGCCATCATCGAAATCGTCATCGAAGTCCTAGTGATTCTTATCTACGCGGTAGTCTTCTACCGCGTCTGGAGTAAGCGCAAGCTGATGAAGTCCATGGACACTCGCGACAATGCCCGTTCAGATTTATATCTCGCCCAGCTGCGCCTGCAATCCGCCCCGAACACCCCCGGCTTCGCAGGCTTCGCTTCCTACCCTCCAAAGTCCCCATTCTACGCCGCAGGCCCCGTTGACCCCCACTCAGCCGCGGAGAAGGGCCTAGCTCAGCCCCAGACTATTCAGTATGCCTCGCCGCGGTCGCCTACCCGCCCTACCCCATCATTCCAGCTCCAGCCGCCGCCTATCAAGGTTCAGCAGCCAACCCCGCAGACTGCCCAGCAGGAATTTGCTCCCCCTTCTCATTACTCGCCGTCGCCGCCGCCTCAAAGCGAGCGCCAGAGTCCGCCTATGAATAAGGGTAGTGCTCCCGGTGAGCGCACTTACGATTCTGTGCCGATTCCTGGCGCTTATCAGAGTCCCATGGTGCCGGCGTTCCCGGCGCCTGTACGCAAATAAATGCGAAAGAGTGCAAGCTTGCCTTTCTTTTCTCTCTTTCTTTCAACTTGGAGTGTTTTAGTTCGATTCCATTTTCCCTTGTGGGAAATGCGAGTGTCTGAAAACAATAAAAGCACAAAAAAAAGTGGAAAAATCTGAAAACTACAATCCAGGCCGTCGCTTTCGATCGATCTGCTTCAAAATCGGACACTTGTCCGACCTTCTTTTGTTTACCCTCTCCTCGTGGAGTTTAATGTACACCCTGGGACACCTGGAGTTTTGGTGAGATACAGATACCTATTTGGACTTTGGTACACTGTTGGTGTATTTACTCTCTTGATCTTTGATTATTGTCCATTAAATGAATATATTGCAATGATACATATAAATGAACTACTTACCGACTTTCATCCCAACAGCGTAGGGTGTGGAAATTTGGCAAAGCGTCTGTGCCAGCATCACCGAGGTAACAAACTGATCCTACCTTAGCTTAAGATTATTTGGTTATTGCACCAGAATATATGTATGTGAAATCGATTGAATTCGTAAACAAAAAAAGTAGTCCGAAGAGGGAAAAGAAAAAGACCCAAGAGCGCCGTTCACTGCGAACAGGAAAAAGCAAAACCAGAACGCCGCAGGGATTTACCAAGTCACACCGTCCTGTCCATCACTCGTGACCAACATGCATATCGTAGTGCTTCTACCCGTGTCAACTGTACATGCAACTAGAAGAAAACAAAGCTATCACATTCCCCCCTCTTCGATGATGGCGTGCGTATCCCTACTTACGAAGATCTCTTCCAGGGTAGCCGCATCAGCACCCATCTTGCTGAGATCACTCTCGAGCACGAGGCCCTGTTCGTTGGCAAGATGCAGAAGACAAATAAAGCCGAATGACGTGCTGATATCGCGTAGGGTCTCAGCTGGGTAGACTGCCTTGAGGGAGTTCATGATTTGCGTGAACCGTAGCCGGCCAGTAGTATCCTTGGTAGGGACAGGTTGCTCTGAGCTCCCTGCATTAGGTGTGGGTGGGACAGGGGCATCCGCTTCACTCTCAGGTTCGGTCGGAGGCTCACTGGATACAGCCCCTGGTTGTGAGGCTGAGGCAAAGTCCACGGCATCAACTAGGCGCGCACCCATGCCCTTCCACATCTCCGTTTTGAGGCGCCGGACGTCAACCTTCTTTGCCACACGTGCATATGCCACATAGTCTGGTCGTGCACGACGACCACCTTGGGTCACTAATTGTGAGCCGTAGCCGCCAGCTCCCGGTCGGCCAGGCGTGGCGCCAACCATGTTCAAGAGAGCGCTGAGTCCAGTTGCTCCACCTGCTTCTCCAGCTGATGAGCCTGGAGGGCCGTCGACTGGCGGAGAAAGCATCTCCCGGGCATCTGCGAATGGCAGATTGTCGTCGTCATCGAGATCCATGCCGTTCGGGAAAGCAAGACCATCGTCATCAGCAAAGAAGTTGGCATCATAAGCACCTGCAGCACCTTCCCCGCCGGCGTTTTCTTCCGGCTTGTGATTTGCCCAGAATGCCTCGTCCATGTCTCCATTACCAGCCGTCAAGTCCTGTCGACGGCCTTTGCCCAAAATCTTCTTTGAGCCCATCTTTGCCTTTGGCTTGAGGAACAACGTGAGTAGGTTGCGGGAATTGAAATGCTTGTCGTCGGGAAGAAGGTTGCGACCCTTTGTCTTCCACTGCGTCTTGGGTAATGAGACGGCGGAGTTGGAGCTGGCCGGGGTGTAGATCAATTCTGCGATAGCAGGATCCAGAGGGGCAGCAAAATCAATTTCAAACGGCTCTTTCTCTTTGCGCTGCTTGGGTGCCGACGTAGCGGGTGTTGCATGCTCTTTGATTCTTCGAATCTTCCAGTGTTCTGGGCCAGCCCAGTTCTTCTGGAGCGCATTGTCAAAGTAGCTCAGAATGTTTTCGTGGTCGTGACTATTAGTTTGATGAGACATAGAGATGGCATATGCGTCTTCATCACCATCATCGCCCTCACCATCATTATCTCCATCGTTGGCGGGCCGGTGGACATTCAACATCGGTTCCAAGGCGGCTTCTCGAGCCCACACCTCTCCTCCGTCACCAAACCCAGTGTCGCCGCTGAGGTCAAAGCCGGCTAGGGTAGCATCATCGTCATCAAACCCGACAGCGTTGTCGTCGTCGAGCATGATACCAGATGGGTCATCAGGTGCTCGTCCCTCCTCGTTCATCTTGTCTTGCCGCCATTCCTCTGGCGCGTTGAGGAGAGGGAGATCCAGCGACGCGCTGGGATCACCCAAGTCGAGGTTTTTGAGCGACGGACAGATATCTTGTTCATCCAGACGATCCAAATCTGGGAAAAAGTGGCTCGCTAGAGTGGCAAGGTCGATCTCTGTGTTATCCTCAAATGTGTCGCTTGAAGGTTTCTGGGTTGGTTTTGTTTGGTCCTCGGTCTGTTCGTCAGGATCCGTAGACTCTTGACGGTCATCTTCGGCGGTTTTGGCACTATCATCCACAGCATCGTCGCTGCTGTCAAACACGATTCTTCCATGGCTATCAATAGCAAGGTGGTTTAGAAGCAAACCCTTGGCACCTCCTTCATCAAAGTCTGCCGATGCTTTCTTGAATAGCGGGTCCACGGCGAACTCCAGCTCGAACTTCTTCAGTTGCAACGACGAGAACGAAGGTGCGAGGGTAGCCTCATGGGAACGTGCCTAGACGCCATTCAGTTAGTCAAATCCCATATCTCTGGCACCGTATACACCATACCTTCTTCCGCGACTTGCGAGACTGACCATCCTCGCCTTCCTCATCCTCATCGCCATCTTCTGCCTCCTCCTCTTCCCCGCGCCCTCTCTTATCACGGCTATCAGCCAGTCCACTCAGAAGTTTCCCTGTCTCTGTTGCGACACTGTCCACACGGCTGGTGTAGATTTTGACGCAACCGTCAAGGGTGCAACTGGCCTTTTGGAAGTTTACACCATCTCCTTCCTTCAGCAATGACATGTCGTGAAAGTAATCGATCAGCGCAAAGTTCCAGGAGTTATTCGCATTGATTTTATTATCGGTAGCCATCTTCATCCACTCTTCAAAATTGGCTAGGATAGGCACGCGCTTCATGGGCGTCACCGCGCGGCCGTTGACATCACTAGTGCGACGACGGCCGGAGCCTCGGGGAGTTGCGGGACTGTCGCTCCCTTCACGATCGTACGTGTACCGACGGGGTGGCATAGGCGTCTTGACGGCAGCTTTAATCTGACTCATTTGGCGATCGTGAAGCGCTTGGCGTGCCTCCATACGCGCTGCCTTTTCGCCCTCATCATCGTTGAGGGGAATCCTGATATAATTAGTTGCATGTCATAACCAAGAAATATCCAGATACGTACTTAACCGGAGAGTTTCTGTGTGGGGTCGAGGTGCCGTTAGAACGGCGATGTACCTTGTTTGCAACACGCGGCATGGTTGCGGTTGCCCCCGATAGGGGATGGCAATAACAGCGTTGAAACGGAAAGTTCTATGGGGGAGGGGTTGATGTCGATGAAGCAAAACAAATGGGGAAGTCAACAAACATACGGCGGTCCAGCGGTACCAATGACGCACTATCCGTCACGTAATCATGGCTGTTGGTGCCTACAATACAAGGAAGGTATCGATCATGTAACTAGTTACCTACGTTACCCAAGCTGGGCTTACCTTTGGTCCATCCCTTTTGAACCTTCCATGGCCAATCCTCCAATATTTGATTCCCAACTCATCATCTGTATCAATTGCAATTATCCTCCCTGCAGTCAACCCCTCTAACCTATTCCCTCAGTGCAACAACGATCGGCAGACTAAGCGCATTGGCCCACTTCCGAGCTCCGCCACACCTTGAGGGCTAGGCAGCTCCTCCTCCAGTTGACATTACCGCATTCCTCCACCGCACTCTGGCGTATACAAGCCAACATCTGTTGGCCGCGTGGGGTATATATTGTACATGCATTGAGCCCTCAATGTTGATCTTTTCGGTATAAGTTGGTCTGCAACAACTACAGTCTTCGGGCACAAGGATGCCACCATACTTCTCGTCATGATGAACCAGCTGCTGTCCTTCCTGCAGCCTGCCGTCCGCAAGCCACGATATTCAATCAGACCATTTTACACCACGTTGTTGGTGTTTACGCTTATTGCAACAGCGAGTTGGTTTCTAAGTGGTACTACAAATGAACGTGGGCAGCTCGCGCAACCGGGTACAGGGTCGCATATAGACCTGTTCAAAAGAGAGAGCGAACTAGAGGTATCTTACCTTCCCCAAATCCTTTCCTGTGAGATGGTGCCAAAGGCTAAACGATGTTCTGTGACACGATGATATAGTGCCGCTTGGTCCGCAACGCCAAAAATCAGTGTGCATACGTCCGCGCCAACTGCCCCGACCACGAGGATGGTCTAATCTCCTACCTTCAATTTTACTATTGCGGGATGGCGGATGCGAAACCGGTAGCATTCATGATATTGATCCTCTGGTTATCACTGCTCTTCAGTACCATCGGCATCGCGGCAAGCGATTTCCTGTGTATTGATCTGAGTACATTGGCTAGCATTCTAGGATTGAGCGAGAGTCTCACAGGGGTGACATTTCTTGCCTTTGGCAATGGAAGTCCTGACGTGTTTTCCACTTTTGCTGCCATGCGGTCAAATAGTGGGAGCTTGGCGATCGGTGAGTTAATCGGCGCGGCGACTTTTATCACGTCCGTTGTCGCGGGCTCCATGGCATTAGTTCGACCATTCAAGGTCGCGCGAAGAAGTTTTGTCCGAGATGTTGGCTACTTCGTAGTGGCCGTCCTGTTCAGTATGTTTTTGTTGGCCGATGGGAAACTACATGTATGGGAGTCAGCTACGATGGTAGGCTTGTACGCCTTCTATGTCGTAATGGTGGTGACCTGGCACTGGTATATGGTACGGCGACGCCGAAAGAATGAGAGAGATCTCGCAGCGCGCGCTCACTTTCATATACCGGAGAACCAGGAGCTGGACATTGAAGAGGCCGCCGAGGACGATGATCCCGGTGTAGCGTCAGAGTCACGAAGTCTGCTCCGCGGAGCCTCAACTGAGGATTTTGATCTTTTGGAACGCGCTGAGGCTATTCCTCTATGGAAAGAAGACGAGGACGAGGACGACGAAACACGCAACCGGTACTTGGCCGAGATTCGTGATAACATGCATGTCTATCGGCCTGTGCAATCGAGGCGTAATACAATGAATCCCATTCGTCCGAGTCTTGTCGGTGCATTGGAGTTTCAATCTGTTCTTCACTCGCTGCAGAAATCAAGAAACACCCATCGCAATCCGACAATAAGCCTGAACAGTTATTCAGACGACGGCGAGTCCGATTTTGACACGCGCTCGGTGGCATCGCATCCTCGCGCCAGTCGACCATCTACTACTAACGACCGCCTGTCGCCGTCCAGTGCAGCAGGTTCCTCTCGAGCTCGAGCTGTCTCGGCGAACGATGCCGTGGGGTTGAAATTTGACTCCAGTGTTTTGGAGCCCCGGCCGACACATGGTCCACTGCTTACAGTGAGCAGACCTTCTTTTGAGGATACTTCAGGACAAGAAGCCATGCAGTCACGTCAGCTCCCTCGAATTGATACCGGAACGGCGCTGGATGTATCTCCTTCGAATCGGTCGCCGTGTCTGAGTCCAGTTACCACAGGTCCTCAAACTCCTGACCGGCTCGCTCCATCAGACGCTTTCAACTCCCCCAATTACAGCGATGGAGGGATAAATGAACGGTCCCCAATGTCAGTATCTCCCAGGGGCACTACCATCCGCAGTCATTCAGGCTTCGGGTTAGAAAGCCCTTCAGTGCCCTTCCCATCGTATACTGATCTACCCCCCGTGGCATTCTCACGACCACCCAGCATTCGACTTCCAAATTCAGCCAGTCAATTAGAACGGCTACAAGTCCAGGACGGATATGATGATTTCGCTCATGTAGGCCTCGCTTTCCGCAAATACCTAAGGAATTGGTGGCCTGACTCGATCCCCCCTCCTCAGCAGATTGGTTGCACGCTCTTCCCGACCTTAGCGGGCTGGCAGTCTAAAAATGTATGGGAAAGACTGCTCGGTATTGTCGCAGCTCCCAGCGTGCTGCTTCTTACCATAACGGTCCCAGTCGTTGAGCCAGAGACACCAGAGTCTGTGGAACCGGACCCCATACCCTCGTTGATTATTCAGGACGTCGGCGATGGAGATACTCCTTCCCCAAGGGTTAGACTTCCAGCCGATAGTCCAGTGCTTATGGCTCAGACACATGACTACGCCGAGTCAGCTTCTAATGAGCCGCCAACGCACCCCCATCGAAAGTCCTCGTATGAACACGCTGGTCGCCCACGGTGGGACTCAGAACTGCCGGCAGTGCCGATGCCAGGTTCAGCTCCTGCGCATCCTGCGCCAACAAAGGACTGGAATCGCTGGCTGGTGTCCATCCAGCTTTTCACAGGACCCTTCTTTGCCGTGCTCATCGCCTGGACGACCATGGACGAAGACCGTCAGCCACGCAACCTCATTCTTCCCTCCCTAATCTCCCTCTTATTCTCCTCCGTCTGCCTCACAGCCCTGTTAATAAGCACCCGTCATCAACGAAACCACCGCCGTCTCAGTGCAGATTTTTCTCACCCGTTGCTCCCCCACGAATCCCAACCCCACGCCCACACCCTCCCACCGCAATGGAGGCCTTTCCTCTCCCTCCTTGGCTTTTTGGTCGCCATATCTTGGATCGCGACAATCGCCACTGAAGTTGTCTCTCTTCTCAAGACCATCGGCGTCATCCTCAACATCTCCGATTCCTTACTCGGATTAACCATCTTCGCCGTCGGAAACTCGCTAGGCGATCTAGTCGCTGACATCACAGTTGCCCGACTTGGGTATCCAGTCATGGCTCTGAGCGCCTGCTTTGGTGGTCCCATGCTGAATATCCTCCTCGGTATCGGGCTTGGTGGTATGTATATGACCCTCAACGGTGGGAAGCAGAGACACAATGAGGCATCGCAGGATGTCGCCCCTGTGCAAGTCCCCTATGAGATCGTCGTCTCCAAGGTGCTTGTTATCAGTGGTGCCACGCTTTTGGTCATCCTAGTTGGGCTTTTGGTTGTTGTTCCTATGAACAATTGGAGAATGGATCGCAGGATTGGGTGGGGTCTTATCGCCGTTTGGTGTGTGGGTACCCTAGGAAATGTGATTGCGGAAGTTGTCTTGTGAATTGGCATTGGAGGATGAACCACACAATTCTCAAATAGCGACTATTGGGCCTGGTTTTCTTTTGGTTTAATTTGGTGTCAGTGTTGGTTGGCAGCATTGTGGGGTTTTCTTTTTCTGCTTTCCAGTTTGCAATGTACAGCTCATCGCATGCTGAAGTACAGTCTTTTTGCATGTGAAGTAATCGTTAAAGGACTACGACATACGAAACGCATCCTCGTCAATTTTCATGTCCATATTAGGAAATGAAGAGAAATGAAGATATGAGTTGGAGGGTCTCTTTTACTCATGTGACCTTATCCAATTAGCAGACTAGAATACAAGCGCGCAGAATACACGGAAGCCGTTGCAATATCTAGCGAGGTTAAATTTGGAGTTATTCACAAAACTACTCCGTACTAGTAACCACAATATACCGCTGGCTCATCGTATCTACAGTCTATTGGTCTCTAGGTGTGAAGATTTAATTTGGAAGCTTGCAAGGTATTACATTCCTTCTACCTCTTTGGAAACTCCGATATCGCCGTCGGCTTCGACTGCTGTAAATTTTCCAACTCATTTAGCCATTTCCTTGACCAAGGTCTATTAGTCCGGTCAAGCCACCGGGATGGAACTGAAATGTGGCCTAGCACATAATGACGGTCTTGAATGTACTCTTTTCCACATACTATATATATAGATGGTAAACCCATGTAGGTTCAAAAGCCATCATTCACATTGAGAAATTTGATCTGCTCTCAACTTTTAGCTCTGGCCCTCCTGGGGTCAGTCCGTGCTGCTACACTCAAGCCGCGTTTTTCCAATGGCGATTTTGCGACGGGCGAGACAGATCCTAACATGAGTGCTGGTTGTACTTACTGGGCCAACTCCATCTTGTCGACCGATACATGTGCCGCATTGGAGAGCTTCTACGGCATCACCGTCGCGCAGCTAGTTTCCTGGGTAAGCACGAACACTCGGATCCTTCGCTCATATTGAACTTCTATTGACTTGGAATACATCAAGAATCCCTCACTATCAACCACTGCCTGCACGCTGACTGAAGGGATGGAGTTATTGCGTGGAGGATCCTGCAGTCAAACCGACTACCACCAAGGCAACGAACGCTACTACCAAGACAACAAGCACTTCCAAGCTTACTACTACTACCGCAACAGCCGCATCAGGTCCGTCTCCTGCACAGGCAGGATTGATCCCAGCCTGCAATGCCTTCTATTTTGTGCAATCAGGTGATTACTGCGCTGGCATTACAAGTACTTATGGCAATTTCACCTTGGATCAATTCTACTCATGGAACCGGTAAGTCAAACCTGCCATCTAGAATCTGTCTACCACGCTTACCACTCGTCACTCAGCGCTGTCAAAAATGACTGTACCGGTCTTCAGGCAGGTTACTATGTCTGTGTCGGAGTCACCGGCTCTACTACTGTCACTACAACTACCTCGAAAACTACAACGGCGCCCGCAACAACTACCACTTCCCCCTACTCCCCTCAGCGAAGTGGGATTGTGTCCACCTGTATGTTCCGTCGAGCATCCAACAGCCGTTTGACCTTAAATGGGAGCTGAAGCTAACCGCATTCTAGGTAAGAGCTACTACTTCGTGGGATCTGGTGACACATGCGCCGTAATCGCCGCCGAGTACGGCATCTCGTTGAGCAACTTCTACTCCTGGAATCCCGTCGTAGGATCAACTTGCGGTGGCCTTCAGGCAGGCTACTGGGTCTGCGTTGGTATCTCCAGTATGTTAATCCCTATATCCTTCCTCTCATTCAAAACTAATATCTGCTCTCGTAGCTACAACCACGACCATCACCAAGACAACCACAAGCGCAGCCTCTACCTCTACCGCAACCGGACCATCCCCAACACAAGCCGGAATTGCCCCCAACTGCGCAACCTACTACAGAGCAGTATCAGGTGACAGCTGCTGGTCCATCGTGAACGAGAAGTACACATATCTGACGACCGACAAGTTCTATTCATGGAACCCGGCGGTTGGCTCTACCTGCAGTAATCTGCAGGTGGGGTACTACTACTGCGTAACAACTGCAAGTGAAGCTCCCATGCCGAACACAATCAGCACCTGTAAAGCGTGGCATCATGTGTATCTGGTGATAGCTGCTGGGCGATTGAACAGCAATATTCAATCACTGCGACTCAGCTTGGCACTTGGAATCCGACTGTGGGGACTTCCTGCGCATCTCTGTGGCTGGGTTATTACGTCTGTGTTGGTGTTTGAGCTGGAATGGAGTAATTTACACAGAGTAGCTCATCGAGGCATTAATTTCCATTGAAACTTGGTTATATTGGGCCCCCGTTCTAGTTTTCCAATTCATGATATCTAAACTAACTATGATCAAGGGACTGTACTTGTGGAGAGCAGTTGTACCTACATGGTTGAGATCGGTTGAGTCCACTGATGCTGTGAAACATGTAACTAATCACCCTGTGCTATGAGATACTCAGTGAGCAGGACCATGAGCGCCCTCATAAAGCGGCGGCATCCCGATCGGGAAAATCATATCCACGGCCTAAAATTCGGTATATACTGCTTCCTTATGTCTCTTCGGAGACTTGCCTATGAATAAGTCCGTACAACTTGATGGTTGAGGTGGATAATAGGCAAATAGCTGGAGATTTGGTTTGAAATTTTACACATTATGACTCGTACCAGTGGAGATCACGTAGGGCAAGTGTCCAGCATCGCCACTACACCAACCCTTCTCCGAAGTCCTCAGGCCCGAATATAAAATTGTCAAAGTCAAAATTGACATCCTTGAAAATATCGTCGAATGAAACTCCCGAAGACACATCGACCATCAAACCACACCCACTGCCATCCAGACTGGGGTAAGGCTTGCCGGTGATCCTGGCTGCGAGGGTCTCAAATGTCCACAGACACTGCTGAACATAAGGACTCAAGTGTTCATGAGCGCGGAGAGCCAGCAGCACGCTTTTCCAAGACTGGGAAACAGAGTCTGTGAACAGCTCCGATCTAAACATAGCTGCGAGGAAGTTGGCACCCGCGATGTGAAAGTAGTATATTCTGTACCACCACGGAAGGAGTCCAATGGGCTCGTCTGGCTCGAGCGTCTCGTTAACTAGTGAAGCCACCTGCTCCGCGGCTTCGATGCACATGCTGGCGCTTTCACGGAGAAGTCGGTAGCTTAGGCATGGTGATTTGGGTGAGGGGTTGGTGTCTGGTTTCATTGAGTAGAAGCGGGCGAGCATGGGCCTGTAGAGAAAGATTCGGTGGTGGAGGTAGCTACGTAGAACAGTAAAAATCGATTTTGGTCAGGGTAAAGGGGATTATTGGCTTACCGAAGATGGAGCAAGTATCGCTCAGCTCGGGACGACCTGTCGACAACCATTCTGAGGTTCCGCGACTGCCAATCGCCAGGGAGACTATTTTCCCAATCTTGGAGACATGCATCTAGTTGCAATGCCGTGTTATGGTACTCGTCTTGCTGAGATAGGAGTGGAGGGCGAAATCTGGCTGCGAGACTAGTTCGCGTCTGTATCTGCGCCAATTGGATTTGATTCCCAATTTCGTGAAGTCTCAATCCCCAGGTATCATGCATCACGTTCTGACCTCCTTGTTGGGAGCTACTGGATGGCGGGGATGGTATTAGCACCAATGCCGAACTCTTACCCAGTGACCAGGAAATGCATCTATATGAAGTCAGCTAGTGAGGGCTATAGAAGAGCGATCTTTCCGTGACATACCGATCGAGCGCAACACAGCTAGCCCATACCTTCTGTTTCAGCGCTTTCTCGTCACTGGAGCCTTTTACTAAAGGCGTCTCGGTGGAATGGCAGCACATGCTCTGCGCAATCCGCATTGCCAACCCCGCTGTCATCCATGTCTTATGTTGATTATTGGTGCAGTGGAGGTATCGATTCATCAGCATTATGCACTGTACGAGCTCGAGTGATCCGGGTTTCCATAGCATAGACTCAGCTGGAAGAAGCGCCCATGCACGCTGAAAAAAGCGATTTGCTTCCTCGTTTCTTTGGTGCAGCGGGTTTTGTTCTTGTCTTTGAACTGCCAGGGCAAATACTACATTGAGGATACCAAGCCAGAGGTCGTAGTCTGCGCAGAGGGTTGTTATGGGCGTTGAATATGCTTTTTCGTAGTTTTCGAGGAAACGTTGGTGATCTAATACCGGCTCCATAGGGTCAACGTGTTGCCAGTATATGTCAATTAGTTGATCGGCATAGGGCCGGGGAGGCAATTCGGTTGACGAGGGCAAGAGACAAGATTGTGAAGGTAGCTCAAGATCTCCAAATAGCGCTGCATCTACCATTGGCACCTGATGACAGTTGTCGGGGATGAGCCCTGCCCTCTCGTCTATGGCAGCGGCGACCTGGCCGGCAAACCGCCCATGTGCGGCAAAGTATGCCCGGTTTTTCTCTTGGTCAGGCTCTGCCTCTCGATCTTCATTCACATGGTGAGGTCCAGGTATTGAATCAACTCTGGAGGGCGTTTTCGCTACTGATCCTGGTGGAGTTTCCAGTGAAGGTGCCGAAGATGGGGGTGAGACCATCATAGGAACAGGGGTGTGAGCTAATGATGCTTGTCCACGAGGTTTACGTGTTGTCTGCTTCTCAACGGCACCGACAGAATGACCATAGACACATGCCTTGCCTCTAGTCTGACATCTGGTGCATGCTTTATGGTTTGTATTAGCCTTATGCACGACCTCTGCAGGTCAATGAAACAATGAAGGAGATACCTGGGCGAGCGCCATCACATTTGATTTTCCTCGAGCGACATACTTGGCAAGCGTTTGCAACTCTTAGTCTCTGCCTGCGTAAAGGCTGCGATTGTGTATGCTGGTCAATTATCACTTCGTTCATTACGCGTTTATCGGACAAGTTGGGGATGGCGAGTGGAGTGGAGTGCCCGTCAATTAGGGCCCCGGATCTACCTGATTGATAATCAACGGGTTTACCAATGGACCAATCAGTGAAATTCCCGCTTCGAAAATAGACCCGTAGCGGAAAGCTCTTTTATTGGCTGAAAACTTCCCCTGATCGCGTCCTTGGAAAGCAGCCAATGAGAAGTGCATCCGCTTCCCACGGGTCGACCAATGAAAGAGCAGTCCGTTTCTGATGGCTTCCGCAGTAAATAACTCCGCCGTCCGGTAAGCCGTTATATAGATCGAAAGCTGAGGGAAAAGAGCCCTCCTAGTGAACAGCCTGGAATAGAAAATTGCGCTCGTAAAATTCTCCGAGTCTCTGAGACGGAGCTTCGTTCTCTTCCTCTTCATTTTCACAGTCTCGTCGATAGTCAATACCACTATATTGATATCTCTTCCCTCATTTGCACTGCTAAGGCAAATCATGTCTAACAATGAGCCGAAGGCTCCTGTCGGCACAGGCGAGGTCGAAAATGGTTACACCTACCATGGCTCGGGCACCGAGGACGATCCATTTGTGGTGGAGTTCCAAAAAGACGACCCCGGCAATCCGATGAACTGGGGTGAGTCCCGCAAATGGTTCATTGCAGCCATTGCGACCCTCTCGGTCTTCGCTGTGACCTTTACTTCCTCTGCATACTCGGTATCGGCAAATGAAGTCTTTAAGGACTTTGACATCAGCACCGAGGTCTTCATTGTCGGGCTTTCCCTCTTTGTGCTCGGATTTGCGATTGGTCCTGCCCTATGGGGTCCTTTGGTAAGTCGTTGATCTCCCTTTCACTTTGATAGAGCCCAGCTAACCATATTTCGTTGGACAGTAAGTCTCGATGGTGCCATCCTATACGCATACTATACACATAGAGCTAACATTGGCTCAAGGTCCGAACTATACGGAAGACAGAGTCTCTGGATTATCACTCACACCGCCATGGTCGCCTTTCTGGGAGGATCCGCAGGTAGCCAAAACGTGGCTACACTCCTCATCCTGAGATTCTTTGCCGGCACATTTGGCGGCTCGCCACTCGTCAACTCTGGCGGAACAATTGCCGATCTCTTCCCACCTGCTCAACGTGGTCTGGTATTGACCATCTATTGTGTTGCGCCCTTCCTCGGTCCCATTTTGGGGCCCATAGTGGGTGGTTTCGTGTCTGAGAGCGTCGGGTGGAGATGGGTCCAAGGTGTCTGCGTGATCTTCATTGGCGTAGTCGGCATTCTGGGAATCGTCTTCATTCCTGAGACATACGGCCCGGTGCTGCTTCAGCGACGGACGCATCAACTGGCCAAGGCTGATGGTAAGGTCTACGTGAGCGTCTTGGAAAAGAATCAAGGAAAGAAGCTGCCATCGGAAGTCTTCAAGCGTGCTTTGTTCCGTCCCTGGATCTTCTTGTTCCTCGAGCCCATCGTCCTGATAGCGTCAGTTTACATGGCTATTATTTACGGCACAGTCTACATGTTCATGGGTGCCATGCCCATCGTGTACAATGAAGACCGTGGCTGGAGCGTGGGCATCGGCGGACTGGCGTTCTTGGGAATTGCTGTTGGCATCATCTTTGGCCTAATCTATGCCATTTGGGACAACAACAGCCGCTACATCAAGCTGTTTGCAGCAAAATCCGCAACGCCCGAGTCCCGCCTGCCACCTGCGATTGTTGGAGGTGTCGCCCTCCCCATTGGCATGTTCGCCTTTGCCTGGACAAACTACCCCAGCATCCACTGGTCTGTCAGCATCATCCTGTCTGCACCGTTTGGATTCGGCTGCGTGCTCGTCATCCTGCCGATCATGAACTATTTGATCGACACTTACACCATCTATGCGGCCTCTGTCCTGGCTGCAGCTGCCATCTTCCGCTCGGTCGTGGGCGCTGTGTTTCCCCTTTTCACAACACAGATGTACCACAATATGGGAATTCACTGGGCTTCCTCTATCCCGGCATTCTTGACTCTTCTATGCATGCCATTCCCGTTGATCATGTATCGCTACGGTGAAGCGGTCCGGATGAAGTGCAAGTACTCATTCGAAGCGGCAGAGATGATCAGGAAAATGCAAGTGCAGCAAACAGCTGCTACTAGTACTACGGAGAAGGAAGGGTTCGTCGCCTGAGTGAGAGCTGTCAGAAATGGGCCCCTTGGTCTAGGCATCACTTGAAGGCCAACACAAGGTTTGGGCCCTATTTTAAAAGGATGGCCGCATGCGAATATAGATATCTCCCCTATAAATTTGTCATCAAGCAATTAGGTCAACTCATTGGAGAAGGCCCTCTAAGACGACTGTTACCACTAGACGGATAGCTTAGGGGTCATCTATGCATAGTCAACGAGTTAGATATGTTCATCATGGCTTCAGGGAGCTGAAACAGGCGCTGGGACGAAACACTGGAAGATGTTCTAAGGTTATTTCCAAGGTTAGGGTATGATGATAATAAACAAAACGGATGAGTATTCCAAGAAAAGTACAGAAACACAGCTAACTGCTCGCTAACTACTCTCCCATTATCCATTGACCTCGTCACCTTACTCTCCAATCATTTAGGTACGGTCATGTCTTTCCCCTTGTCTCTGCATCTGTACAGTATGTACTCTCAAAACAGAAATAGAAAGACTCTCCAATTCCATCTTCACAGCACGCGTCCAGCCGACGAGCTGGTGCTACGGTCATTCACCTGAGTCTTCCTCAGGGACTTGCCTTGCTGGATAGACGCGAGGAGGGCGCCTCGGCCAGCGCCACCGGCCGCGGCTGGGGGAGCAGGTGGAGGCGGGATGCCAGCTGGAGGGGGTGGAGGGGGAGCAGAGGGGGCTCCGCCAGGAGGCGGAGGCGGGGGCATCGGAGGAGCACCAGCTCCTCCTGGGGGAGGAGGCGGAGGCGGGGGAGGGGGAGGTACTGCAGATGGAGCGGCTGGTGGGGAGGTGGAATCGCTAGGGCTTGGTATAGCAGGAACAGGAGGCAGAGTCACTGGGGGTGGCGGTGGAGGTGCGACAGGGCTTTCTTGTACCGGGGTAGCGGATTTCGAGGCAGACTTGTCTTCATCCATAGCACTCAGAGGACGTGGAGGCGCCATAGTGCCGAACAGGATACTGGCAAGTTGTTTCGCGCTGCCACCAGTTGGACGGTCGTCCTCATCATCAGACGAATCGACCTCGGAGCCGGCAGCGGACCAGTCATCGTCTTCCTCCGGGCGAGCACGAGTCTTGCGTTCCAGGGGGGCTGCACCGGTGAAGGTGGGCTTGATAGGTTCTTGCTGGGTCAAGCGGTGGAAGGGGTTCGTAGACTGAGCTGCAGCCGGCGGCGAGGTCGCCTGGGTGGGTTCGGATGCCTGACTTTTGTTCTTGAAGTATGGGTTCTTGGACTCAGCATCGGGTGTGACGGCAGGAACACCACGGCTGCTTTCGGGGGAGCTCACTTCGCTCGGCACACTTTCGGGGGCGGGAGGTTCAGGAATAGCTATCGTAGGCACGGGAGGCGGGGTAGGGAGGATCTGGCTCTGTGTCGGGGTGCTGTACTGAGGCGTAATATCGGCAGGGCCTTCGTCATCGGATGATGACTCGTCAAGGCCCTCGAGTTCGCGCTGCAGCTGTTGTTCACGTTCCTTAGCCGCCTCCAGTTCAGCGCGTTGGGCCGCAAGCATAGCTTCCTGCTCTTTAGCCTGTCGGCTAGCCTCTTCCCTGCGGCGCTTCTCTTCCTGCTTCTTGATCTTACCCTGGCGGACCTGTTCCTCAAGAGCATGAAGTCGAGCGGCTTGGGCATCCTTCTCTTGTTGGAATTCCAACTCGCGTCGGCTTGCCTCGCCCCTGTAAATGATAAGCCAACTCCACTAATTTCGTCTCTATCTGCCGAGGGTTACTCACTCTAGACGTTTAGTCTCCGCCTCCTGCACTTCTTGCTCCTCCTTGATGGCCTGCTCACGGGCAGCCTGGTTTACCTTGGCGGGTTCCTCCTCCTTCTTGGCATCGGCTTGGCCGGCACTATCCGTGCGAGCCCTGCGGGTGGGCGGCGCCGGTGGCGGTTTCTTGCCCGCAGTCTTCGGAACTGCATCAGTAGGACCGCCCCGTTCCTCAGCCAGGCGACGCTGTCTCTCTTGTTCCCGCTTAGCATCCTCTTCCTCAGCGCGTTTGACACGATCTTCGCGCTCCTTCTTCTCACGCTCCTGGCGTTGCGCAAGAGTCTCAGGAGCGTCATGCGGCTTCAGACCAGCAGCTGCCATGCGCTCAGCAATGCGCTTTTGTGCACGCTCTCGAGCAGCTGCCACACGATCTTCATGTGTGCCACCCGGAAGAGAGCTTGACGAGTCCACGGACGGGGGCATCGAAGGGCGCACAGCGGCAGATTCAGCCGCTGGAGATGCTCGAGATTGCGCATCCGGGGAATGTCTCTCTCGCCTGTGAATCATCAGCATTGGGCGCTTTTCTTGATTGGCAAGAATAACATACTCTTCTTTGCGAATATTCGCGGTTCTCGCATTGCGGCTCAGGTCGTAGATGAAGTCACGGATGACGTCCTCAACTCCCAATGCATCTTCCCAACGACGCTTCTCATGCTCACGTGTGGAGTTTTGGCCCGCGTCCCGGAGACTATCTTCCAGACTGCGAGCGAAATCACGGACACTTTCTTCAACATCACGGGTCATAGTGTCGTTGCGCTCCCGCTCCATCTTCACGTTAGTGCTCTCAGACTCCAGACGACGAGCCGCTTGGCCATCGTCATCTTCCGTCGCGGGTGCGGGGCGTCCAGCAAGCTCGGCAGCCCGGGCTTGCATACGTGCACGCGCGCGGGCCTTGATTCGATCTGCCTCAGTTACAGTACCGCCAGGGCCAGTGCCAATGATGTTAGAGGCGCCACCGGGGTGTGCCTTGGCGTCCTTGAGACGGAAGAGCTCGAGCTTCGCATCCGCGATCTCGCGCTCAAGACGACGCACGTCAGATGCAACCTGAGGAACTTGATCTTCATAAGACTGCAGTTGGCGACGAAGAGCCCTACGATCTGCCCCACTGTCCACTTGACGGAATGCGGCATTGGGGTGGGTATCGAGATCGTCCTGTACGCGACGGATACGGTCCATGAGACTCTCTGCCTCGCGGCGGTCCTGACGGTCTAGAGCATCATCATCCTCAGCTCGGTTCTCGTCCTCGAAGTCGGCAGCGTCAATCATGACTTTGGCCTCACGGATCTTCTTTTGCAGCTGTTCCACAGAATACTCCTCCTCTGAAGCGCCAGAGGCAGCCGGTGACGGGGTACGAGTCTCGTTACCAACGCGACGTCGTGCGCTAGAGCGGTATCCACCAGCGGAGTCATTGTTCTTGAACATCGTCGCATCCTTGCGGCTAGCTGGAGAAGCGCCTGCTGTACCGCCACGGAAGGAGTGATCCTTGAGATAGCTGACACCAGTCTTCTGCGGCTGCAGGAACGCACCGGTAGCCTTGCGATTTTCAGCATCCTGTGAGAGAAGAGACTTGACTGTACCGATAGAGTCATTCAAGTGTCTCGTAGAAGGGGGAACAAGCTCGGGTGGTAGACGGTTGGGAACTGGGTATCCGTTCAGAGCACGGTAGATCATGTGCATAGCCACGGCGAACTCATCCATGTTCAGTCGGCCACGGTTATGGGGATCAGCCAGGGTCCAGATCCGTTCCAGATCTTTTCTATTCAGACCACTTTGGCCCATGATCTCGATGGCAGTCTCGCCACTGATGAAGCCCTTGCGGAAACCGTCCCATGCGCGGAAAAGATCATCGTAAATCTTCTTCTCCTCCTTTGTAATTGCCCAGGCAACTGTAGCATTTCCTGAAAGGCCAACAGCGCTGAAACCACCCTCACGCCCAGGCTGCGGCATGAGCTGCTGCTTCATAGCATCGATGTTGGGCAAACCCTGCGCTGGTGTATTGATGAATCCCCATTGACCTGGCATTCCCGTAGGTTGCGCAGCCAGGCCCGTAGGCTGCACACCCAGGCCTTGCATTCCACCGGTCTGGGCGGGACTGAGGTTCGACCCGTAACCAGTAGGCATAGGTGGCATCGGGGGCCGAGGGCCGGTATATCCAGTAGCCTGCGGGTTGGTAATAAAACCTGTTTGTTGAGGCTGAAGGAATTGAGACTGGTTCTGTCCAGGGAAGCCCGTCTGGTTGGGCTGCTGGATACCACTCTGCTGGGGGAAGAACCCAGTGGGCTGTGCTGTCAGCTGCGACAGCAGCTGGGCATTGTTAGGTTGCTGCGGAACGGGCTGCTGAACAATCGGGGGTGTCGATTTGTTCTCCATGAGAGGCGCATCAAAGTTGGGGACGTTTGTTCGTTGTTGGACCGGCGCCGGCTGTGTGTCGGGGACATCGAACGAGATGATGTCAACCATACTGGAAACCTCGTTCTTGATCGTCTCGGGTAGGGAAGAAGGAAGATCGCGGCCGGTTAGACGAATGTTGCAGAGGTACATGGCCAATGCGAATTCGGGGAATAACAACTGTCCGGATTTAGTGGTATCAGACAAGACCCAAATCTTAGAAAGATCACCGCCCGACAACTTGGAACGCAACAAAAGATCTCTTGCTTTGTCGCCTATTGTGACAAGTCAGTACTACCATCCAAGCCATAAGATAGGACCCATTGGGTGCACGGAAACCCACCATCCATTGTTTTGCTATCGCCAACCGCAGACTTAAAGAGCTGCTCGAACCTCGCCTGATCCTGCGCCGTGATAAACGAAAGCCGAATGCTTGGGATCTTTGAACCCGTCTTCGGTGGCACCTGAGGAGGCGCCCCAGAGCCAGCAGCATCTTGGAAGGAGTTTGCGATATCGCTGGAGGTCTTAAATCGAGTTGGTATCTGCGGCACCGGGGGCGGCTGCTGCGCTTGGTTCTGGGGAGGGTATCCAGTGTATTGTGGTGGCAAGCTTTGCGCTTGCTGCTGCTGGGGTTGCTGGGGCGGGGCGCCGGGGAAGCCAGTGAATTGCGGCTGGAGCTGTCCTGCGGGGAATCCGGTGGCTTGAGGCTGTAGCTGCGAGTTACCGAACGGGGAAGGCTGGCCGGCGAATCCGGTCGACTGTGGAGCAAGACCAGTGGGCTGCGGAGGAAACCCAGTCGGTTGAGGTTGTTGGATTGATGGCGGCTGCTGGCCTTGGGGGATTTGCGAATAGGGGGGTTGTTGTTGCTGTTGCATGAATGGTGCCTGGCCGGGACGGCCAGTGGCACCACCCCCGAGGAAATTATTCGACGAGGAAAACATCAGAAAGACCACGCTCGCATGAGCAAAAGGATGCAGAAAAGTCAACAAGGAATTGACGAGAAGAACGAATGCAGAATGGGAAGTGAGTTGAGTCTCAGGAGGATGCGAATGACGCCGTTGCTGGACGCGGAGGCACCTGCGCTAACCTCATCGGGTGCTTAGTCATTTGTCCGAGATATTTTTGGATCTACGACTGGAATACTTATGGATATAAGTAATGAGTTTGAAGCTTTAAGCTTGTAAATTTGCGGTATCGGCGAGGCGATGGGGTAGCTGAGTCTCACAGAAATAGTAGAGAGCAAAAAGAAAGGAAATGCGCCACGAAAAAAAGGGGCCACCATAATTCCCCAGATAGAAAACGAAAAAGAAAACAAACGCAAGGCATAAAAGACCATAACTGCTCCGTGCGCCAGATTTTCAGACGTAAGAAAAGAATATGGATGGTGACTGGGTATCACTCGTAACCATTTACTCAACAGTGTTCTGCTGCTGTTGCTGATTGGCGGCGTTGGCAGCCTTGCGGAGCTCGTACTCCTTCGTGAATTCCCGAGATAAGATACCCAGGTCCTTAATCAGAGCCTCGGAGGCGTTAATTACAGCCTGGCGAGGGGTGACTTCGCCGTCAGTCTGGATACGCAGCTGGAATTCGGGGGTGAGCGGGTGAGGAACCTAATGGATTGCTGTTAGTATCGTTCCAAGAAACACCATGTGCATATAGCAGGTTGCATACACGGTAAGCAGCAAAGATCACATGAGCAGTCTTTAGGAGACGCTGGCGCAGCATGTTACCAAGGGTGTGGTCTTCCTTGCGGAAGGTAAATATGGCGGCGGAAGGAAGGCCTAGATAGATACGGTCAGTGAGATTATGCCATCTACATTGATCAACATGACTTACGGGTATCAATCTCAACATCAATCTTGCTCTCGCCGGGAGCGAGCAGGATGGCTTCATACCTATGTTCATGACCTTGGTCAGTTGATGGTCCACAGATGAAAACAAGAAACAAAAACGCAGAAAAAGGACAAAAAAAGGAGGAAACAAAGGCCTTAATCCGTGAGTTGATTCAACTGACACGTCAGGGGCATCATCAGGGAGTGCAGGGCGAGGATGGCGCGGATGGGGGCCCTGGCCACGGCGACCAGCACGCTCTCTGGCGATAGCCGCAGTGGCCGTAACGATGGCAGGGCTCTGAGGCATGACTGCACAAACAGAGAGGATGAAACAAAGAATTGACAGCAAACAAGAGGACAGTGCATAACAGGACGGTCCGCTGGTAAAAGGAAAAGAGGACGAAGAGGGAAAAGACTTTGACAGTGTTGGGGAGAGGATAGTAGACATAACGCAATGCTTGCGAGGGTAGGAGCAAAACGATGCGGAGAAAGTGCCATCCTCGACTTCCAGGTCCTTCCCTCCTTGGAAATTGATGAGAAATGGAAGAAGGAAGGCGCAGTTTACCCCGGGATCCGGGAAAGGTGTTGTGCGGTACATTTGATATCCAACCGAAATCGAAGATCCAGTATTCAACGTACGACCAACTTCGCCGGAACAGCTCAAAATGAACAAAACTTCAGGAATTTCAGAAAGGCTGGCATGAACTCACCGATCTGGGGCGTTCATAGTGGCGAGAAAGTCTTCGAAAAAAAAAAAAAAAGGCCAAA
>CAJVRC010000882.1:1642689-1804289 GCA_911456345.1 Penicillium egyptiacum
CAACGAGGAGTGGAAAGCTCGACGTAGTTTCACGCCTATTTATAGGTGACCAGTCCACTGCGGTTTGACTTGTAAAGACAACCAGCGATCGAAACGTGAGGGCCTTCAATACGCTTTTGAGGTTGCTTATCGATAGTAAATAACTTCAGACAAAGGGAGCCAGTAAGGGGTTATGCTTTAGGTCGTTATTTGGGCCCTGACTTCGCACCTGTTGGTTTGCTCGGTGTTGACGTTGAATGATGAAGATATCGTGGTACATATCGATATCGATATCGATATAGATCATGTGACCCCCGATGTATGCTATCACGTGACCTTATACGTCTTTTACTATCACTTCAAGATAAGACTGTGCTAGTTCTTCGAAATCAACGTCTGTCCATTTAGTATCTCGACTCCTGTGACATCAAATATTGTCTTTGTTTACTGAAATTGATCATGCAACTCATACATACTTTCAACACTCTTTCGTCAACTGGATTACAATATGCCTAGGAAGCCCGAGATAGTCAACCTACTAAACTAAGCCGAATTTATGATTGCACACCGCTCGCACCACGTAGCTTTCTAAGTTATACGCACGCAATCGACCTTGATATGAGATGACATATATTAGCGGTCGTGTATGGAGAATGAACCCCATCTCAACCCAGATCTACGCTATGGTAAGATATGCGAACCCTGAAGCAACAAACAGGAGACCTAAAAAGAAGAAAGAAAGAACATTGAAAAGAGCAGATATAACGGCCACAAGGCCCGAAATGTATTAAGGGAGTCGAGTAGACGCAGAGCGCTCTGGCGAGAAGACAATGCAAAACAGACACAATAAAAGATGGAAAAAAGAACAGAGATAGAAGCCTATCAGATAAATAACGCCACGTCTCTTCCCGCGCCGATATCATAAGAAAGCAAAAAGGAAAAGGAACAAGGAGCACCGAACTCAAAATCAAAAATAGACTAAAAGCACAAAGCATATGTATTCATACTTGTAGATGTCGAACCCTCTGCCCAGACCGGAATGACCATGAGACGATGATATAAGAAAATCCGGGACATGGAACGAGGAGAGACATACAAGATGCGAGATGAGGGCTAGGTATGCATTATCGAGCCGACATATCCAAATGGCACGGCAAGCCCTTCTCTGAGTTGGTGGTATGTGCGTCATATGTCATGTCGTTGAGGGAGCGGGGATATTAGGAGACGGAAGCGGAAATGGAAATGGAAATGCAAAGAAAGAGGCAGGCTATACAGCGTAACGCGGACAGATTTCTTTTCAGATGCAATGCGAGCACGCTTTCATGGTCGAGTTGAGGAAGGATGAAAAAAAGAAAGAAAGGACGGGAGACAGAATAAGGGACTTAGTGGACAGCGCTCAACAGATCCCCAAACGAAGACGTCCCTCGCTTCATTTTCCAGCTGCTCTTCTTCTTGTCACGTTTCTTCGCCATGTCAGCCCAGGCCTTGTCGTCGTCCTCTTCATCTTCAGAACCCGGCTTTCGATTTTCAGCGCCGGTGCTCCGCGAAACGGGGCGGACGGTCACAGTAGCGAGATGCGATTTCGGAATGTGAGTCTGAGACATCGGCATGGCCGGGTTGTGGTTTTCGTCACCGTAGGGCTTGTTTGTTGAGGATGCCACTGCGTAATTCGATTCGGGCTGCATGACTGAGACTGGCCGGTAACGAGGCGCCATGCCCGCAGTGCTGCGCTCGGACGGAGCGATTGAAGCCGCATATCCGGTGCTGGGGCGGAACGCGTTGTCGGAGAGATTTGGCATGGGCGAGCCAGTCCTACGGGTTGAAATGTTGGGATCCAGCATGCTCATCGTACGCTGGTCGATGTGGGGTGGAAGCGAGGGTGGCATATTGAGAACGGATGCTGCAGGCATCGACATTGGCCGCAAGTTCAGATTGCCAGCCATGGATTGGGGTCCTGTGATATAAGGAGGGCCCATGGGAGGCATGGCCATTGCTCCTCCAGGCATCGTCACAGGAGGCATTAGCATGCCTTGCATCATAGGTTGACCCTGCCCACCTTGCATTTGCATCATTTGCTGCATCCACTGCATTTGCATCTGCATCATGGTGGCCATCTGCTGCGATAGCTGGATAGAAGCTTGTTCCCCGGCGGTAACGTTCTGCTGCGGCGGCGGCATCATCGAGTATGGTCGAGGCACTCCTCCCATTTCGTGCATGGCTTGTGTATTCGGGCTTCCTCTACGCATCGCCCGTGCCCGCTCCTCGTTTGCTATGACACCGACAAGACCTCCAGGGGGAGGTGCTGGGGACGAAGAAGATCCTCCATATACTGAACCACCTCCGAACGCCAACGATTCACGGTTGGCGTTGTTAACCAGACCTGCACCGAAGTAAGGATCTCGCGGCAAGTTCCTTGCAAAAGGTGGCAGACCGCCACGGCTGCCGTTGGGGTCGGCACCCGAAACAGAGCTGGAAGATGATATATACGGCGGTTGCATGGATGCACGAAGGTTGGGATTGGAACTGACATTGTTCAGCCGGGTTGGTGGGCGGTTCTGACCAGGGAAACCGTGCGCGGCCAGAATACCAAGCGGCACATCGTCATCCTCTTCCTCGCTGCTCTTTCCACTGGTGGACTTCTCGCCTAGTACAGACAGGCGGCTGGGGTGCAAATTGGGCGTGCTGTTGCTAGCTCCACTCATGACCGGACGTAGCGATTGCACGGGTGCTTGCTGACCTGTGATCTTCATCATCTGCTGGCGATACACAGAGAGATGAGCCTCCTGCTTTCGTCGCTGACGTTCCGTCTCACGTTGCTTCTCCACCTCATCTTCTTCATCGTCAAACTCCTCATGATCAGACTCTTCATCGCTCTTAGTCGCATCACTATTGGAGCGTCGAAGTTCTTGTTGCTGGCGATAGTGCTCGAACTGAGATGGTGTCATCACCTTGTTACCCGGAGAAGTTGACTTGGGAAGACTATCCGCGTACTGTACAGCCAACCGCGCGTGATCCGCAATGGAGGGGTCCAATCTGTCGGCCGGAGCGGGCGAACGGCGGTATTGGAACATATTATCAGGTTCTGGGTTCGCTTGGCCAGAGTAATTGGGTGCTTTGCCCTTATCAATCAAGGGTGTTCCACCAGAGGAGCTACCCTCAGCCCACGGCGAAGTGCCTTCTTTGCTCCACAAGATAGATTGTCGGACCATTTTGGCATCTTCGTCGTCAAAGGTTGCGGATTCCCCCTTAGCCGAATATATCCCACTCCTCCGCAGTCCTCCTCTCTCGGTTCCCCGCGGGCGCTCCAAGGAACGATGCGAAGTAGTGGCCTCGGCGAACTGATTGGGAGACGGCGAAAGCTTCCGGAAACCAACAACGGTATCGAGGGTAGATTGGCTCTGGTTTAGCGGTGGAGAATGCGGGCCACGTAGCAAGCCCTCTTCTGATGGGCGACGATCCCAGGAGTAAGGGGGTGACTCGACAGCTGTCGATCGGTCTGTGTTAATCGCGGCGGGTGCGGCAGCTCTGCTGTTTTGAAACTCGGGCAGAACATGCGTCGGGGGAGACGAGGAGTACTGCGATACTATCAGCACTGCATCCTTGCCCGGAGGAGCGAGTGTAGGTCTTACCTTGCCCGGTTTAGGGGATGACCCCCGCGTTTCTGGACCCTCTCGTGTCCCCATATTATCAAACATCTTATTGAAATCGTCCTGCGAGCTGAGAGCGAAGTCTGTATCGGGCAGCTTGGGTGGAGTGGCCGTGCTGTCGGTGCTGCCCGTCACCGGGCGATTCTTTGCAGCATCTGGTGTTTGTTGCCGAGGTACCTGTGGTCCTGACTTGCTGAATCGACCACCAAACGAGAAAGTTCGTCCTGCGGCGCGCAGTGCACTTGTGAGCGGCGGTGGAGCTGGAACATCATGTATTCTGGAATGCGGGGATAGGCTCTCGTCGGGCGGCGGGACTTCGGTTGATGATGGGAGGGTGGATGACGAGCTTAGCCTGGTTGACGTAGAACTTTCGTAGTTACCGCTATCACGGTTCCCAGTCAGTCGTCTCCTGAGAGAATCCATGGTCGATGGGCGATCGTACCGGCTCTTGTCCAGGGGTCGTTCCCTCTCCGCAAAAATGTTATCGGGATCCTCTGTCATCGACGGTACCGTATGGCCCTCACTCAGCGGCTTCGTCAGCGCCGCTCCATCCGTCATGGATCGATGAGGCCCCGGGCGCTCGAAGACTCGAAAGGAGGATTGGTGAGGGGTTTCCACTTCGTCTAGAACATTGCCGGACGATTTCCGCCTCGTAAAGCTCTTGGGCAGTTTCATAGGCATGGAAGCGACTGGTATAGACAGACCAGGCTGATATTTGAAGAACCGGCCAGTGCGTTGCGAGTCAGCTATCTCATTAAGGTTTGGACGATCTTTGGGGGTGTGGCCCTCTGGGGGTGATGTGTCGAATGCAAGTGATGCCCGAAACGAAGAAGCGATCAATCCAAATAGATAGGTATAACGATCGAGTGTAAACAAAGCAAAGCTTAGGGGTTAAGCTGAGAAAGAATTGAAGTCAGTCAGGAGCTTTCAGGGATAGACGAAGCACAACATGGGTTGTCCACGGAGTAGCGGCCGATGAAAGACACGGCAGGAATCCACAGAGTGGGTTGTCTTGCATCTGTCCGATCCGATGGCATCTCACAACGAATTGGATAATTATTCCCAAATTCCTTGCTGGCCCTTGAATATGTGCTTTTTTTTTCTGGAAGAATTTGAACCCACCATAGGTATCGGGTGAGACGCGGAAATGTCCGTTTCAGTTCTCTCAAAGAACACCAATGAGAACTGAAGATGCGCGGAGTGGAGAGACCCTAGAAACCAAAGTAAAGAATGAAAAGGAAAAGAAAGAGAGAATGTGTACGAAGTACGGAGTAAAAAGAGAGGCAAAAAAAGAGAAGACGCTACTGACAAGTCTAGTCCCTTTGGTATCCGGGAGTTGTCCAGATGTGGTCTGAGTATTTTGACTATTCCTATTGGCATTCGAGTATTATTAGTACAATTACTAACTAGTAATACTACCTACATATGTACATATATATTATGTGCTATATTATTTTACCCTAAAATTCGGCCCAAGGTTCCATGATTTCATAGGACTTCAATGTGAAACCGTTTACTATACATAGTAAGTGGGAAGTCTCTTTGTACATAAACAGTGGGCTGTTTTTTTTTTTTCGCTGTCTAAAAATAACACATTTATGAAAAGGCAAAATCAATTGGAATGTGAGAAAGCAAAGGGGCCTAGGCATATGCACATAGTCTAGAATATTAATTCAGACAAAAGAACACATTTTACACATGTACGTATAATCAAAGGTACTTTCTACTTTAAGTACGGAGTCTCGAAACATGAAAATCCCGTCTGCTCCAATGCGATGCGCACATGTCATTGATCGTCGTCACGTGTGAAGTCGATCACGATCGACATTGGCACATTCTTCTTGCACTCCTATCTCCTATCCACATATGGAGTATCCACATACATGCATCTACTCCAATTGACACAATACAACAGGCCTGGATCAGTGTATTGGAGAACTTGCACGGTCGGCTGATAATCCCGTACCACCAATAGTAACACAGGACTCGACTGAGAGATTCTAATGGACACGGAAGATGTACTACACCGGGATGGAGAAAAAGAGAACTCAAATGGCCACACATACATGCACATACATACACAATGGTTTCAAACGATACCAAAAGGCTGATATCAATCCTCCATCATGTTTCCAATCGTGCACAAGAAAGAAAACACCTCCCGGCCTTTTATCACGGACTATAAGTTATCTTACAAAAATTGCGACTTTGCAGTTTCAGTTCGGCCCATCGTCTGGAATGGGTCCTTCTCGCAGATTGGGTCAAGGACCCCGAGGAGCTTATTTGGCAAAGTGCAGGTCGTAGTTCAGCCACTTGCGCGCATTGACGCCCGCCACATCGAGGCCGGGGGTACCGTAGGTTATAGGCGCATAGAAGATGAAGCCCCAGATAGTAGCAGCCAGAATGATAAGCGTGGCAATCCAGCCCGCGATGAGCGACTTGCAGCCCATGCGCTCCTTGGCAGTGATGAACCGACGCAGGCTGCTGAGCGACCTCGCCTTGGACTTGCCCGAGGGATCATCCACAGGGGGAAGTGCAGTGCGGGGATCGAGCGGCTGCAGGTTGAAAATGAATTCAATCAGTGCGCCACACACCATGGTAGAGGCCAGGTGCGAGGGCAGGTAGTGATGCAGGAAGCGCTGGCGACCCATCAGCCAGAAGGGGAAATAGTGCGCAGCCCAGCACAGAAACAAGAAACCGGTGCTGTTGTATAGACGCGAGCGCGTACCGGGGCCCCAAACTGATGAACGTGGGTTAATTACCGGAACAACAAAACAAGACAAGAGTAGTATGTTTGGTTTTTTGACTTACTTTCTTCCAACGCATCAATACCACGGCGAAGCGAAAGCTGGTCAGCACCAACAATGCCGGCAAACACGGCCAGAATACTGCTGGCAATCCACCAACCAATGGGGTTACCCAAGAAGTAGATCTGCTCACGAGTATCGTTCTTAGTCCAGAAGCTCACACCTCGCAACAGGAATGGCCACTGGAAGGGTTCGGTGGCATATGGGTGACTGCTGGTCAGAGCGTTGTTGTGGTGGAACATGGCACCTTGCAGCTCGAAGTACTTGCGCAGGAAAGGCAGCGTCTTGACCTTACGCTCCTCCTTGACGAGGCGAGGACTATCCTCCTCCAAGTTCTCGATGTTCTCAACGTACCACGTATTGCTGGACTGGAGGATATTCTTGTTACCATTAATTTCGGCCTGCTTGTAACCCCAATCTGGCAGTGGGGTTGTGTGTGTCCACAAAGCGACCCGAGTTGGGACGTGGACTAGCTTGAACAGGCTGGCAAGAGTACGGAACTCCTGGGCAGCCTTGCCCGCCTCGATCTTGAGCTCGAACAGGGTGTCATTGTGGCGCTCACCGTCAGCCAGTTCTTGAGAAACTGTAGTGAACTCCTGGTTGGTGGGGAAGAAGGGAGACGCAACATCGTGAGTCAAGAGATAACTCTCGGTTCCAATGTGGCGGAGCTGGATGATGTCGCCGTTGCGTACACTCTTGGGCTCAGACGGATCAGCCAGAGGCTCGGCCGGCAGGATCTGCCATTGGTTGTTGGTGTCGTTGTGGGGATAACCGGTGACCTGCTGGCCCTGGCTGGAAATACGACCATCGTCATAACGCAGGGGGTACTTATCCCAGTGGCTATGGAGGAAGACCTTAGTGTCTTTGTGGCGCATGGTAATGGTGTCGAAGTATTGAATGCCAACGGACTGAGCGGTCATCTGGTTGTCACTAAGAGTCTCCTGGAACTCGGGGGTCATAAAGTCGTCGCCGGGGCCAGACCGGTTGAGAATAGCGAAGTGGACCTGGAACCAGAACAAGTAGAACATGAAGGGGATAACGACCAATCCAACAGCGCGAGCAATAAAATGCTTGCCCCAGCTGATCATGCTCAGCGCTCCCTGCTCGCGGTTGATATCCAGAAGGTTCCACAAGTCAATGAGGACCGCCGCCCCAATGGTCACGAAAGTGAAGAAACCAACGTATTTGGTGGAGATGACACAGCTCATGCAGAAGCCGGTCAGGAGAAGCCATTTCCACCACTTCCGGCCAAACGGTTGGTGACGCAACTTGTAGAAACGGACGTAGCACAAAATACTGAGTGCCATTGACAGCACGAGAGTCGCGTCCAAAAGGATAAGGCGGTCCTCACCCACGTGGGCGTTGTCAAACACCATCAGACCGGCAGCCAGCACACAGGCTGGCAGAGAGTAGCCAGACTCCCACATGATGAGGAACACCACAGGAATTGTCAAGGCACCGAGAGTAGCCGGCATGGCACGGAGGGAGAGGTACGGCACATTGTTTTCGATGTAAGAGTCGCCGATGTTCTCGAATAGGAAGCTTCCATCGAATCCCACGAGCCAACCCATGAGGGCAAACAACAGCTTTCCAAAAGGCGGGTGCACATCGAAGAAATAGGTACGTTGAAGGTAGTAAGAAGCGAACTATCCAAGTAATATCAATGTTAGTCAAGGGGCCCCCTTTTCCGTAGATTGTGCCACCACAAGAGGCATTGGATCTCCTACCTTGCCGAAATGAACCTCATCGAATACAACCTCGTTAGGGTAATCGAGGCGGTAGAACCGTGTCGCGAAAGCCAGAAGGGTGAGAATCACTATGGCCAGCCAATAGTCCCATTCCGACTTCTGTTTGACCGGCACTGACACGGGCGCCGAGCTATCCTCAGAGGGCAATGCGGTGTAAACATCCTTCTTTCCGCCTCTCTTCCGCAGAGAGGGCGAAGGGGACGACATGTTGAAAATATGAAATGTAGAGAGCGACCGAGAAACTACCTATAGCCAAATAGACTTCCGGCGGGCGTCAGTAATGATCAACAAAGCAGAAAAATATCACACAATGGAGGGAAAGAGGAAGCTTACCAGAATCACCAAATAAGCATGGCACCCAACAATTGAGGCCAAGAAAACTATGAGAAAGGAAAGGAGATGTGGAGGGGGATGACAGTAGAACGTTGCGTGTCTTCTTGGTTTCTGGGCAGGGCGGTGGCCCCCAGGCGGATCTACGTATACAAATCCACAAAAAGGGCGAGATGGACACTATACACCAACTCCTTGTTTCATTGGACTGTCGAGTCGAGTATTCAAAGAAATTGAACCTTGAAAGTTTTGCTTTGTTATTGATCTACACGTAACTATGGTCCTATCAATCCTTTCATATTAACTGAATGGTTTTGGGCATGTGATCTCTCCTTCGATCACCTCCAGGGCTTCCTGTTGGATTTTCTGGGTTTAAATTGGACGGAAATTTATACATAAAGTTCTGGTATATTCTCATTCAAATATTTCTGGTCTGGAGTCTTGCGAGTTGGCAGAGAGTCTCACTAGTTGGCCCTTTTCAAGGCCAGCCAAGGCTGGCATAGATACGTTGACAAGTGCCGAAGTGGACGTATATATATTCAGCGGCCGATTAACACCTTTCATTTTCAACATCCCGAATAACAAGCCACAGAGCCTTCTTAAAAGGATTTTCTTCCTGTTTGATCTCTTGATTGTAAACGACGCCTCGCCTACCCATGTCTCTCATCTCCTGATCCCTCGGCTCGTTATACTTCTTCAACAAGGCGTTGAACCGCGTCAACTTAGACTTAGATGACCAAGGCAAAATCTCAAATTCAAGCTCAGCAATCCAGGGCTGTAAAGTCGCAATCCTCCGCTGCAAATTAAGCTCTTGCTGCTGCCTTTCGTCGGTCTCAGCCCTGCTCATGGAAGCCTCATTTTGGAGTTGTAGAAACAGAGATGCTTGCCGATTGATCTTGCCCTGAGAATCCAATATAGGGAGCTTTGCTACATGTGCCAGCGCATCCAGCTTCGCAATCTCAACTCTCAAGCCGCGCGGACCGAAGATGTCCTTATTGGCTTGTTTGATGGAGGAGTCCGTACGGCTTTTGGACATTCCTTGGCTACTCAGGTTCGCGAGCCCGCTGACTGCGGTGCCAATCCAGTGCAGCGGGAATAGGATCGGGACGGACTTCAAGATCCCGCCTGTTGCGTCTAGGACTTGCAGGGGCGGACTGGCCGCTATATCTTTGTTCAGTTGGTCGAGGAAGGTGAGGAAGGATTCCTTGGGGAGTTGGTGGTTCTTTAGGATGGGTGGATATGCGCGGATAAAAGGAGAATCAGATGAGGAGCTAATGGCTGGAATTGCGATTGGTTTGTGGCTTGTTTGAGAAGGCACCTCTTGTACTGGTGATCGGCTTGGTTGTGTTGAAGGCCCTGCTGTGTATGCTGGAGGGTGATCTGTTGCCTCTCCCTCATCAGAGCGTCGCATATCCTCAAAGGGATTTCGTTTCTTTTCATCGGCCATTGTGTGAGAGTGAAAGAAAATAAGCTGGTTCTCGTAAGCGTCGCATGGGGGCCAACATCCTTTTAAGTCTAAAAGTGGGGTCCTCAGCCTCAGATTATTCTACATGGTTACTTGAATTGGTTAGGGCAATTGATTGTAAAATAAGCCTTTACTTAGCCAGAACTGGGCCGCATTAATGGTCTTCCTATAGTTGGTCTTGGGCTGCGCTACGCCTTATCGGGAATCCTGTGCGAGATGGCGTTACCCGCGCAGTATTTATTCCACAGCCTCAAATTATATGTCAGTTAGGGTGAAACAAGGTACCATGATATCTTTGTATTGTGTTTTTATTGGTTAGATGTTCGACATAGAACAAGATCAAATGCCCAAAGCAAACCATCACTCCCAATAATGCCGTCAACATGCAAAACTGACCGGCCAAATATGAACCCAACGTCTCAAACAAACATGATGGTCCATGGGTATCACTCGAGTACGTATTTTACGGCCTTAATCGTCATCCATGATATTCAAAAGTTCCAATTCCGTCGAGACCAATGCCTGGAACTCTGCCCGGGGCATTCCAGTGGCCTTTCCCAAGCGGAACAAACTTTTGATGCTCGTACCAATATGTTGTTTCACTCCCACCTCGTAGGTGGACTGGCTCTCTGCCTCGTGTTCCAGCTTGGCGATAGCATCAGAGCTCCCGGAAGATGTAGAGGCCGGCCTTGGGTGGTTTAAATCTTGTGCGGCCTTATCACTGGGGATATGGCCTGGAGAATATCCGTTGGTGCGGGGCTCGTCCTCTGGATTGCCTCCGTTCACCTGTCGTCGCAGGAGATTGGCCAGCATATCTCCGTTGAGCGATGACGGGCCAACCTCCGGCTGCTCCTCCGTGGGATCATGATTATCCATGGCCGGCTGCACGTCGCCGTACTGCGAGAAGTACGACTGCTCAGATAAACCAGATGCGCCCGGCTTTGATGAAGCAGCACGCGGGGCGGGGGTCTTGGTTCCAGGTGTGGAGTCGTACTGAGCCCAGTAGTCGTCGTCGTCGTTCTCCATGCCGTTCTCCTGGGCCTTCTCTTCCTCGGCAGCCCTTAAAGTATCAGCCAGGAGCTGGTCCTTTGCCTGGATATTAGCCTCCCCAATGGAAGAAGCCCAGGTATTGTCATCCTCAGCAGCTCCCTCCCGCGGCAAAAGCTCCGCGACTCGCCAGCCACGGCCACCTCCCTCCTCGTCTGTCGGGCACCATAGATAGACCACCGTCAAGCTGTATTCGCTGAGTGGAACTTGTGCTTTGAGAGTCTCATCGTCGATCCGCTTGTATGTCACCGGGAGTTCATCCGGAAGCTCGATTTCGCCCGATACCGGGTGTGGTTCAAAGGTGGCACCGTCAATGATCCTCTGCAGACGCTCTGCTTTCCCAGAATCCCAGCACAGTAGTTGCAGCCATGACTCAGTGGAAGATGTGGATAGCGAACTGAGAACCCCGACTCGTTGGCGCAGAATAGGAGAAAGAAGTGGTAACAGAGCGGGGGGTGCGCGGGGCGAGACAAAGGCTAGTGGGAGGCATGCGAGGAGGGGAGGGAGTAGTACGCGAGTTTCGGGCGGGTTGATGAGTTCGACCATAATGGATATGTATGTAGTGTAGGTTTGAAATGCGGAGAGAGAGAAAGTAGAAATCGTGGGGGGAAGTCCAAGTATTTTGCAAGCTCTCTGGGCTCCATTCGACCGAACGTGGGGCGACAAACAGAGCAATCAGCGGGCCGTAAAGCTTACTGGGTCCATGGTTCAACCGGTTGAAGACTCTCCTTTGTACCTGGATATTTTTGATATTTGGACATTTTCTATAGTTTATGCTTATATAGTTCCTATTCCAAGGTTTGGATTTTGTTTTCCTATTTTAGACTTACGCTGCAGAGGCTCTGATGTATATCTTTTTCTTCCTATTGGCTCTTTCGGATCTTATCCATCATCAAAACCATCTGGACATCTACCTGAACATGAATGTCTCATGAAATAAACCCATGCATTCATTCCAAATCCAGATATCAGCTGTCAGCCCGGGGCACATTCGGAGTAGAATCCGCCACCGGCCAATTTAGAATCATTTCGGTACTACGAGAGTACGGAATACTAAGATACATACAAAACAACCAATATGCCTTCGGCCCCTTGTAAGGAAAAGAAAGGGAGATACTATCACAGGATACATAATAGGCGCATGTTATACTACATGTATATTTCAGATAATTAGGTGCATGTTAGTTCTCCCGAGTGGTCTATCGGACCCTTCGCATGCGTGAGAAGTTCACACGAAGGGCAACTTTTCACGGTGAATTGAGGGATAGCAATAAGACATGGGATGATCTGGCCTTCTCTCTGACTTATGTCCACCGGTTTCTTTCCAAGGTTGTCTGTGTGTGGGGGCTAATACTGTGCCAAGCACTGCCACTTAGTGTTTACTTATGCGCAATGTAAAGATTCGAAGCGGAATTAATTCCTTAGGAATAAAGACACTCGCCCCAGAGATCCCAGTATAATCTGTCAAAACGCTTTAGCTTTGCAACAGTACTTTGGTGTCTGCCTATACAGATAACCCCCGAAGATATCCATCTAGATAGGGCTAGGGCTCGGATCGTTCGTCTTTGAATTTGAGAAGCCGTTCCACACCGTACAGCAACATCCCGATCGCCTTCTGCGACTCCAGTTGCTCCTTTTTTATTCCCCAAGTCTCTGGGTAGCAAGACTAGCCAGAACCCGATCGTAAAGCGCTGTCTCGAGTTCCTGACAATCCTCCGTGTCTTGCCAACCAGTTGGGGTCATGAACCCAACAAGACTATCCATGAAATGGAGGTTTGACCCAACTGGCAGGTATAGAGCACCGTCCCAATCTAGACAGCCTGAACCCGGCCCGTGGAGCCGTCGACAAGGTAGTTGAATGGGGCGAGATCCTGGTGGGTAAGGGTAACGGGGAGAGCTGCGAGATCGCGTAGCTGTGGCAGGAGTGTGCTGATGCAATTAGAAATGCTGTTTCTAAGAGCCGTGTCTCGGAAATTGTAATATTGACTGTATGGCGGATTTCATCAAGAGTAGAGGTAATATCGGATATAGTAGTGCTGGCTCTGGCTCCCCGAGTAACGAGGTCTGCAAGGTCCATGGTAGTCGCCATCTTCTTCTGTAGCGGCAGTTTAAAGTCCTGAGAAGATATCAAGGCACTAATATACGGTGTCCCTTGCGCAAAAGTCGATGTATACACAAACAGGGTACGATAGGTCCATGAATGCGGCTAGCTTCGGAGACTCCGAAGAGGTCTTGCTTGTCGGTTCGGAACTGGACGACACTCCGATGATCGGCGTGCGTGGAGTGAGTATGTAATATGGCGGTATAGCTCATGCTCCTCTGGAAAGGGCTGGGTTGAACATCTACCTTCCCGGCAGCGTTGGGAAGAAGGATCGGGGTAATATGGCGCAAGACGAACTGGTGACAGGACATCTGGGAGAGGTGGTTTGGCAGTGGCTCGAAGAATTAAGACACGACCAGTATCTGGTAATCGTCCATCGTAAGAGCCTATCTTACCTAGGCATAAAATTTACCTATTCTGGCAAACGTGAAAGCGATCTGTCTGAGTATGCTATACGGATCGCGTTAATAACGCCCAATTTGGAATGTGCCCGGTCACATGCTCTCGGTGGGAATTTTTCTAATTGTTTACGCGTCTACGGAGTAATCCGTCCAAGTCTGGGGTTTGACCCATAGACTGGCTTGTCTCAATCCTACAAACTCGCACATCGTGAAAAGAAGTTAATCACGAAATATCTGGATTGATAATCCGAGGTCCGACTTACGCGCTAAGAGACGCACTATTCGACCGGCATCTATCACGTTCTTATCCTAGAATGCCTGGGGAAACAAAAGAAAGGTTGCATTATCAAATTAATCTTGATACATCTGATACAGAAATCGGGAATTGGCCTGATCGTTCAGACAATTGGTCAATATGGTCGACTCAGAGAAAGGCCAGTTCTCGTTCACTTTAACACCAACAGCCAGACCTCCGCCTACCCCGGAGCCAGTGGCAGAAGAGACCAATGCACAGTTCGACAGTGTGATATTCGAGCGGGCTCCTCTTGGAGATGGCCAAAGCAATCTCAACTCAGAGCGCGGGGATGAGTGGGCCGCTCTAGAGAAGCGGGTACGATGGAAAGTCGATCTCCGTCTTTGTAGCATCGGCGGGCTCTTATGTAGTCTCAATTTGCTAGACTCGGGAATTTTGTCCTCGGCCTCGGTGACAACTATGCTTGATGATCTTGATTTGCGCCAGGGGAATCGGTACTCCGTCTCCATATTTATTTTCACAATCGCCAGTGTGGTCTTCCAGCTGCCATGCACAGTGGCAGTTCGCTTTGCCGGTCCACGCCTCTGGTTTTCGACGATCACATTCGCATTCGGGCTGTTGACACTATGTACTGCTTTTGTTCGCAATTGGCAGCAGATGATTATCCTGCGTGTGCTGCTCGGCATTTCCATGTCCGGCATTTACCCTGGTCTGACCTACCTGGTTAGCGCCTGGTACCCGCGACAAGAACAGCAGCTCCGATTTGCATTCTTGCAGTCCGGAGAAGTTGTGGTTCTGGCGACTGGCAATATCGTCAATTTCGGTCTCAATCATTTGAACGGTGTGGCCGGGTTGGCGGGTTGGCGTTGGATGTATGTTGTCCAGGGTCTCATTACTTGTGTCCTTGGTATCGTTACCTACTGGTGGATGGTCGACTTCCCCGAGAATGCTCAGCGCAGCTTTTGCTTTCTTTCAGACCAGGAAGCGCGTCTCGCAACGCGCCGAATTCAGGATGATCGAGCTGATGTTGTCCCCGAACCGTTCTCCTGGAGCACGCTTCTTGCTAATTTCAAGGATCCTAAGATCTACGGCTTCGCGGTCATGTTCTTTTTGCTCAATCTCATCTCAACTGCCTTGTCGTATTTCCTACCCATCATCTTACAATCCGGTATGGGTTTCAGCACAAATAAATCCATTCTGCTCTCCACACCGGTAAGTTCATCCAAAGTATATAATGCCGCATTTTCTGACTCCTTCACTAGCCCTACTATTATGCCGTGATCCCGGTTATTCTCACATCATTGATCGGAGATTTCTACCGCGTTCGTGGGCCGCTGATCGTCTTCAATGCCCTTGTCCTCATAGCTGGGTTCCTTATGTTCGGTCTTCCCGGATCTACTGTGGTGACAGTGCGTTACATCGGGACCTTTTTGGCGACCGGTGCTTATATCTCCAACTGGGCTGCCCTCAATGCTTTCCAGGCCAACAATATCGTTGGCCAGTGGAAACGAGTGGCCACTGCGGCGGCGGTAACTGCATGTAACGGACTTGGAGGAGTGGCAGGCAGCTTTATTGTCCGCCAGCAAGAAGCACCGCAATATCTGACCGCAGTTTGGGTGTCAATTGGGTAAGTTTAGCAAATTATTTGACACTCTGCTCCGGCTGACAACATCACTAGTTCCCACATTCTTCTCATTGCTATCGTGGGCGCATTCACGGTTTACTTTTACTTCGCCAATCGGAGGCAAGGACGGCGATTGAAGGTCCTTGAGGGTGTGGTGAGTGCTTTTGATCAACTGTCGATCGATTGTATGATCTTGCTAACGAATGAAACCCCAAAGTCTGGGTTCAGATATACTTATTGACCAAATGCACGTACGGAAACTCGGCAAGTCGTGTTGACTGAACACTGATCCCGCTTTTGAAGTCTTCAAATATCGTGATATGTAGATACACTTTGGTTTACAAGCCAAAGTACATTTTTTTCGGGGCTTCTAGGCATTGACGTCATCCAGCAATTAGACTAACTGGTATCACATTCCATTTTTGGCTCATTCATTATATATTGATAGATATAAAGTACTTATATTTTGACCCACCCCACCACTTTGATGAGAGCCACCTACTTCGCCGTCCATAAGGATCGACCATCTCTGGTCCTCCAAATCTGCCAAAGAGGATGGCGAGGATGGCGGGCTACTCCAGTATTTCTCTCTTAGTAAATGAACCTCTCTAGGATGTGCAATGCCTTCTCGACTTTCGCTTTCCGTGGGTGTTTCTCTCGAATACCAGGACCGGTGACTCCTACGAGCCGTGGATCGAGCGAACGTTGTTCGAAAACGCCGGGGCATGACTTGGGTGAAAAGAGGCCAAATGCTGATAATGCAAGCAGCGACGATAATCAAGCTGCCTTCAAGAATCGTTAGGACACCGTATTTGGCCGCGAACCCTGGTTTTATATAAATCAGTCCTTATTTCAGTAAAATTCTGGCGTCGGTTCTTACACGTTGGGTCCTCCCTAGCGAAATTTGACCCGGTGAAGTTTAGCACCATTTTCAAAATGCTTGCCACGTTTCCTCTAAGATTCCCCATCAGTACTCGGTATTTATTTCAAGCGCAGATGATGACACAAAGTTTGAATAACTCACAGTCCACCCAACAGAAAAACACCCGTCACGGCTAGTTTCTGCGCTCTGGGTGCATGCAACTTCCAGACAGCCGGGATGGGCATCACAAGGATCAGCACACCAGTAAGGACATTAACTGGGGCGAAAATTCGATAAGCGTCGACTGGATGAATGCACTTCCCACCGGGGATGCTTCGATCCCACATGTACGCCAATGGCTGACATTGGAGGAAGTTCTCCAGAAGAACGCTGACTCCCAGCGCAAGAACCAGTGATCCTACTATGTAGACGAGGATCTGGAACTTTCGGGTTGTAAAAATGCGTAGATAGAATAATAGCACGGCCATTTTGGCCGGGGTGATTGTGAAGGGGTAATCGAGTATTTGGAGGGCAAGGGTGCACTGGATGTTGTCGTTAGTCCGGTAGCTAGGGCTCAACTGATTGGAGAAAATACTTTTCTCGCGAGAGTCACTTTATCAGGCATCTGAGAAACGTAGTCGAAGTGGTACCCAACTACCCCAATTTTGGCCACTGCATGATGTGAGTATCGTCGTCTTCGAGCTTGTTGCTGAGACTGTTCACATACAGACAATAAATATCATTGAGTTGGCCAAACTTGCAGCCTAGACAGCGGGATATTAGCATGATTGGATTTAGCTATATCCGAACGTGATACGTACTAGGGCAAGTAGGATCAGATAGTCGTCGGCACCAATCTTCATCCGCTGCATAAACCGAGTATAGAATCTCGCTGCAACGAAGCCAATTTGCACGACAGCAATGGCGGCAGTAGGTCCCACTAGGGCATTGCCATTATACGGTTGTTGGTCTCCTAGGTTCCAGTCGGCACCCATGACGACGAGGAAAGGGAAATTGTAGACCTCATCTGTAGAAAGTTGTCCGTGCTACAAGAAGTGAGCACATAAACATGCCAGGTGGACGGTCAGCTATATAAAATAAGAAAATTTCCAACAACCTTCGGAAACCCTTAAATTCCCGAAAGTATATTGGACCCGCGGAGACCTCGGGTTATCCATAAGGCAAAGGGTCTGGCCACCATCGGAACAAACCTAACGTTTAAAAGGCGTCTCTCCAGATAAACATTATAGGCGCAGGGCCGCTGAGAGTCTATTATTTTAAAGTTGACGTCTTCCGTGGAACAGACCAACGATACCATGGGTGTGGAGCAGATCTTGAAAGAGCCCTTTCATCAATCTACCTGGGTAGCCCAGATGGGTGACATCATGACATCCTTCTGCGGGAGCATTTCGGGGAAATATGAAGCTAATTGCTCTTGGGTCACGATGACAATGCATACATGTCCACGGGTGGATCTAGATGTACTTATTGGATATATGTATTGGTTCACTGAGAAGCCTATTTGCTTGCCCTCCGGTTTAGGAAACCGGTTGGCATCGGGTCGCATGTTTGGCTTGCTTCCACGGTTGGTTTCCCTTCTCTTTCGGGCTCCTGCCTCGGAGGTTTCGGGATTATAGATGCAATTTCGCGCTGATGTCGGCATTCCAGATCAACTTCATTCATGGATTCAACTTTTGATATCGAGGATAAGAGCAGATCACCCTTTCTATACACCGACGTTTTACCAAATCTCGGGCCGAGATGGACAAACTTTTGCATGTATATTGTTCGTGACCTTGTTGGTTTGCTCTTGTCGGTCGAGACCTTTGAGACACGCAATAAGTTGTGGTCGTGTCTGTGTCAGAGTATAGCAATAGTCAATGACGAGGCATATTACGGTCCTTGCAAGGGCTCGTCTGGCTCAGATATCAAGTCTGTAGACTTGGCTGTCTATAAACAGCTTTCAGTCTCTTCGTGGAGACATCATTGGCAGCAACATGTCCCACGGCCGAAGGTGGAGTGTGATTTTGGGTCGTAAGTCCATTTCCATGTCTTTTCATTATTATTAGTTCTCATGAACTTCATAGTATAGTTTCGTGATCGTAGTTGGAGATGAAGAGAGAACAGGGATCTAGGAACATAATGATATTTTTCCATTGTAACGGCGATGAGATACATACACATGCACAAATTATGTGATTGAAGGGAAGGGGGTATATGGCAAGCAAGACGGGAGACCTCACAGAGTAAAAGGTAGACGGGGAAGGTCGGCCCGCAGAAGAAAACTACATCGACAATCATTGGAAAAGACACAAGCCCTTGCAGTGCTAACCCTAAGCCACCCGATCCTTGTCTTTCTGTTCCAGCTTTCCCACAAGCCGCTTCATACCCGTCCACTCGTCCGCGGGTACTTCCTCTGGCAGCCCGCAGAGACCCTTGCCAACTTCGAAGACTGTAACGACACCATTGAGGCCACCAGTTGCCAGGCGGCGTCCTTCACGCTCGTCCCAAGCGACCTTGTTAAGGCTTCGGGACATGATGTTGCCTTGGGTATTGTCGACAACTTCACGCGCGACTGGCACTTCGGTATCTGAAGCGAGGTCCCAGATTTCGACATTGCCGGCACCGTCGACAAGAGAGAACACACCAGGTCGGGTTGGGTGCCAGCGGGCATCGTAAACAACATCGTCACGGGTAATATCGAGAATGGGTGAGACGACTTGGGACTGGGCCATGCCAGATGTGGCAGAGGCGGTCGTCGCAGGTGGCCGCACACGCCAGAGCTTCACGCTCCAGTCCAAACTGGAGCTCAGCATAAGATCGCCAAGGTCTACTGGTCCACGACCGGGGTGGAATGCGGTAGACATAATTGGTGCCGTATGTCCCTTGTAAGCTAGGCGGTGGTCTGTGCCAGACTTGGCTCCGGCCCGGTCGTACCGGTGGCACGGGTAGATGACTCCTTCTTCAGTACCGACGATGAAGAACGTAGGATCAGTGTGAGGGAATGACATGGTTGTTGGAGCAAGATCCTCGGTCTTAGATGGGGGAGGTGTAATCAGTTCCACACGATCTTGTGGGTAAGAGAGCATATCCATCGTCCAACCGCAGACCACACCGTCCGTGGAGGCAGTCATGATATTGTGTGCATTCTGTGTGCCAACAATCGAGATACCGTAAACGGGATGGGCGTGTCCGCCGCCTGACAGGGGAGTCTTTTGTACTGGAGAGCCTCCACCGGCGCGCGAGGAACGAGTGTCCCATACGAGCACCTGTCCCGAATAGGAGCCTCCAACAACAAGGTTTGGATGGTAAGGAGAAAATTTTGCCGTAAGGATATCGGATGTCGAGTGGAAAACATATTCTGGACGAGTTTGCAAGTGCTGATTCCAGATCTGAACAAGCCCATCGGGTTCGTGAGGAGCGGAAGTATTTTTGGTGTATGATGCAAGCAACAATTCAGGGAACTGGAGTCAAGGTTAGCATGAGCCAAAGCAGATTTATTTATAAGTAGAAATCTTGCCTTAGGAGAGAAGCTTAGATCACTGATAATGCGATTCTTGCTCCATCGTTCGTCCCAGAAATGGGACACTTCTTGCATTCCTCTCCTTTTCTTGCCAGTCTCCTCATCTTCTTGCAGATGCCCATCAGTTCCGCCCAGCTCATAGTCTGCCAGTACGTCGTAGTCTTCGTCCAAAGCTCGCTCGATGACCTTGGACGAGCGCTCTACAAAGTCCAGGAAATCGTCCGACGATGTGACTGCCTTCAGCTCGTCGTCATCGAGTTTGCGTAGAGGATACCGCAGCTTTGCGGACTGTGCAGCTGTGGTTTCATTACTATCGGCCTGATTGGTAGCTTGAAGCTCGTCCTCAATTTCTTTGCGAAGCTTCTGTCGGATTTCCTCGTCTCTCTCACGGTCTCGTCGACTGAGACGCTTGCTCGACCGCGTGGTACCGGGTGACTCCTCACCGTCCGAAGCGACAGACTCTTCAGGTGTCTCGGGCTGGAAATCTATTCCGTCTGTCTGCACGGCCTTGCTATATGTGACAACTTCCGGTTTGGGTGTGGATTTGTATTCGGGTTCAAGATCAGGGGGCTGCGGGGCTTCCGTTGCAGAGGAAATCCAAGGCTCATCTGTCGTCTGGACGGCAATGGACTGAGATTGTGGTCGCGATGGAGCTGCATATGTATCTGGATTCTCCCCGCTTAATTGGCTCGCGCTCAACACGGAGGTTGGTCGACTTCCTCTCCGCGACTGGCCATCGGCGCCGTGGCTGAGGGAGGCCGATGCTGGGCGGTCGACCAAGCGAGAGATCAAGTCGTCGAGGTCATGTCTGTTATCTGTGCGGCTTGGGATTGGTGATATAATCTAGGAAGCTTGTTAGACCCAGACGAGCTCCGTAGTCCATTCACATGCCGCGTTTACCTCTGAAGTATCCCCGACACTGGTTCGGGAGGTGAATTCCTTCTGGCGTAGCTCGCGCTGCTTTTTGAGCTCCGCAAGCTTGGCCCGCTTTGCGAGGATCTCATCCTTGCGCTGCTGCATCGACATCTTGTACGATCATCAAAGGTTAAACCAGATGCATCCGCGTCCAAGTGTAGTATCTCCACTGCGGTTTATTTACGGGGATGACTAAGCTCCGCCTTCGGGAACTCTGGAGGTCCGGAAAAACTCGCGCGCGCAGAACATGAACTGAACCTCGCCATTTGACCAACCTGGAGATTTATTGCCATTGACGGTTGACACCTGCTGCACGGTCCCTCCTTCTTACACAGTTTATTCCCTCATTTAATTCCCGTCTTCTGGAACCCTCGCAGAAATGGCTAGCCAGGGTGTCAATGTGAGTACCGGCTAAGGGTTACCCTTCCCCCGAACGGCTGTTGACCACATCTCCCAACCTGCAGGTCCTCCGTTACTCGGCTCTCGTTGCCGGTCTCGTCTACGGTGTCTACCACCAGTCCTCCCTCAACTCGGTGACCAAGCGCGCAGAGATCGAGCACGAGTATGCTCGCAAGGAGCGCCTGATCGAGCAGGCCAAGGCGGAATACAAGAAGAAGACCCAGCCCCAGCAAGAGACCAAGACACAGACCAGCGGACGTACGTTTATTTCCCTCCGATGATACAACCCAGACAAGTCCAATGACATCCCGAACCGCCGCATATCTCCAAAACCCCAAGTGCTGACTAAAATCCCGTAGTTATCACGAATTTCGAGGATCCCAAGTTCGACCTGGAGGCATTCTTGAAGGCTAAGGCTGGAGAGTAAACGTGATGGATAATATAGAGGAGGAATGCTATGCAATGATCTCTTTGCGGGAATCGCACCTCCCCCAGGGTATTAGACGTGTTTTGCTCACCTCCGCTCCATTTTATTGTACGATTGTTTGGGTTTAATCTGCCCTGAGCTGTGGCATTGCGAGCGCAAGACGGAATGATTTTTTGTTTCTCATTTTTAGAAGTTTTATCTGGGTCCTGTACATACCCTGGGTGTCGTGTGCCTGTACACTACAGTTGGACCACAAGCAAGAGCAAAAGATCGTGTTATGCATTCCGGCGTTACCAGTGGTTCTAGTACGTACAGACCAATTTTAGTTTTGGCATCCTCGCATCTCCACAGCCCGGACAGAATGTGTAGCTAGTCCTTGGAAGAGGATCGGATCTATTAAATAGGCTTGTATTCCTTCGGGTTTCAAGCAAGTTTAACATGCACGCGTTCCCAACATTGTCATTGCCTTGCGAATCCCGTTGGAAGGCCGAGGCTCCGGGGGCGATACCACGATAGGTTTGGGATGCAGCAGCTTTGATTCCGAATCCCATGTCCACCCACATTTCGTGAAATTCGATATTATGTTCGGATCTTCCTGTTCAGCGAGCTGTTCGTCAAGACCAAGGTGGATTGCCGCTGTAGCTAGTCGTATAGCTTCGTAAGACCTGCTCACTGCGATCAAGGTCTTGTCTTGGAAGAAACCTGATTGTAGAATAATCGGTCAATTTAAGATCCTGCCGAAAGAGGAAGGTCATTGTCTTAGGGAACATACTCTCATATCTCCGAACCAGTGGCTCTAAAGCGTCTGGCCATGGTAGCCCTCGGAGTACCTGGTAGACCTGGCCATGTTGAGTCTGCCACACCGCTCGCAGCAAAGTCAAGCAGTTCTGTAAAGAAGGATCCTGTTGTAGTAGCGCTTCGGGAATTCGTTTCGTTAAGGCGCGAGCTTCAGATCTGGCTCTCAAGCTTTATTAGCATTGTGGCAACCGTCAATAGCACTCTCACTAAGCAACTAACACTTGGTCGGTAAGAAGATGGACGAGAAAGAAGCTCGAGTAGAACAGGCTTAATAGTGTGAAGTTACCACCGCCTTCATTGGGACTGTTAACCCCGGTAGAAATGAGGCATGCTTGAAGCTCATATCGCGATAGGGCTTCGAAGAGCTGTGACGGTGGAGCGTTGGAGACCACCAGCTGTGAGAGCTGCTCCGTGCTCAGTGGAGGTAGCTCCATGTGGGTATGGTATGTGAGGTGTAGATAAATTGTAAATGGTCGGTTTGCTGTAGAAATACTGATGTACTCAGCAGTAGTATATATTGAGTCAAAAGTTAGTGAAAAGAGCTCTAAGCAAAGATTATTGATGAGTCGTAGTATTGCGGGGAGCAATCAGAGGTGGCGCCTCTGGCCTGTGCCAAGACCTTCAGAAGTGACCACCTTGCGCAGCTCTTGCTCTTCCCATCTCTCACCACGGTCCTCACCACTGGCATCTCAGCCCAATTCATTCCTTGATTTCATGTTTCTAATTTGATTTCTGACTCTGGACTTAGCTCCTTCTTCAAGGCCATCATGGCCCCGTCTTCGCTTGATGTTGTGTTGAAAGGCAGCTCCGGCCGGAACATGCGCGGTCTATTGCGGGTTATCATTCTCTGTACCATTGCCGCCGCCGCAGTGTCCAGCCGCCTGTTCAGTGTTATTAGTATGTATCAATTGAGATTCTTTATGATCCATATGCTAACTATTTCCTAGGATTTGAAAGTATCATCCACGAATGTATGATTTCCTTGTGCTGCTGCACTAGATGCGGATGCCACCTCGACAGTCCCCCGAACATACAAATGAGATATTGATACCGTCTTATTTTAGTCGATCCGTGGTTTAACTTCCGTGCGACAAAATACTTGGTCGAAAATGGCTTTTATAGCTTCTGGGATTGGTTTGATGACCGTAAGACCCCTTCCCTACGATTGCACGTCCTCCGGATGATAGTATGAATGGCATTATGCTGATGGAAACACTCGTGCTATAGGAACATGGCACCCCCTGGGTCGTGTGACTGGTGGTACACTATACCCTGGCCTGATGGTGACCAGCGGTGTGATCTACCACATCCTTCGACTCCTTACCATCCCCGTCGACATTCGAAACATCTGTGTCTTGCTTGCCCCCGGATTCTCTGGACTAACAGCCCTGGCGATGTATCTGCTGACCTCTGAAATGTCCGACTCTCCCTCCGCAGGCCTCCTGGCCGCTGCTTTTATGGGAATTACACCTGGTTACATCTCTCGGTCAGTGGCAGGCAGCTACGATAATGAAGCCATTGCGATCTTTTTGTTGGTGTTCACATTCTACCTTTGGATCAAGGCCGTGAAGAACGGCTCGATCATGTGGGGAGCCTTGACTGCATTGTTCTATGGGTACATGGTTTCTGCTTGGGGTGGATACGTCTTCATTACCAACCTGATCCCTCTCCATGTCTTCGTTCTTCTGTGCATGGGCCGATACAGCACCCGTGTCTATATCAGCTACACCACCTGGTATGCCCTAGGAACACTGGGAAGCATGCAGATCCCTTTCGTCGGTTTCCTGCCTATTCGCAACAGTGACCACATGTCTGCACTTGGTAAGACTCTTGGATTCTGAGCCATCCCCCTGTCTCATTCTGACTATTTGATAGGTGTCTTTGGATTGATCCAATTGGTCGCGTTTGCCGAGTTCATCCGGGCCTACCTGCCCGGCAAGCAGTTCCAGAAGCTCCTCACTTCTATGGTCTTGCTTACGTTCGGCCTTGGATTTGGTGGTCTTGTCCTGCTGTCAGTCTCTGGGGTCATTGCTCCCTGGAGTGGTCGCTTCTACTCTCTGTGGGATACCGGATACGCCAAGATTCATATCCCAATTATTGCCTCTGTCTCTGAGCACCAGCCCACCGCCTGGCCTGCCTTCTTCTTTGACCTGAACTTCCTTATCTGGCTGTTCCCGGCCGGGGTGTTCATGTGCTTCCAGAAGCTCAAGGATGAGCATGTCTTTGTGGTCATCTACTCCGTCCTTGCTAGCTACTTTGCCGGCGTTATGGTCCGTCTGATGCTAACCTTGACCCCCATTGTGTGTGTCGCGGCTGCTCTGGCCCTGTCGTGCATCCTCGATAACTTCCTGGTTGCGTCGACACCGAGCACTGAAACCAAGGCTAAGCCAACTACGGAAGATAAGTCACTCCGATCAGCCCGAAACCCCGTTGTCGGTATCTACTCCTGGTTTTCCAAGTCTGTCGTGGTAGCCTCAGTCACTCTTTACCTCCTTATGTTTGTTGCACACTGTACCTGGGTTACATCCAATGCATACTCCTCTCCCTCTGTGGTTTTGGCTAGCAAGCTTCCTGATGGAAGCCAGTTGATCATCGATGATTACCGTGAGGCCTACTATTGGCTCCGTCAGAACACCCCGGACAATGCCAAGATCATGTCGTGGTGGGATTATGGGTACCAAATTGGTGGTATGGCTGACCGCCCTACTCTGGTCGACAACAACACCTGGAACAACACCCATATTGCCACTGTTGGTAAGGCGATGAGCTCGCGCGAGGAAGTCAGCTACCCCATTCTGCGACAGCACGATGTCGATTACGTCCTGGTTGTGTTTGGTGGACTACTCGGCTACTCGGGTGATGATTTGAACAAGTTCCTCTGGATGGTTCGTATTGCCGAGGGTATCTGGCCAGACGAGGTGAAGGAGCGCGACTACTTCACCGCTCGCGGCGAGTACCGTGTCGACGAAGAGGCCACTCCCGCCATGAAGAACAGCTTGATGTAAGAACCCGACGTTTTTGTTATCCAAGCCACTGCTAACCCATCCACAGGTACAAAATGTCTTATCACAACTACCAGTCGCTGTTCCCGGCCGGTCAGGCCATGGACCGTGTGCGTGGCACAAGACTTCCCAAGGAAAGCCCCCAGCTCAACACACTGGAAGAGGCTTTCACCAGCGAGAACTGGATCGTTCGTCTCTACAAGGTCAAAGACTTGGATAACCTCGGTCGTGATCACAGCAACGCAGTTGCCTTTGACAAGGGCCTCAAGCGCAAGCGTGCCACGAAGCGCAAGGGTCCTCGTGTTCTGCGAACCGAGTAGAGATTTCTTTTCTAGATGCATATCGATTTCCTTGTTTTGTTGGCTGTTATTATTCGCTCCGGTATAGAAGGCCATTTGTTTTGTGCTTTAAACCCATACCGAATATGCTCTAGGTCTAGTTACCTAGAAATATATTAGTGCCTTCCTTCTCGGAAGGCTATTATATAACTTTGCCTCCAGGGCTCCAGGGCTGTCAGCTTCACCTACGTAATATTAGCGATTCGATATTTGGAGTACCGGGGAAATGGCGGGTTTCTTCTTGAAGTTGATAGGGCACATAGAAAGCAGAACCGCACGCTGCGAATGATGATAGACGGCCGTAGCCCAAATTCATTGTACAGCCTATATTCCAAGCCAATTCCTTCTGTTCATGGCAGCACGAATGCTGGTATTATCGCTAATCCTACAGATCCGAAAAACAAGGTCTCCCTGAAGACTCCAAAACCCCAATTGCAGCGTCAACCCGGTCCGGTGGGTTAAGTGTGCTTCACTTCTTGTCCGCGGGGGCATCGGGCACCTTGACGTCGGCAAATTCTTCTTGGCCGACGGCCTTGAGGGTGTAGGTATCTGGAAATTGAGACCATATCAGCATGAGGTTCTCCCTCTTATGGATATCGAATCCGCATGGAGACTTCTCAGCGGGAAAGTCTTGGTGGCATGATCGTCTGCAGTTCGGAGATAGGAACAGGACTGAAGGGGAACAGCGGTATGCATCGCAGGGATTACTCACAGACTGCAATTGTAAATGCGAACAGTCCGAAGCCTGTAATGGTATTCTTGAACAGATATGGGCGGCGGGCGCGGAGGAGGGCGGCACCGGCGCGGTAGTCCTTGCCGTAGTAGGTGGAGTTGAAACTGTCAGAGGCACGAGGTTAGCAAGATAAGACCTACGCAATTCCGTAGAGACTATACGCACATTCCGGTAGCCATGGTGAGAGTGTCTTGTTGGCAGAGATGTGAGAGACAAGAAAGTTGAGGCCATACAGGCAGACCCGGAGGCAAAGTCTTGGCGTTGGAGGTCCAGACAAGATACGGGTTTAGATGTTTCTATTAAGATTAGATCGAGACTTTTATTATAATTGTGACCCTGGTTGAATCTAATTTCGGATCATTGAAGCACCGAGAGACTTGTAGCTTAGTGAATCGAGCGTTGTATGTAGAGATACGCAGCTCACATACATCGGAGTCTTTGTCGGCCGCCCTTTCAGGCTTCGCAGCTTTTGTCGCATCCTCGACGGCCGTCAATCTCACTTCCCAATCGCCTTTCCTTCACCAGCCATCGCATAACCACTTACCCTCTCCAACCTCAGTGTTGATTTGCCACTAGCCACTATCTCCTAGTTCTGCGATCGCGACCCTAAGCTTATGCGCGTTGCTTTTGCAACTGCATCCGTGTTCCCCGTCCACCCACCAACGTCCTCCCTTCCTCCAACACCTAGTCTCTCAACTTGAATCCGACACGTTCGTCGCGTACCGGATATATCCCCATCAGAGCTACAATGGCTCAGCCGATGGACAATGTCGTCGACCAGGTCGCCCAGCTCAACGCTGCCCGCAGCCTCGTCCTCGGCGATGCCGCCTTCTACCCGCAGATCGTTAACGGTATCCTTCCTATCGTCGGAGCTAGTACACGGCTAGAATTACGAAGATGGGGTGCAAACTTTCTCGCAGAGACCTTTGCTAGCCCAATGTTAGCTGTTGCGCAGAAGGAGCAGCTGGCACCCAATGTCCTGCAGACAATCCGTGAGATTCTAGAGTTGCCGGAGACAGACACGACAGTCCTACAGAGCTTAGTGCAGACTTCAGCTAGCTTGTATCCCCTCGTCTTCAGACATGTGTAGGTTATTGTCAAGCTTTTCGTGGCTGCGACGCAGGAGCACGCTCCGAAAGCAAACTTGGTACAGAGCTAACAATACCAACAGAGTGAACCAACCACAGGACGGCAAGTCATGGGAGATGATGAGTGCAATTAAGCAGGACATACTTAGGAGAATGGACTCGTTCCCATGCCCGGTTAAGCTTTGCTGTGCCAAGTTCATCCAGCGTGTGGTCCAGGTTCAGACGCCTGGGTTGATCTCCGACCCCAGGGTATGTTTTGCGAGCTATACAGGCTTGAATATACTGATACTAACTTTGATCAGCGACCGGACCAGAATGAGACGTCTTTAGCCGTTGTTCCCCGAAACCATGCTGTTCTGTCAATACCAAACTTGGAAGCGGAATCCTCAGGCCTCCTCGATCGGCTCCTCGATGTTTTCCAAGAAGAGACTAGGTATGAGGATCAAATAACTTATGTCGCGAGTTCATGGTGGCGCTGACACAAGCCAGTGATGCTCTTCTTGTGAACGCGACCTTAAACTGCCTGGCGCCTCTCATCCGGACGCGCCAGTCCGTAGCAAACAAGATCATTAATGCGGTTTTGGAGTTTTATCCGGCGAAACACGTCCGCCCGCCGTTTACTCCGACAATTCGCGTCAGCGTCAAGTCCATGGAGCGCACAGCTCGAGCTCTGCTTATCAATATCTTAAAAAAGTATGTTGTCATCCTGGTCGCAAAAAGAAAAAGTGGTTTTACCTAACATTTGTAGGAATCCGAACCACCCCCTGGCGGGTCGGATGCAAGCGTACATTGAACGTCTAATGCAATCGCGACTTGAGGCGACCGATGACGCTTCGCGGAAACGTGGATTGCCAAATGAACCTACCGACGGGCTTGACAACGCTAAGCGGGCACGTCTTAATGCTTTGCCTCCTCCAATGCTTAAGATCCCTCCAATGGCACCGGGGCCTGCAAGCTTCGACCGACTCTTCACCTTGACCGAGGACACTGGACTGTCCTCTTTCGACGTAAAACAGCTGCCAATTGACCTAGTTCTCAAGATTGTTGTACCTCTTTTGTCGCAGGTACATGATTCCACACTTGCACAAGCTGTCGATGTAAGTATTGCCATGATATTGAAGCTTTTTCCTTTGCTGACATGGCCTTAGGCTGTTCGTGCTCGATATCAGACAATCACCAAAGATCAAAACTTGCAACGGCAGCAGCAACAGAAAGCAGCCGCCCAAGATGAGGACGATGACTATGAGCCTGAATACCAGCCGATGGACGTAGCATCTGTTGTCTCAGAAGAGGCCAGTGCCGTCGCGGCGGAGGTAGCAGATCTACAGCCAGAACTGGTCTCTTTGGGCCCCTTTGTCCTACCACAGCCACCTCCATTGAGCGAAGAAGAGGCCGGAGAAATTGGACGGAGTGCTGTTGCGCGTGTGTTCGGCATGTTGAACGCAGCCGAAACATCACCTGCTCCTGCCAAGGGCCAAAGCCAACAAAAGCTCGGGTTCGCCAGATTAGCAGGCAGTACATTTGACCGGGACGCATGGTCCGTTCTCCTTGCTCGGTTGGCTACGCGGGCTCCTGCCGGTCTCGAAAATGACCGGCAAACCAAGGGAGACGCCGTACGTAGGCAAACGACCATTGCTGAGTCGATCCGAGAGACGCTCTATCGGTTCATCCTGGAGGATTTCCGAGGACGACTTAACATTGCCGTTATATGGCTCAATGAAGAGTGGTACAATGACCGGATCCAAATGAAGAGTGCTGCCAATCAGCGTGATGGCACCGAGGAAGACTCGGAACCGACTGTAGCTCTTAATTACGATACCTGGGCCACCCGACTTTTGGATGGCTTCCTGGCTTATCTGGACTCTCGAGATATCAAGGTGCTGGTCCGCTTTCTCAGTGAAGTCCCTGAGATCACGATTGCGATCACTCAGCGGGTGGCCAGCTTGGCCAAAGATCCAGAGCGTGTGAACCTTTGTGTTCAATCATTGATGTATGTCATCTTCCGCCCTTTTTACTATCAAGAAGCTCGCTGACTTTCTTTTAGGTACCTGATCATGTTCCGACCTCCAGCACGAGAGATGTGCTTGAACACTGTAGAGGATGTCTACCAGACTTGTAAGTATACTCTCCCGTTAATATCCATTCGTATTATATATCTAACATGCGACGAAAAGACGAGGAATCCCGACCTGCTGCGGGCAAAGTTCTCACCAAGTGGCGTCCGCAAAGTACAGTCCTGGAGACAGCTACAAATGCACCGGAATCATCAGAGATAAAGCCCATTACTTCCGAGCCATAGTCTTGTTATTTGTACTACTCGATGAAAAGAAGATGATGACATGAGATGAGATGCTTCAATTTTCCACAATTTTGAATGCTGGGATTATCAGCTTCATTCTTCAGGCTTTTTCTTTAACTATTGCACATGTCTTCGGTTTGGTGCCTTTCAGCCCCCGTTTCATTATACCTCTCTTCTAGTATATTCATCTTATATGTTTAATCTTTGAACATGTGACATTTACGGTGCCTCCATCTCGCTCGCCTTGTCTTTTGGGAGGATGTAGTATATCCGTTTCTAGCCTCAAGGCATTTTATCCCGGCATTGAGTTTTATTCAGTGGTAGGTACTGCACATATCGTCTGGGCTCGATCTTGCAAAGACCATCTGCTATGGGTATAGTATTTGCTGAATGCTTAGGCGAAGGCAATATTTGATGGATGCGCTCTTTTACACCTCAGGAAAGGTCTCTAGGTTGCTAGATGGGAAGTTCTTTCTTATAAACGAAGTAATGTACATTCTATTCTCAAAACAATTGCCGCTGTCTAACCCTGTTACTTCAACATCTATCATCTATATGCTGGAATGCTCTCAAACATTTTCCGCTGCCGAGGTCTCCGACTTCGCCGGCCACTTGACCCTCTTTTCCGCGCGAACATAGAGGTTATTAGGCCGAATCAACTGGAACATTGGATCGTACTCGATGGGTTCATTGCCCTCCCGAGTGAACTTATACCGGAAGATAAGTTTCGGAAGGAAAACCTTGATTTCCTGCAAGGCAAAGTTGAACCCAATGCACATACGCGGGCCCATGGCGAATGGGATATAGGCAGCCTTGTGTCTTCCTTTGACCCTATCAGTGTCCCAGCGGTCGGGGTTAAACTGATTGGGATTATCCCACAGATCGGGGTTGTTGTGGATGTGGTGTAGAGCCGGGAGAATAACCGAGTCCTTGGGGATCTTGTAACCCCCTGGAAGCACGAGGTCAACCTTGGCGGTTCGTCCAGGTTGGAAACTTGGGTTGTGGCGACGCTGGGTCTCCTTGATGTACTTATCGAGGAAACTGAGTCGGTCGGTGACGTCTGCCGTGATCACGGTGTTCTCGTCGATGTCGTTGTCGATGAGTTCTTGGAGTAGCCTCTCTTGCATTCCTGGGTACGTGACGAGACCGTAGATGAGCCAAGATAGGAGGGAACTGGTGGTTGTGAAGCCGGCTCCGGTCGCAACGACGAGAGCCCAAATAAAGCTTTCTTGGGGTAGTTTCTCGCCTTTGTTGTCGGTTGCACGGATGACGTAGTCTGCAACGTTTATCAGCATCGATTGATATAAGTAGCAGATTGGTTGCTGTATGATAACCACTTACCAACCATGTTTGACGCCTTCAGCGCTGCATCTTGCAGTGGTAGGTCTTCAGCACCGCCACGTTCAGCTTGTTTAATTGTTTCCCCCACAATCTCCTCAACTCTGACTTTCATGTCTTTGAGCCGCTTTGGATCACCGAATGGCAGTTTACCATACCAATCTCCCTTGGATGAGACTTTCTTATTGAGAGAAAGAATTCCAGCAATCAAATGCACCATCTCATGCAGCTGTGCGTCCCGAGTCGCAAAATGTTGGAAGTCCAAGCCAAGTGTGAGCTTGCCAACTGCTTGAGACCCGAGCTTCAGCATATACTGATAAACGTTCCAGGCTTCACCCTTCTCATCAAAGTCGTCGAAGACTTTGAAGGAGTCCTCCACTGTCTTTTGCATCGTCGGCGCATAATGACGGACAGCCTTGGGGCCGAGAGCTGGCGGCAAAAACTTATGGGCAACCTTCCACTCGGGAGTATCCGTATCACCTAGGAAAACACCAGCCTCAGGTTGCTTCAGAGGGTAGAGAGGATGAGACTCGTTGATCTTCTTTGTGAAAAAGTCGGATTCGGCAAAGACGATTGCGGAGATAGCTGGGTCATTTGTTTGGTAGGTCGTGCGACCTAGATTGGTTGTCTTGATGACCGGTCCGTATTGTTCGAAGAGACGTAGGTGGTTGCCAAGGTGGTCTGGATAGACCTCAAAGAAATTTCCGACATAGGGGAGACCCTTCGGGCCAGGAGGATCACGGACTGCGTTCCCATCAATGGTGATAGCGATGGGAGTGTCGGCCGAAGTGATTTGGGTGATCTCGTTCAGGTGAAGGTCCTGGGCATGAAAATCGATCCCTATCATACATGTCAGTCATTAAGACCTAGAACCATGAAAACCTTCAAATTTACCACTTGACTCAACAATTGCGAAGTGAGCTGCAATCAAATCCTTGAGTGCATCCAAATCAGTTTTTGGATCAACATCGATGTTCCTGGCGGAGGAGACGGGCTCTCCGAGGAGATAAAATTGCTTCGCAGGCATTTTGATTGAATGTTTGTGATATTGACCAGCTCAATCCAGGAACACATACTTATATATTGACTGCGCAATGGTCATCAAGAGAGATCCGGGCCGTTTCCTATAGTTCGGCATCCCGCTTCCTCGGGCTGTGGGTCGGGGGTGGACCTTTCCGATTGGCCTTTCTCTACCTCGGATGCCCAGGTCTCTCCCAGACACCTCGGAAAGGCAATATTTCCTCGGTGACCTTTAAGATAGTGATTCCAACGAAATATTATCTTATCTTTGGAAATTACGTAGGTACCAGGGTAGATCGGCACTGTGGATATAACCAGAATATCCTGATTTGGGAGGATTTGAAAACATCCTATCCCATTGGCGTATTTACTGTTTCCCTACGCTTTTCAAACCCAGTTGCGTAAGGCACAGGGTCCCACAGAATGTTCGATATAGAAGATATGCTGCCGAAAAAGACTTTCTCAATTTTGACTTTTCGACTCTAAGAAGATTTTAGACTACAATCTTTTGGAATATAGTCCTGTCATGAAAGGTACGGCTACTAAACTTAATGAAGCTATCAACCTAGATGGATAGTTATGTTAAAGATAGCAACTCTCTTAAACCACCATATTTTCTATAATCCTGCTTTTCAGTGTATAGCTTAACCTATTAACAAATATTGTTGTAGGAAGGTGCTAATGCAATGATGCAGGGTTATGTGCAAGATAACACTCCGATGTCTTCTTTTGGATGTTCTCTTTATAGATCTTTGATGAAACGTTTTTCAAATATATAAAGATAAGATCACCTTGAATTCACAAACAGTCTAATATACAGCAAAATCTATAAACACGGAACAGTTCAGAGAGTACATAATCGAAACACTCTAGAAGCAGAAGATCTGGTCGGTCATCTTTCCGACAGCGCCAGGAGCTTCGAAGCCCGCCGCCACCAAGGCCTTCTTCGAAGCATTCACCATACCTGGTGGTCCACAGAGCATGATCTTTGTATCAGATGCTGGCCCAGGCAATCTTGCCGCCATGACATCTGGTGTAACGTATCCCTTGCCATAAGCCCAATCGTCAGAAGGATGGTCAAGCATATACCAGAGCTTAAAGTTCTTGGGATATCCTCGCGCAAAGGCCTCCAATTCGCGACGGAGAAGAATATCCTCCTCGCTTCGGTTGGCGTAGATCAGGCTGATTTCAGTCGTATCCCGATCATCCTCGCAGATCGCCCGGATAAGTTGGTACATCGGGGTGATTCCGGTTCCACCGGCAATCATACCAATTTTCTTGCAAAGGCCGTTGTGATATTTCATGCCGCCTTTCGGGCCTCGGAATTCCACCTTGTCGCCGACTTCCAAAGACTCCAGGTATTGTCCGGTGAGAATGCCGTCCGGGTAGCACTTGATGACCAGCTCCAGTTTTCCAAGATCCAGGTTATTGGATGTGGGGGTATAGGACCTCGAGACAGATGCACCGTTGACCATGGCTTTGATAGCAACATGCTGGCCGATTGGGAGTCCAATCACGCCCTTTGGATCGGGCAGCTGAAAGACGAAGCGGTACACATTAGGCGATAATTGATCTTTCTCAACGAGGGCGAGCTTTTTGTAGTTCTTGGGCTCGAGGAAGCCCTTCACAAGATGTGGATCCTGCTTCTTCATTGTCGAGGCTTTGACGTACGGCCGGTACTTTGTGAAATCAGACTGGACGTCGGTGAACTTTGAGAGCTTGCTTCCGATGGCGCAGCCAATCGTCGCGCAGCTGAGACTGGCAGCAGTGACTCCACTCAAAAATCCGCCATGCAGAAGGCTTGCGAATGGAATGTGAGCCTCGGAGATTTGTAGGGAGGCCGGGGAGTGCTTTGCGAAGAATTCGGTCAGGGCTCGGTAATTCTTGGAAGATACGTAAACCAGCGCAGTAGCAGCAAGTGTGGCAGTAACTGTAGTCGCAGCTTTGAGGGCCATTGATGGCTTCTTGGGAGTCTCTGTGTCGGAAGAGGTTTGCTTGATTACACGAACGACCTTGGGTTGGACAAATTCGTGTGCATCCTTGACAGTACCGACTAAGTATGTCTCCAGAATCTCAGAGGCATCCTCTGAGTGACCAACATCCTCATATGCAGCTGTTGCATCTGTGCCGGCGACGTCTACCAACACATCCGCACCACCAGGGTGGTCTCGCACGTAGTTTGTGATGTCGTACACTGGGTATGTCAGAAGATTGAACGAGATAGCCTAGGAAGGGAAAAATTACCTTTTCCATGAATAATGACAAAAAGATCGTTTTTGGTGTTGTGAGCTGCCACTTCGCTCGCGTCGAATTCTTTCAAAGATACCATCGTGTATGGAAGTATGGAAGATGCAATATCAATGACGGTTGTGTCTTTAGCGCGAAAATGCACTCGAGATAAATGCTTTATAGTTTTAAGAACCAAACGCGCTATTTATTTTTCATACCCTATAAAGCTTTTTGATTTAACGATTCACTCCAAACAGGGGGCATGGGCTTTCCGAGGTATACTACCTCGGCATTGTGCTCCATAGTACGCCATAGTATAATCGGCCCAAGGAAGATCTCCGGAGATCGGCTGGTCCAAATTAAGCATTTTGCATCGGTCATGCCGCTTGGAGGCTCCAAAAGTATAGTCCCACATCTGCGCAAGTCCTTGGATCTGCCAATCCCTACCTGTTTGATAAAGAATTTCCTCATTCGTCTCGTTTCCACGGCCCGAGTTTCCGAGGAATGAACAAGAGAGATGATCATCGGTATAGAGTTTGTTGACGGACTCCGTTCACCTTCCTTCTCGTTTGAGTAATGGATGGTGATTTCCGAGGGATATACGGAATACCAATGATGATGGCAATGGCAATGGCAATAGGACAATGGGACAATGGGATATAAAAGGAACTTACCCGTCACTGCGATTAAACCAATACACCACCTACCAAACTAAACCTTTTTACACTTAAACTACAAACAACTTGCTTTACAACATGTCATCAAACTGGGAACCTCCGCGAAACTACCGCAGCCGCCCTGTTGCCATTCTTGGCGCAGGTGTACTCGGGCGCCGAGTAGGTCTGTATCCCATCCAGCGTGTTATTCATAGATCGAACTGCTGACAAGAATCCTTGCATCAGGATGTATCTGGGCTTCAGCTGGCTTCGATGTCAAGATTCGAGACCCCAACGCGCAACAGCGAGCAGACGGGGTTGCATACATTGAGGAAAATGTTCAATCATACTCCTCTAAAACCAACCAAGTCCCCGGATCATTCGAAGCCGTCGAAGATATGAAACAAGCTGTTCAGAATGCCTGGCTTGTCATTGAAGCTGTTCCCGAGAAGCTCAATCTCAAGATCGCCACTTTCGCTGAATTGGAGGCCCTCACACCTGAGGACTGCATTTTGGCTTCCAATTCATCCTCATACAAGACCTCCGAGATGATCAGTCAGATCTCGGATTCCACAAAGCTGCGCGTCCTGAACATGCATTATTACATGCCGCCGGCGTGTATGATCGTGGAGCTCATGACCGATGGATACACTTCCCCAGAGATATTCCCTTTCATGGTCGAGCGCTGCAAGGAAGCTGCCACAAGTCCATATGTCGCAAGAAAGGAGTCCACTGGATTCATCTTCAATCGGCTGTGGGCTGCTGTGAAGAGGGAGGCCTTGACTATCCTGGCTGAGGGTGTTTCGGTTCCTGAGGAAATCGATTCGATGTGGGCTGAATTGTTCCTCAAAGGAAAGAGTCTTCCCTGCCGGACAATGGACGGTAAGATCTTCGCTCGCCTTCCCTAATTTTATGAGAATTTGTTCACTGACAAAATATCGTCTAGATGTTGGCCTAGACACCGTTGCCTTCATTGAGGGTCATTACGTGAATGAACGTGGACTCTCTCCCGAGAAGACGGTCGACTTTTTGAAGAGCAACTACCTGGACCACGGGAAGCTGGGAACGAAGTGCTCAAAGGGTGGCCTCTATGCTACTAGCGACTCAACTCCGGTCAAGGCCGATTCAAAGAAGCCCGAAATTTTGGTGTTGGATATCGGACTGTCAGCCAGCGCGCCCAGCCTGACATCAGGAGAGATCCTGCAGATTTCCGCCGATGGCAAGCCGCAGAAATCGATTCTTAAAGGCCAACCATTGCCTGATGGACTCGCTGTAGACTCGACCTCCAGCCGCATGTTCTGGACTTGCATGGGCGTTCCAGGAAAGGCCGACGGGGCCGTTTACTCCGCCAACGTGGATGGGACCGACATCAAAACAGTAGTTGTCCCAGGCACCGTGAATACACCGAAGCAGCTAGCCATTGATTCTGTGGCACAAACCGTATACTTCTGTGACCGTGAAGGGTGCCGAGTCTATCGCTGTGCCTTCGACGGCTCCAATCTGGAGGTTTTGATCGATAACACTGGCCGTGGCCTGACCCCAGCGGAGCGTGTCTCCGAATGGTGCGTGGGAGTCGCTGTGAGCCCAACTCAAGGTAAATTCTACTGGACCCAGAAAGGACCCTCGAAGGGTGGCGAAGGCCGGATCCTCTGCGCCAATATCACAACTCCTAAGGGTCAGTCAGCAGATGCTCGAGGTGATATCCAGTGTGTTCTGTCCGATCTTCCGGAGCCAATTGATCTTGAGGTGGAAGAGACCTCTCACACACTTTACTGGACTGATCGTGGCGAAATCCCATGGGGCAACTCGCTGAACAGAGCCAGGTTGGGCGAAGATGGTCTCCCTGTATCAACCAGTTCCCCGAGGGGATATGAGATTCTCACCAGGGGTCTGAATGAGGCGATCGGTCTCAAGTTGGATCCTATCAATTCTCATGTCTATCTCACTGATCTGGGCGGATCCATCTACCGGTGCGACCTGGATGGCAACGACAAGGAGAAGGTTTACTCCGAGGAGCACCGGGCCTTTACTGGAATTACTCTCGTATAACCCTGAAGTACTATAGAGATTCTTGTTATCTAATTTGAATATATAGAACATCGTGAAGATATACATTTTATATGAATAGGAATGCCTCAGGTTACAGAGTTCCCTCAGGCATCCATCCTGTCTAACAACAACACGTGTGACAAACTCTGTTAACAATTTTGGAAGCTGTGTAACAGCTTGCATCATGTGTAACAACTTCGAACCCCTATAGATAGATCTCTCGTCCTTTTATGTCTACGTACTTTCTCTCAAATAGCCATGTTCCTTGAAAACTATTACCTCGGAACTGTCAGGACCCGGCCTCGGCTACCTCGGATAACTTTCGACACTCGACATTCAGCGACTTTCTCTCGGCAGACCGATACATCAATACTCGGCAAACTTCGTCATGTCGACACGACGCTATCGATCGGCTGCCGCTTGTCAAAATTGCCGTCAGCGCAAAGTCCGCTGTAGCGTGACAGTGACCGGTATCCCATGTATAGGTTGTACGCAAGATGGCAGAGAATGTACCGTTCCGCCAACAAAAACCCAAACGTGAGGTTTTCTTCCAGATTGATAGAAGCTTAGCACTGACAGATATAGCATACGTGAGAGACATATACGTCGAACTGCCTCTGTTATTAGCAGCCCGCCTAAGGCAGATTCCAATGGATTGACACCACAGTCTTCATTTCCACTTGGTGCATTTCCAATTGCACACCCTTCGAATAATATAGATCGTCCTGAGCTAGCTGGTATGAGGAGTGCCTCTAATCCTCCGGATTATTCTCGGCGTCAGGATGAAGAGCAGACTGGCGTTGAAATCGCGACCACAGTCCTCGGGAAGAACAGCAAAACTGGCCAAGCGCCATTCTACACCGGTCTGTAGTCACCGCGCGAGATTTTTCTGTTACCTCAAGCTGACCTGAAACTGAAGGTGATTCGCCTGGGTTTGGCGCCGTCTTTGATTTATGCTCGCCTTCACACCAGCCTGCACAAAGGCATATCCTCCTCACTTCCAAAACATCTGTTTCGCTATCTCCGGAGGACAAAGCATACTTGCAGTACAAGGGCGTCTTCAACTTGCCCCGAAAAGAGATCTGCGATGAACTTCTGCGGGCATACTTTCATCATGTGCATCCCATTATGCCGGTTATTGACGCTACAACGCTTCCACACCTCTATCCCAGTGGAGATGTTCAACCATACAATCTGATATTACTATGGAGCATTTTCTATGCTGCAGCGAATGTGAAGCCCACCTTCTCTGAGTGAAACTGCAATCTAGCTAACACGTATATAGCATCTTCCGGCCGATACTTGGAAATCAGAGGGCTTTTCGTCAAGGAAAGAGATGAAGGAATCCATGTACTCTCGTGCAAAGGTAAGCAGGCTAGTATTTGAGCTATCCCCGAATTACGCTTGGGCTAATGTGCCTGCTCTTAGTGCCTGCACCATAATGGGGGTGAGACAGACAACACAGTTCTCCTTCAATCAGCACTTCTGCTGGGATTTTACCATTCTGAAGCTGATACCTACACCCAACCGTGGTTTTGGCTTGGTATTGCCATTAGCCTTTGTCAAACAATGGGTTTACATCGGTTATCCGCTGCAGCCTGCGCCAATTCACCTATCACTGAGCCACAACAGCGTCTTTGGCGCCGCCTTTGGTGGACCTGCTTCTTTCGAGATCGTTGGCTAAGTCTCACAATGGGTCGTCCATTGAGAATCAACATGAATGACTGTAACACCGTACCACCATCTGCAGATGATATGTTGAGTGAATTTGCCGGATTACCTGAATCCATATCAGCAGCATACGTCCCGAAGGACCTGCCACAGCTAGCAGACTATTGGGTGACAATTATTCAACTCACTCAGCTTCTTGGGGACACTCTCACCTTGTGCTACCAACCCTTTGGAACCAGTTCGTCTATCCAGCAGGTTGAAGCTCTTGAGCAAAAGATTTTGCGCTTTCCACTTCCGGAAAATCAGGAGATGGGCCGAAGTCCACTTGCGACCTTTTATTTGTATCACTTACAGCTTCATCACCAGTGAGTGTTGACACCAATGTCCATATATAACTGCTGCTGACAGCCAAAAGAGCATTCATAATCACCTTTTACCGTCCTTTCATCACAAAGGATCCGGAAGGGCTGCCCGCATCTCGCCAGGAGACATGGCAAACTCACATTCGTAATCAGATCAATATAGCTGCTCTACAGACCAATTCCATCCTTGATAATTTGGCAAACGAGAAGCTGTTGACATTCTCGGGTCCTATGACGTGAGTGTGCAAGTCTCCTGCAAATAATATATTATCTGACAATCATTTCAGGCCACCGCTATTAGTCCCAGCAATGCACGTCCACCTCCTCAACTGCAAATCTCCCGATCCCGTTTCCCGACGTCTGGGTCTCAACAAGATTGAGGTGTGCATGATAGTCTTGGAACAGATGCAACACACCCACCCCTGCTCTTCAGTCTTCCGAGGTATCTTTCTCGAAGCCATTCGTTATATTTTCCCAGACTATGTGGCTCAAAAGGTTCTCCCTGAGTTTGCATCGGAGTCTTCTCCATTGCAGGAAGTTCCGGCGGATGATCCTATGGCGGGAATAACAATCGGCGAAGATGCCATCGATGCGCTGATGGATGAGGTGTCAATTTTCAATTTTTGGGAGTCCCTTAACAACATGCAAACTTATTAGGCTTCTAGAAATATATATGTGCAGATATACACGTCAATATATGACAATGCATCTTCGAAAACAGCTCATATGAAAGGAAACATGATGAATTATGCTGAACAACACTCAGATACATTATCTTCTCGAACTCAATAATCACGGGCACTGAAGATGGCTTAGTGAACCTGCCAGTCATGGCGAGGCCTCGGATGTTGCCGAAACATCTCAGCCTGTAAGGTAATTAATGATCCCACCAAGAGATACGACCAAGAGTGGGGGTGGTTGCAAATGCTTTGAAGCAATAGTATGATCGTAAATCAAAGATCTAAACAGAGAACCAGAAGAAGAGAAAGGGCTTGGAGGCCTTTTATGAAATGAAGGCGTGGTATGTACACCAAAAGCACAAAATTACCACAAAGAGCAGAGAATACTAGAGGGAAAGGGAAAAGAAAAGAAACTCCAATGCAAAAGATGTCTCTCTACCGCAGGCAAAAAAAACAAATCCAGACCCCATACACCCCATCATATGATAAAACAATAACAGCTTTGACCAGATTCCGTTCCATTCAAATAAAGTCTTCGAATCCAAAGTTAGAAGTAATGACAACGGGAGTATCCCACATGTGAACGCTGTTGAAACTCAAAGACAAGACCCCAGATCGGTACTCCATTCATGCAGCACAGGCGAAAATGACAGTCAAGATACATTTGCTGCTGGAGAAAGAGCCGGAGAGTAGAAAGACATAGGATTTATCACAGGGGAAGGAAAAGTGCAATGCATGGAAGAGGAGGGTAGGAGACTCTCGGGGTATTAAGGGGGGTGTTGACCAGTCATTTTAGAAATAATTGCCGAAGGTAAACGATCATCGATTAGGCATGTGATTTGAACCGGACCCTGTGGAAATTCCTGTCTGGTGAGCGCGGTAATGTACCACATCAGCCGGTTTAGACGGGAGGGATGGCGAGGTCTCCCGTTGGAGAGCGGCTGAAGGCTGGAACAAGCCTTGACGCGCAGAAGGCGGAGAGAAGAGGTGATTGTGGGATGGGGCGTCGGTAATAGGAGACCGGTGTTCGAGGGCATGGTTAAGATGCGGCTGTGATTTCCGCACGTCCAAGGGGGATGAACTTAGTGACCGGAACCCGGATTTGCGATGATCGGCATCGTAATCAGGGTTGCGGAAGGGCCCTTGCGTTTGATGCCTTGGATCGTGCTCCATGCCGTAAGGGGTGTTGTTGGCTGATGAGTTGGCAGCAGAGGCATTCTCGGGGATGGTGGATGCAGATCCATTGGGTGCGTTGATGTCGACCATCCGCTTTTGAGCGGCTGGCGTTGCATATGATGACGGCTGTGGATGCTCAAATGTACGGCCTTGTGGTCGAGGTGGCTGCGAGTGCTGCTGCTGCTGCTGCTGCTGTTGTTGCTGCTGCTGATGAATGGGATGTTGTGGGTTTGCCCAGGGTGTTTGTTCTAGAAATGCTTCTTCAGCGGCCGAACGGAAGGCGTTGGAAGACATGGTAGACATGGTGGTCCGTGGTGGTATCGTTGATGAGTGCCGTGGTGCCGAAGCGCGAGACTCGATAGGAATCTATACCCTGCTGTCAGCAACTGATCAAATTTAGGAAACATGAAAAGTGACTTACCCCCATCTTTTCAAGATCGTCATCAAGTTCGGTGGGCCGTGCACCCATCAAGGACGGGGCAGCCGGGAAGCCAACATACTTGGCGACACCAGCCATAATTGAAACCTCCTGATTATATGCAGTCTGATGTGCGATTTGCTGAGAGCGACGGGTGGGGAATGGGATGATATGGTGCGGGCTAAGCTCGTCTGTCTTGAAGCGATCATGCTGAATGGCATAGAACTGCTTGCTGACTGCACTTGAATGCCACTCGCGAGCATCCCGGATCCGCTGATAGTATGTGCTGTGGGCCTGTGATCGCTCGGCCAGACCCTTGTGCATGAGTGACTTCATGCGGTATCGATACAAGTTTTGCTCGTATTTAATCTTGGCGTCCCGGTAACGTTGCACACACTCGATCTGTCGCAAGTACTCAGGATGGGTCGGGTTCGGACCGGTAAGCATCTCCAACTCGCGGTTCAGTTTGGATATCCGTTCATCATAAATCCTATGATTGTGAGCAACGAAGCTTGAGAGATGGGGCGATCTCTTACTTGTCACGTAACGTCGCAAATTCTTTCTCCAGTGTCGCTAGTGAATCCATAGCAGACATCTTTTTCACAGCTGTACATGGCATTAGTATCTGTGGCGCCTAAAGGGTCCATAACGGCGAAGACTTACACTCTTCGCTTCGAAGAACTGCCTCCGCGTCATCGGGCTCATCTCCTCGTTCCGTAGGCTCCTCGTCTTCTCCAAGAATCTCATCAGCAACATACTCTATTTTGGCCTCGACCCCGCCTTCCGCCTCCTCATCGGCGTCTTGGGTCCTTCTTCCTTTCCGCTTACCCTTTTTGCCCTTTTTGCCTTTCGAAGGCGGGGCTGGGAGGTCCGACTCAGGAACCTCGTCAACCGGTATGTCATCGTCATTGATATCCATGGGATTACCGAGCGGCTCAGGTGAGAGGGGGGTATCATCGATCGGGTCACTCAAGTCACTCTTGATTGAGCTCCGGCGTTTCTTCGTGGGCTCTTCGTCGCCCAACTCGGGAACTGTTTCGTGTTTTCGTTTCCTGTTGAGACTATTTGGAAGCCCAGAATCGCCTAGGTCGCCCAGGTCTGGAATATCCTCGGTCAAGCCGTTGTTCTTTGAAGACCGTCGCGGTTTGCTAGGAGAATCGTCCGCCACGAGTGCTTCATCGACATCATCGACATCATCGAGTGTCGTAGATTGATGAAGCTTGCTAGGGCTTGGCCCGGCGCTAGTGGCACTGAGCACGATGTCATGTTTCCGGATGTTGTGTGGAGAATCCTCGATGCGCTCGGTTTCGGCCTCCGAATCGTTCTCCACTGGTCTGCCTGATTTGATGGGATCTTCGAAGTCGGACGGCTCGTTGTCCGAGACGTCGTCGATCTCACTCAAACTACTTGAGCGGCCATCATCGTCAATGAGCGGGTCATCTAGAAAAGGGTTTCGGTCGCCATTGGGGAATGTGGACTCTGCCCCCGTTGTTGGACCAACGGAGCCCTGTTCTCTGCTCTCGGCTACCTCCATGGACAATTATGCAGCCAAAAAGAGCTGGTGCAGCACAATGTGAGTAAAGACAAGAAGAGTTGGGGTGGAGCGTATTGGGTGCTTGATTGCTTGCAGCGAGGTCGAGATTCGCCGCAGGCGTGAGGAGGGAGGAGGAAGGAGGAAGGTCACCGATCCGTTAGATGGTGTTTCGATTGAGAATCTGGAGAAACCACAGATCGAATTAGCTCAATTGCCATGTCCACTCGGCAAAATCAGTGGACGACGGAGTCGGTGGGCAAAAAGTGGTTGGTGGGTGCGAGAGATAGGTCAGCGCCTCCAGAAGGCGGTGGTGCGGAGATTGATCATCGGCGCCCCCAGAGTCGGTAACAATCGCTCAGCATAGGGACTAGAGGCCGCGCAAAGCAAGGGTATCGATCAAAGTAGTCCCAGAAGACATAGAGACGCTCCCTCCTCGCAAAAATGAACAGATGAAACTCTGGGGTTGATGTAGAACCTCAAGCGACGTACCGTTTCAACAATGCGCCGGGAGCGACGCCGGTAATGAGCACAGCTCTCGCGACCGAGGACGATTCCCAAAACCACCGCGTTCCTGAGACGCAAGTTATGGCTTAAGTCCAAATCCACGCGTGTCAACACTATTGTAGCCCGTAAAAGCTTTCGGTCCGACGAATCCTGCGCAGACCGACTGTGGAGGACGAGGGGAGATGGCTAGGAAGCGGACAAGACGAGGGTACCGAGTCGCAGGGGAGTTGACGGCATGAAGAAGTGGCCAGGGACCGTAATCAAGATCAAACCAATGATCAAGGATGGGAAATCACAACCGAAAGAGGGGGTTTCAGCAGACAAAAGCAGCAGATCGCTATGATGGGGTGCAGCAACAGAAGCGAGTGACCGCTGATTCTGCCGCGTTGCGTTCGGGCGAGGGCAAGACTCACCGCCTGAAGAAAAAGCAAATCACGTGAGGTTATATCTGACGTAGTCGGAAAGAGAATGGCCATCTTGCAGAATAATATGTTGACCTTGCACTTTTATGTCAGAAGGGACATCGAATGAATAGAGAGCAAACGATAAGTCCATCAGTCTCACTATGTTAGATGGTGTATAAGTGCACCATACATCCACAGCTTACCGCCTAATCCCAAACAAGGACCTCCCAGCCTAGAATACATAGAGAGAGGGTAGTACTTATAGACAAGAAGAATAAGTAATACAGAAAGCCTGCATAGGTGATATTCATGCATATCTATCATATACAACGTACGATGTACCTTACATAGTAGGAATACTCTTAAATGTACTCCTAGTCATGTGATAAGAAGCTTTCCGCGCCAAGACCCGATAAGCAGAAACTAAAGGGAAAAAAAAAGTCGGAGCTATCATCGGCGCCAGTGTCAATCGCAACAAGCCCACGTCTTGGTCATTCATTTTTTAGACTATAATACAGACCAAACATATCAAAATGGGCAAAAAGTCAAAGTCTTCGTCCAAGATGGAGGAGAAGACCAGCAAGTCCGCTAGCACTCTTCCCTTCGGTGGTGCATCTCTGGACCCAACATTGTCCTCGCTTTTTGCGCAAAGTGTATGTCTATCTTGATGGGCAATTAATGGGTGTTGAACTGACAATATTTAGGCTGGTCCTGTGCAAGCCCCCGTGATCAAGTACGTCGAGCCCATCCAACGGGCGAAAAAGGACGAAGATGATATTGCTGAAGAGGAGGAATCATCTGCGTCAGGCGCTGAGTTTATGGAGGATGCTGTCGAAGAAAGCGATTCTGAGGCCGCAGAGGAGGAAGAACAACCTACGGACACACAGAACCGGAAACGCAAGCGTGGCAGTGCCGGCGAGGATGTCGAGGAGACATATATGCGTCGCATTGCAAAGGAGGAGGAGAAGGACGAGGAAAAGAGGAAGTCCGAGCAAGCAAAGCGTCAAAAGCAGGCCGAAGAAGAAGCTAGCGAAAATGACGAAGACGAGGGTTCCGACATAGAATCGGCATCAGAAGACAGCGATGAAGAGGAGACTACTCCTGTACCTGTGCATGAGAGCTTGACCGGTTCCGCCAAGTCTGACGAAGTTGAGAAGTCCAACCGCACTGTCTTCCTGGGCAACGTCTCTACCGAGGCTATCAAGTCTAAGACTGCCAAGAAGACACTCCTTAGACACCTGACCTCTTTCTGCTCTACGCTTCCTGAGTCCACCGGCCCGCACAAGATCGAGTCGATCCGCTTCCGCTCTGTTGCATTCGCCAGTGGTGGTGGTATCCCCAAGCGCGCTTCCTTCGCGAAGCGCGAGATTCTCGATGAGACCACACCTAGCACCAACGCATACGCTGTCTACACCACTCTCCACGCCGCACGCAAGGCTCCCGCTGCCTTGAACGGCACCATGGTTTTGGATCGTCATTTGCGAGTTGACAGCCTTGCTCACCCCGCAGAAATTGACCACAAGCGCTGTGTCTTTGTCGGAAACCTGTCTTTTATTGACAGTGAGACACCCGAAGAGGACGAGAAGACCGGCAAGAAGAAGAAGGTTCGCGCACCCGCCGATATTGAAGAGGGTCTCTGGCGGATTTTCAATGCCCACACCGGAGGCAAGGACAAGAAGGCCATCAAGAAGAACGTCGAGTTCGTGCGCGTGATCCGTGACAGCACCACTCGTGTCGGCAAAGGATTTGCCTATGTCCAGTTCTACGATGGCAATGGTGTTGAGGAGTCGCTTCCGCTCAATGGCAAGAACTTCCCGCCCATGCTCCCTCGCAAGCTGCGTGTCACTCGGGCCCGCAAGATCGCCAAGAAGCGCGAACCCTCAGGCCCTGAGACCAAGAAATCTCGTGTAGACGAGGCCCAGAAGACCATGCAAGGACGCGCCAACAGGCTACTGGGCCGAGCGGGTGCGGCTAAGGTGAAGGCCGATGCTAGCAGTACCATTGCCGGCAACTCCTTCGTGTTTGAGGGTCACCGCGCTACTGAGGGATCATCAACCATTAAGATGAAGCAAAAGAGTCGTGGCTCAAAGGCCAAGCGAGAAAGCAGAAGCAGCAAGCGCGCTGCTGCGTACAAAGCTGCGGGTGGTAGACGTGGCTGAAAATAAAGTAAGCCATATTTTATCTTTTATGGGCGTTAGGAAGGGCATTTGAATATATTGTCTGAAGAACACAAAATTCGAGACTAGACATGCATACTTGAGTATCTACATGGTAATTTTCAGTCCTGGAGATATGCCGCGTGTTCAGTTGTCCAGGTACAAAATTAATATGAAGCTATTCCTAGAGCCATTGACGTAGATGAAGCTGTAACTGGAGCCATTGACGTCATTGTCAACAACCAACGTAGATCCTATCGAGTGGTCAATCATATGTGTATGCGTCTTCCCACCATGGAATATTTAGTTCCTTTAAATGTCACTCGACTCCCGATTGCTTTCGACAAAGTCAATAGCTCCAACGATCCAACGTGAGTTCCAACCTCGTCCATGTGGCATGCGCAGGTGTACGAACGATTCGACAAAGTCTTTGCAAAGGCCAAAGCTAATTCCCTAGGTCTGGTCGTACACAGCGAAAAGAAAGTTCATGCGGATCGTATCTGACCAGTTGAATGTGTGGTGGCGCCGGTGCCTGAGCCGAATCATCAACTTCACCGCAAAGTCGAACGGTGACGTCTATACGTGTCCAGACGGGTGTCACCAAAGCTTTGTCAAGACAGCACCTAAAAAGCCATTTTACCGCCATCATGTTGCCTTTTGGAGTTCGCCCGGGAAACCAGCGCTGGTCTCATGGCCAACCCTCTCCAGATACGAACGGCACAGATTCTGATGGGTCGGATAAGTGTAGCCAGGATCCAGGACCTCAGGTGTTCAATCCCAGCTTAGTGGACGTACTCAATGTTCGGAGTTGGTTGAAATGGAAGGTCCCACATGGTCTGCCTGTGGAACTCATCGATATCATCGTCGATGCTGCGGAATATTGGCCTTCGGTAGAGCAGAAAATGCAAGACCAGCGGATCATCCAAAAAGACTGTGATCAAGTTCTGTTAAAGACAGTTCCCTTCTGTTATGATCGGAATGTATGTCTAGTCATCTGTTGTCAAGTTAGCTAATGGGCCCGTGCTGATAATCTGTCTAGAGCTTGGAGCAAGAATCGAGTCCTACCCCATTACCTCATCGCGGAGCACACCCTTGCCGCAAGATAGTCTTCAATATCTCATCTCACGACCAAGGCGGCGGGAGACGCCGCGAGAACATGTATGAGTTTTCATGGACCTGGTTTGACACCGAAGTCATTCATGGAGCCCATACGAGGAACATGTATGTCAATGGAACCGAGCAGGAGATCCTCGATAATGAGCGTGGTCAAGTCCGAAAACACTATACCGAGGCAGATGCGCTGCTATTGCCGCGTGACAACAAATTGCAGGTCAACGGAGCCCACGTGAGCGATATGCAGCACAATGAAATTGTTTGGGATTATCGAGACGATATCCAAGCGGACTCACCCGAGGCATTTGAGATTGAGAAGGCTCGGGGTCGTGGCCGGCTTACTCTCGATGGACATGGAGTTCGCGAGATGGAGATTGGCGATTCGATTGCCATTTGGGCCCGGGCAAGATTTCCCGGCTGGTCAAACCACGTTTATCACGCGAGCGTGAGGATATACTGGGCTGTATGAGGGAAGAGCGGTTAGATCAAAGACGACTACGGAGTATCAGAATTGTAGATAACTCAGGTTTTCGTTTTACACGAGTACTAAATGACCAGTCAGAAGAATATCCTATACCGCATTTTAGCCCCCAGATTAATAGCAACTCCATACAACAGCCCTAGAGAAGTATACAACAATACATCGATATATACTTTGCTAAGCGATGATTGGCTTTGAAGCCCAAAATTCGATCACGCCATTCTGCCAAGACTGCCTGATCGACGCCAAAACAACACAATATAAAGCCAACGGCCTTCTCAAGCTGTTTTACTTTTATTTATTTCTCCCTGATGCTAACCGTCATGTCCAAACATGAACCTGCAACGTTTCCCACCTCTGCTATGAAAATGGTGTTTATCCCATGAGAACCTCTTCCCATACTAACTGAGCGCGGATCGACCCTGCCGACAGGCCGACGGGAAGCGCACAGTGGGGCTCAGTCGCCGATTGAATGCCGAATGAGTCACCGAATGAGTCGCCGTCTGAAAGTCCCGAGCCATCACCGCCAAATGTGAAGCAGCCGGGCCAAGCATGGATTGGCCAATACATGTCGATAGAACGGCGACCCCATCTCGTCCGAGAGCTACACATGTGTCATGGGATATCGGGGGGTCATTTCGCCTGGAGAATAATGAATTTTCTCGCTCTCTAGCGATGCCCTGACTGGACACTGGTTGCGTTATCTGCATGAAAATACCACGCATTCCTTCGCCGATGATGTCGTCCCCTGGGTCTTAGCCGACGGTTCCCCCTTTTTAAAACCCGCCAGGAACCCCATCGCGATGTCTACTGCGATTCTGTTTATTTAGTTACTCAAATAAACGACGTTTTTACAACTCCTTCTCACTCCACATTTTTGAATCGCTTGAGTCCTATACTCGCTTTCCTATTCTTACTCCCATCTTCCAATCACTACAACCCTAACATGGCTACTCGGAGATGTGCAGCGGTCGTCGTAGGAGCCGGTCCGGCTGGAGTTGCCGTCATGGGAAACTTGTTGGAGCGCCAGCTGGGCACAATCGCATGGATTGATCCTTCTTTTGAGGCTGGGAGAGTCCATAGCAAGTATCGCGAAGTTCCCAGGTCTGTACTGGATTCCTGAGACGTGAACGCGGGCCGGAAGATCCTAACAAGATACCATTCAGCAACACCAAGGTCTCATTATTCCAAGCATACGCGAAAGCCACTCAGCCTTTTCAGAAAGTGATTGATAACACCAAATCACCTAATGCGTTCACCAAATTGGGCAAGCTCGACCAAGACTCAACTTGCACCCTTGGTTTTGCAGCGGATGTGGTCCGTGACCTGACAGCCGGTCTAATGAAGATGGAGCAAGTATATGCATGCCACGGCGCTGTCAAATCAGCCAACCTGAACGAAACGGTTAGTGATTCTATTGCATACCTATTTCTCTATCATGAAGACTGACAATGACGTTACAATCAAGACCTCCAACTGGACCATTTCCATCAAACAGAATTCATCCGAAGACCTTGAGACCATTGAGACTACCCGCCTGATCCTCTGCACAGGCTCCTTCCCCACAACAGCCAGTATTCCCGTCCCCGGACTGGACATCCAGCGCTTGGACCTCGACGTAGTCCTCAAGCCCACCGAGCTAGCACAGACGCTCCCTTCAGACAGACCTATCTCCGTCGCCATCGTCGGTGCATCCCACAGCGCCATTCTCGCCATCCTGAACCTCACCAAGCTCGCCCAAACCTCCCACCCTCTCCTGCGCATCAGTTGGTTCACCCGTCACGCCCTCCGCTACGCAGAGTACAAGGACGGCTGGATCCTACGCGACAACACCGGTCTCAAGGGCCTCGCTGCGGACTTTGCTCGCTCCGAGCTGGAAGACGAGAAGCTTCCCACTTCGCGCGCTGGCCAGGTCCTAGCCAAGATAGACTGCGCTGGTGGCCAGGAGATTGAGTCTGCTCAGTACCACAAGTACTTGCCCGCGTGCGACTATCTTGTCCAGGCAGTTGGGTATACTCGTACCTCGCTCCCTGCTCTCTCGAAGAATGGCGCGCCCCTTCTTATGAGCTTTGATCATGATACTGGCAAGTTCCACGAGCCTGGTCGTTCATCTGATATCCCCGGGCTGTTTGGTGCCGGTATTGCGTTCCCTGAGCGGGTCGTGGACCCACATGGTAATGAGGAGTATGCGGTTGGGTTCTGGAAGTTCATGAAGTTCCTGAAGCGGGTCGTCCCGTCGTGGGTTGCGTGATTGTTGTGTCTCTTGCTTTGATCTTGTGGCTTTTGTGCTTGTCGTTCCTACAGGACACTGGCCACGGTGCCCGTGCATTGCCTAGCGGGCTATGATTCCAACGTTTATACCGGTATCGGTGGAGTAACTGGCGTTGTTCTGGGCGGCTTCGGGGCCTTTTTACATAATTTTATAGCTGCTCTGCGGGTTACAATTAAGAAGAGCATCGTTCTTTTCCCCTTCGAAATGAGCACATCTGCAAAATGTCCTAGCCATTCACAACCAGCCCACACACCATTATCCAAGCACTTCCTTAAGTATCAGCACCGCTGGGGCTATGAGCTCGAATTTAACATTCGCGTACTAAATAACAAACCTGGCAATTTGAATGGACATGATCTTCTAGGGTAAATTACCCAATCCACCTTCGACTTTGACTAAAATACCGCACTGCATTGCAACCACTCGTATCTATTGTCTAATGAAGGAGCCTCGACCAGAGCTTCCACCCGACATTTCACTCAGTCGAGTGGCGCCAAGAAAAGCTGCAGCAAGCCATTCCACAGTATATGGATGCACCCGAATCTCCCATGCACTGCTGCCGTGCTCGTCTAACCAAAGCATCTCGATCAAACCCGTTTCAATAGCCTCGCGGTCCAGTAGGTACACAACAACCTGAAACTCTAGCTCTTTGAGGGCCAAGGCTCTGTCTTCCTCATCTTCTAGCTCCTCACATTCGGCCCGAATCTCATCGTCATTCTGGCACGACCGGTATTTGAGGACACCTCTTTCGTCATCAATGCCCATCAAGTCCGTGATACCTGGCACTCGGACGAGAACCTGTCGCCAATGGTCTGGCGTCCCGTCGTCAAAGGCGTAGCGGTTGCTATCGTCGAGATACCGATTAGAGCCGATCTCAGCCTCGATCTCGCCCTCGGCCTTCATGTCTTCGTATTTTTCGCTTAAGTCCTCATCGTAGCAAGTCCGAAGCCAGATTGTCTGCATGCTACCTTCTTGATTTGCACAAATATTTCGCTCGTGGATTGACTGGTGAATGTTCAAAATTTGGATCTGATCATTTGCAAAATCAGGTGAGTTTACCTGAGCAAGGACCAACCTTGCCCTATCATGATAGCTCTAACTGAATGTTAGTATAAAGTCGAGGAACACGGCTGGGAAGCTAGACAAATCGATCGATAAGCGACAACTCTTGGTATTTCCACGCTAGTTGCTCCCATTTCTGGGGGCTCTCCTTTATTCCCTCGGGCCAATGTTCCTGTTTATCATTAGTTCACATAAAATCCTCATGTGAAGGAGGAAGTGGGCGTACTATCACATAGTAATCAAATGGCAAGGCACCGTACTGGGCTCCCTCCTCTAAGTCTTCCATTATGAAAACTGCCTTGCCCGTAAATCTTTTGGGGGCCAAGCAAGGATATGTTTCGAGGTCAACGAGGTGCACGCGGAATAAAAGGCAAAGGGGGAACCCTCATAAAAGCGGCGGCAGCTCAAATAGGAAAGCCCCACCCGCGAGGGAAAACCCGATACGTATAGGTGCAGACATACTATGGAAGTCTAAGGCTGGTACTCTACCGATATAAGAGAGCAACTTGCATATCGGATTGTTCGTCACTTGAGTAGTGTATCCAGTCTTGCCCCCCGATATAACAGCCAACCCGAGGTAGCATTAAGTCGTCAACGCCACATACCATCCCATGACCCGGTCATATCACATCATGAAATACGTTAGAAACATCAATTTCTCCTCCCTCCGCCAGGCAGCACAGTCTATCCATGCTTCTATTCAACCAAGTTACAACATAGCAACCGCAAAAAGTCCAGCCACAACAGCGCCAAGACCACCATTCCTCAGAGCCGCAGCACCACTATCAGAAGTCTGAGTCGCGAACGCTTGATCGCTCCCGGTAGCCGTGGCACGGTACTCACTCTGACTAGCAACAGCCTTACGGTCATACCCAGTCGCGGTAACTGTATAAGTAGCCGAAGCCTGGGACCAAGTGAGAACAGTACCGCTAGGAGGCGCCGAAACCGTACCGCCAACTTCGTACAGGGTCGAGGTGCCGTTATTAGGGAAATCGCCTGGCTTGTAGAACTTGTCTGCGTCCGTGAAACCCAGGTCCTTGCACTTCGTGTCCTGGAGCGTCGAGTCGCAGGACGACCACGCCCAATTCGGCAGGGAGGTGTATAGATTTGGTAGATCGGAAGGGAAGAAGACTCCCCACATGTCTGCGCCGGCGAGGGTGGGTTCGGTGTGCGGGCAGACATCCCAGGATCTATGGTTCGCTGGTTAGTTGGTGCTTTGGGAGGAAGGGTCGCGGGTTGGTGTGCTTCACTTACGCAGAGATACTAGCGCTGGCTCCGCAGCAGGCACACTCCGAGGCGCGGTTGGCAATATCGAGACCGTCGTTTAGTTTCGACAGGTCTGGGATGTTGCCGATGTCTGCTGTGATTTTGTCGGTGACGTCGCGCATGCATTTGATCTGCTGGTTACGCGATGATAATGTCGTTTGCGTGACCTTGCCTAGATCGCAGGAGCAGCGGTTTGGCGCGTTGTCTGGTGGTGGCCAGAAGGGGATTGGCTCTTGGGCACTGGGGCAGATGGCGAAATACTGCTGCACGAAGAGTTGGTATTTGCAGGAGTAGACCTGAAGAAAATATTGTTAGCATGGGCTCATGATAGTGATGACGGGGATTCCTTGAAATCGAAGACTGTATAAAAGCCATACCTGGTTCCAGCATGACTCCGCCATGCAGTTGATATACTTCTGGTGGGAGTCGCAGCCACAGTCCACGACACAATTACCATTGCCGTTGCAGTCTCGGACGCAGGAGCTCCACTTGTCTGCAACATCCCTATTGCACCTTGAGTACTCGGATGAGGAGGCGCAGTCTTTCTCGGTGATGTTTGTCTGGGCATTGGCCAGGCCAGAGAGGGCCGCGACGGTCGCAGCCGACGCAAGAAGGAATTTGGATAACATAGTGGATCCTGTTCTCGTTGGATATGACTTAATCAAAATGGATATATCTGAAAAAGATCTGCTCTGGTCCGAGTTGAGCTTTCAATGGCACTTCTGAACGAGCAAGAAACCCCCCATCCCTAGGGAGGATGCACCGGCATCTTTATAAGAAGGAATTATGCAGCACAGCCGGATCCGACCGAAACGAAATCTCATTACGGATCTCGGGTCCTCGGGCCCATCAATGGGCCATGCTGCACGCTAGGGGTTCGATCATTGCAGAGCCAGCTGTCATGTCATCGTTCGTAGCAACGAACCAATAACCAATGTCGTAGCGTAGCAAAGTGACACAAAGGAACAAGCTGAGCCATTCATATTCCAAAGGAAAGTGGATGACGACGACCCCAGTTTCTGCATGTCTTCTGCATCTATTGCATATAGGCAATCACATTTTCTTCGCGAAGGGCATGATCGATTGATAGATCAGAGACCTCCAGAATCCGCCCTATGAATTGATCTGATGGACTGCATGTCTTGGGATTTCAGTAAAAGCCCTGCGTAGCGGTAGGAGCCTTGCTTCCTCTACAGACACGAGGTGGAGTGGAGCGTTCCTGCGATAGATCTGTAAGACCCTTGCTTGGAGCCGAGCTTTCGATGACGATACCGTGCTATTATTAAGGCTGGACATGAGCGATATAGATATTTTGCTGGGGGCTCCCATGTTGTTCATGCGGTGTGTCGAGAAACATGCATTATGCATTGAATTAGGATTTCTTTTATGCCAGGGTTGGATCTTTCAAAGCGCGGGTGCCTAGCATAGATAGCCCGAACCCTTAGGGCATCCTTAAGGAAGACCCTCGAAATCTTGGAAACACATGATGTGGTAGTCCAGATGGCAATGACATCGTTCATGGTGACCTGAAACGCCGAGTCGTTCAGCAGATTGACATTTCATCGCAGAGGGTACCTGGTACCTGGTGCATGTGTGGTTGGTCACGAGTTAGGCACAGGGCCAAGTCCACAGGCCAACAAAGACTTGGTCGAGACGACTTGATGTGATGACTGTGTCTGAGTAATATACTTTATGTACCTATGTACATACAGTGTTCATGCCATGTAATGCACTTTGAAAGTACTATACGGACTCACCACGGAGATCTGGGATTTGACATAGGCAAAATCGCAAAATTAGGAAAATTACAATACAATTCTCCTCCAAACTCACAGTTACTAGTTTTACTAGTCAAAACTAGTTAGAAAATTAGAAGCAAAATGTAACCCAACACTGTGCTTATCAACATCAAATCCCCAATCCTCGTTGTGGAGAAGAGAAAATCCCTGCTCTATTGGGAAATTTGCTTGGTTTTTCCCAAGGCCACAGGTCTCCACCGACGGGCGATCATTATTTATCTCCTCCGTACTTCTGTGAGAGAGAATAGAGACCCCCTTACTGAAATGATACCTTGATATTTAGTGAGAAGAGGTAACATTTAATTCTAAGGATACTGAGTCGTAGACCTCAACGAGTCACTTAGTGCATGTGAAAGAGTTAGTTGTGCATTCTTTTAGCGAGATTAGACTACAATTTAAAAAAGTGGACGCGGGACTATCCAAATTAAATGGTTCACCCACTGCCTGACATCCTAAAATCCGATCAAGAGAATACAAAATTATAGGAAATAGATTGTAGGGAGTATACAGTCATTAACGCTGGCGGGGGGATACACAAATAATATAAGAACCAAATAGAAAAGCCACACTCCCGACCGTAGTCAAAGAACGGGATATTTTTGTACAGTTGCACCCCAGCAAAGGGAGGCAATAACACATATTAATTGGCTGTTTCAAGATACAGCCAATCGAAGAAGTGAAAAGAAGAAAAGAATATATATATCAATGAAGCATGTCAAAGGTGACTCTCGAACAAGGTCTCGTTCGTGACAAAATCCGTATGCATGGTAATTTACAGCATCAGAGCACCGGCAACGAGGGCCAGCATGCCACCGGAGACACGGTTGGCGATACCGGCGTTGGTGGTGGGCACGGCGCTCTGGGATGCCGAGGAGCTGGCGCTGGTCGAGGTGGGTTCGGCAGTGCTGGAGCTCTCCGAGGTCTCGGTAGCGGAGGCGGAGGTACTAGCGACAGTGCTGGAAGCGGTGGCCATGGTGGTGGCAGAGCTGGTGGTGCTCTCCGAAGAAGTCGAGGTCGACTTCTCCGAGGTAGTGGTGCTGGTGGCCGAGGTAGATGACTCGGTGGAAGTGGATGCGCTGGTCGAGCTGGCGCTGGAAGAAGTCACAGAGACGGTGGAGCCTTCGACGGTGAAACGGCCGATGTAGTTGTAGTCGTTGATATCTTCGTCCGAGACGATCCTGATGGTGTAGTCTGGCTGGGCGGCCAGCTTGGCGGGCACATTCCAGGTGTAGCTGCCGTCGTTCTCGATGCTCGCTGGTGATAGTTAGTAACTTATCGGGAAATTATTGAGTCATTCTGATGTATCGCTTACAGGCTATGACAGTGCCGGAGTTACCGGTCATCACAGCTCCCCACTGCAGGATCAGGCTGACAGTGCCGCCGGTGGTAGGCTGCCATGTCAGGGCGGTAGGCTCGCCGACCTTGAAGGTGTAACCTTCGGTGGGAATGCTAAAGGGGTTAGCCTTGCTGTTTGCTGAGGCGACGGCGGCCATGGCGGCGACAGCGAAGGAGATAAAGAAGCGCATTATGACTGTATATATAGGGTTGGGAATAAAGATAGAATGTTCAAGTGATAGAGATAAAAGAGAGAAATCACAAAAGCCTCAAAGGAGTGGAAGGCGTGTAAAGAGGCAAATATGGAAGGAAAGGCCAGCCATTGGGATATTTAATGTTAGCTTTATGAAAGAGGGCATGTGCCCCATGGATAATGAGCTAGGCACAGCCCGGTAAAGTCAAAGGGAGGAAAAACAAATACAAGAAGGAAGCAAGGCGAATGGTTGGCCATTGAACGTCCCGGAGAGGGTCCGCGAGGGCCCGAGAGAAGAGAAGAGAGAGAAAAAGAGAGCGTGGCGTCGATCCACGAGCCTTTGGACCACTAACGGGCGTCTTTTCCTCGCTTGGCAAGGAATCTCCTCCGTTGACTGGTTTGAACTCGATGTGACCTTAAATGACTCGATCCACTTTGGTCGGCTATAGTCACTTTGGACGGTTGCCTTGCTATTTTAGACAGACACCTTTTACCGTGCTTTTTTGGGGCCGAATTTAGATATCATTATTGGTTAAGCAGATTATTCCAAAAAGCAAGGACAATTCGTTCAAAGAACTCGAATTAGGTGCGATTTAACCTATTTACTCTTTTTTTTCTCTTTTCAATTCTTTGTACTGTCGGAGCCACGTGAGGTTCGGGTATTCGTCCAAGTTAGAAATCCAACCAGAGCCCCTACGCCTCCGAGCTATGACCTTTTTCACTTCATCCTTGCGCGTGGATGTTTCGTTCCAGTTCTGACGCTAATTCATTGGGGTATCATGTGGGGCGTTCCTCAAACATATTGTTCTGACCTAGCCAGCAGATCACTTCCATCGCGCGGCGGTCATCGTCTTGCTTCTGTTGGTCCAGCAACTAATCCGTGTCAGTACAATTTCAATAGGAGCCGCAAAATCAATAAATGGGGCACCTACAGCTTGATAAAGTCCCTTGCGTTTCGTCTCTTTCTCCTTTTTTTCAGGCTTTGTCTTGGCCTTCGAGCTTCGTTCAGAGTCATTCTCATGAAGGAATTTACACTGGTCGCCACGGTTACAATGCCCATTACGTGCGAAATAACGGCAGACGGTCTTTTTTCCCTCGCGGGGTGGGGGCGGCACTCGCTCTGGTCCCGTGCGACGTGAAGTTGCTTGCTCTGGCGCGGAGTCGTCGCTGTCAGAGTCGGAGTCAGAATCTGAGCTAGAAGCACTCGAGGAGGTCCAATCACTGGCCCCGGGATCCGATGCTAGCTCCATGTCATCCAAGCCATGGTCGGTGGGGTGCTCGGTCTTGATTGTGTGCTCGAGATTATCTGACTCGACCAAGACCCCTGGATCTCCCTGCAGCTCTATCGCGTGGGAGGTGGGGACGGCTGATTGAGCGGGCTCCGGAATTGGGCCATGGGGCTCAGCTTCTGTCGTTGCCTCTGGCAACCCAGTTTCGGGTTCAGTCTTAGTGGCTGGCTCCGGTACCGTGTCTTCGGGTTCGGGTTTGAGGGCTGGCTCTGAGTCTGGCACCGGGTTTGCAAGTTCAGTTTTGATAACTGGGTTCGGGACAGATGTGACACCCGTATCTTCGGTATCTTCAGGAAAGTCTGCATTTAGGCTCAATGCCTCCTTCTGTAGAGCTTCCATTCGGAGACGAGCGGCTTCGGTCTCAGCCATGGCTTTTTGGATTCGTTTCTCCTCTCGTTCAAGGTTGCGCCGAATCTTCTCTCTGCGCTGCGCGTTTGTCGTTGCATCTGTGGAATCTGTCTTATTTTCCTTTTGCTTTTGTATGTGCTCTTTCCGCTTGTCCTGTTGCTCCTTTTGCTTTTGCTGACGGGCTGCCTCGCGGGCTGCTTTTGCCTCCTCCATTGACTTCTTCTTTTCTTCAACCCTAGCTTGCGTGGGGAACTTCTTCCTCCGCTCTGCAATCCAAGCGGCAATATCGGACGGTGTCTGCAACAAAGATGTTCTTCCTTTGTATGAGACCTGAAGTGGTGCAGCGTCAGATCCACCTTGTGCCAGCTTTGATTCTTCATCTTCATCGACCTCTTCTTCGCTTGACTCGTGGTCCTCGGTATTAGGGGTCAATCCAAGTTGGTTGTGCTTCCTTTTCCTCTTTTTTGCCTTTCTGTTGCTTGTCGAGTCTGCGGCGGGCGGTGGCTTCGAGGGCAGAGGGTTGCCGAAGCTCGGGACGGCAGGCGCAGCGGGAGTCCGAGGTGCAGTTGATTGAGGTTTGTTGAATGCAGACGAGTGGTCCCGCTTCTGGGCAGGCTTGGGTTTCGGACCCTGATTGCCATGCGGATGAGGTCGTGGCCCTCGTGCTTGCCCCGGCTGAGCCCCCATGTATGGCGCCGTACCTTGCATCTCATTACGCCATGAGATTGGGGGCATCATTGCTTGGTTGTTTGGTTGATGGCCGTGGGGAGGTGCTGGTAGACCTTGCATGTATGCCGGAGTTGTGGGAGGGTAAGGTGGAGGAAGGTTGGGCGTATTGTAGTGTTGGTAGTTTCCCGGAGCTATCGACTGCTGATATTGTTGAGATGGAAAAGGGGGCGAGTTTTGAGGATTTTGAAAGGCCGGGGTTTGTCCATGATGGTAGGGCTGGGGAGGCATATAAGGTGCCGTGGGAAGAGGTTGAGGATATCCGCCATACGTTGGTTGCGCGTAGTTGAAAGCTGTAGGGGGAAGATATGAGGGCGCTCGTCCACTTTCTGCATGGTTTCCTGCTCGGCCTCGGTTTCCCTGTCCTCTTCCACGTCCCCTCTGACCTCCGTCATGTCCGCCGCGTCCACCCCAATTCTGTCCACGCTGGGTCGGGTGGTGAGCCGGCGCCTGGTTAGTTGCCGGCGGCGGAGGCGGCGGAGGCGGCGGAGGCGGGAAAGAAAACCCCTGTGAGCTCATGATAAGAGCCTTTGGTTTTGCTGGAGACCCAGCACAAACACAGGAATAATCTCGTAAACCTAGCGTATTAGCGGAGTTGAGGTTGAGATTGAAAGCTTCCGTTCCGTAGTCACGTGCGCGCGGGATTCTAGGCGGAGCACGAATAATCTCAGTTTTGATTGCTTCAATGACAATTGTAGGGCGGGAAAAGATATTTGGCACCTTCCAAGGTTTTCACTTTATCACCGCCTAGTCAGATCGATCTTCTGGTTGTGCATTCCCTAACCGTTGCCATGTTTATCCTAGTGAGTTTGACGGCCATACATAAAAACTTTTTCCTGACACTAGCAGACCACCATATCAGACTTGATTCAGATTTCGCCCGAGGATTTCTCAAAGTTCAGTGCAGTTGCACTTGAAGACAACATCAATGCAAAATATGCCAATAAAGTGCGCCATTAAATCTTCTTCCTTCCAGGTTCCTAATGCTTATTTCGGCCTCCAGGTCATTCAAAAAATCGGCCTTTGCATCAGCTTCTATGATCTACTTGAGTCTTCCGATGGCCTGATTGGCCACGGAACCGGGTTGGTTAATGTCAACGGTAGATTATACCATCACTTTTCTCAAGTCTAAGATCTTTACTGACTTATCACACAGTCAAATTCCGCATGATTGTTTTCCGACCCTTCAAAGGGGAGATCATGATGGGAAAGATTTCTAGCGGCACAGAACATGGAATCAAAAGTGCGTTTCAAACAGCAAAACTCTGTGCGCATCAAAAACTAACGAATCCCAGTTGGCCTTGAATTCTTCAATGACATCCTGATCCCGCCACAAATGCTTATGGAGAAGTCTCGATTGTGAGCTGATTCTCACCTCTCAAACTTAAAATGCTAATGTGCCTTGCAGCGACTATGCCGAGCAGGTTTGGATCTGGGAGAGCGAAGGCGGAACAGAATTCTTCTTCGATGTAGGAGAAGTTGTACGATTCCGAGTCGAATCGGAAGAATGGCATGACCAAATCCCTAATGCCCCAGATGTCGCGGATGAAACCCCACAGGAGAGACGCCCTCCATATTCCATTCTTGTTGGTCTCTCCATATCAATTTTCTAGCTCTCACTGACCATCTTCTAGGGCTCGATGCAAATGGGTGGAACGGGACCCATCACTTGGTGGTAGACTGCTGGTGGCACACTACCATTTGATGTTCTATTAGATTGTCTTCTTGTTCGCCTATCGTGGCCCGTTCTCAGCGCCCATAAAATTTCTTTTAGAGTCAGATCAGATACCCATACGAATCAATGCCAATGAATATATAGATACCTGAGTAACCATCCATGGATATATGATAAACCCAGATAGTGTAAAGCTACTTGACAGGGGACCTGGGCAACTACCTACCTATGTAGCTGATCTGAATTTAGCCTAAGCAAAACCCCGCATCAACCCTTTCCCCCATAATAAAATACATACATATGCAAGATATGACGTTCAAAGCAAAGTGTATATATAGTACACCAATGAGGGGATCTACGGTGCGGCAAGTGCCGAAGACTCCGAGACTCCGAGTCATCGGAGAGTCCACATGGTTCTCCGAGCAGAATTGCCGGTCGCCGGTGGAGCTCCGCCGGTCTCTCGTCCAGTCGCAACCGCGCGATCAATCGTCATCTGCGCCCCAGAGGTTGGTTGTATGTAAAAGATTCTCTGGATGAAATTTCTTTTTCTCTCGGTTGAATTTTCCAGCATAAAAACATCCGAAAGCAGACGTTGAATTTGTTTTCGCCATTCTTGATTATCAATCACGCAATCCGAGTCTCATTCCGTTTTAAGACAGTCAAGTCATACGAAGGTGATCTCATCTTATCGATAGACATATAAACTACCCCTCGCCTCCCTCAATTGCCTTAAAAATCATCTTCTCTATACACAATGGGCTCCACGGAAAACGGCACTACTGACCGCGGCTTTGGGACACTGGCTGTCCACGCCGGCTCCCCTCATGACCCGGTGACCGGCGCTGTCATTGCTCCGGTAAGCTCATCGATCTAGGGAGAATACAAAGATAGACGGTATTAACAATGCCTTGACTAGATCTCTCTGTCCACCACATATGCTCAGACCAGCGTCGGAAGCCCAGTTGGTCTGTACGAGTACACGCGGAGTTCCAACCCTAACCGGTCAGTTTGTTGGTCCAAAAGTTTGATACCTCGATCAGGCGGACTAATACCCCCCGCAGTGATAACTTCGAGCAAGCCGTCGCAGCTCTTGAGCATGCCAAGTACGCTCTGGCCTTCTCCTCCGGCTCCGCCGCTACGGCCAATATCCTCCAATCCCTTGCTGCTGGCTCCCACGTCGTTTCGGTCTCCGATGTTTACGGCGGTACCCACCGATACTTCACCAAGGTTGCTTCGGCGCACGGTGTCCACGTCACCTTCACTCCCTCCATTGAGTTGGATGTGGAGCAATTGATCCGCCCCGAGACCAAGCTCATCTGGATTGAGACCCCCTCCAACCCGACTCTTGGCTTGGTGGATATCCGGGCTGTTGCCAACATTGCCCACCAGCACGGCATTCAAGTCGTCGTTGATAACACTTTCATGAGCCCCTACGTCCAGAACCCATTGGACCACGGTGCCGATCTTGTTGTTCACTCCGTGACCAAGTACATTAATGGCCACTCCGTGAGTTCTTACTCTAAACCAGACTTTGCCAGTAACAATTAGCTAACTCAAACATAGGATGTCCTGATGGGCGTGGCTGCATTCAACTCTGAGGCCCTCAAGGAGCGCCTCGGCTTCCTCCAGAACGCCATCGGTGCCGTCCCCTCCGCATTCGACTGCTGGCTCGCTCACCGGGGTCTGAAGACCCTGCACCTGCGTGCCCGCGAGGCGACCAAGAACGCCACTGTCATCGCCAAGGCCCTTGAGTCCTCTCCCCACGTCATCTCCGTCAACTACCCCGGCATTGACTCCCACCCCCACCGCGCTATTGCCCTCAAGCAGCACCGTGACGGCATGGGTGGTGGTATGCTCAGCTTCCGTATTAAGGGTGGTCAGCAGGCTGCTCATGATTTCTGCAAGTACACTAAGGTCTTTACCCTCGCCGAGAGTCTGGGAGGTGTTGAGAGTCTGTGTGAAGTGCCGTCCAGCATGACCCATGCTGGTATCCCCAAGGAACAGCGCGAGGCCGCTGGTGTCTTCGACGATCTTGTGCGCATGAGCTGTGGCATTGAGGACTCTGTGGATCTGCACTCTGATGTGATGCAGGCTCTCAGCTTGGCTGCTGTGGCTCAGAAGGCTTAAACGCAGCTCTTAATTTGCAGCTCACGTCTTTGGCTTGCATTTACATATTAGAATAGACAGCATCAGTTTCCAATCACTTGGTTATGACATTACGAGCTATAGAATCAAAGATCATATATTACAATTATTACAACCCTCAAATCTGTCAAAATAACATTACGATCCATTGTCTACAGCGTTGTATACTAATATCCTGCCTGAGGCAGCTATTTGCTTAGTCATCCTTCCTCTGCAATTTTTTGTATGGAGATCAGATCACGGCGTCTGTGAACAGATAGCCTTGGAACTGAATTATTGTTTAATCAGCTAGTCCTTGCCCTTGAAAACACTATTTTGTGCCAGAACTAGTCCAAGTTTGTCGGCAACCTGCAATTCCGACAAATTCTCCTCATCTGCAACATCGGGGCCACTTCAGACAACCTACAGTACTAGGTGTCTTGGAAGAGAAGAGAACCATCTTCAGTCAGAATGGCATTCAGCTTCGGATTCTCGGGAGATGATATCGACATTGACGATTCGGAGATCAATAAAGATTTCTCCAATGTGCCCTCCCAGCAAGCGGTGGGCAATTCTCTTCCTGAGCTCGTCAAACCGATTAAACATGATATGAATGAATGGGTAAGTGATCAAGCAAGATATTAATTCTCAATTACGCGTGTCATGCTATTGCTTTGTCATAAATGATGTGAGCTGGCATGTATATTCTAAATCCCAATTTGGGCCTCATGAGATACTGTCCTCTGTCATTGACAAGAGCAAGAAAGCACGTGTTCATTACTTTGAAATGCATGATACCTTCCCAGCAGAGTCAAAATCTAATAAGTCCATAGCTTTCAATTCTTCCCTCTCAAATCTTCTACAATAAGCTCGCTATCGGCGATTCGCCTCTGGCCGTCGCTCGTCGAGAGATCTTTGACATTCGCACCCAGCTCATGGCCGAAGACAGCGCAGGCCACGATAATGAAGAGCTTATTGCGGGTATTGAAAAAGGCGACATCACGCCTAATTTCTATGAAGGCGGCTTCAAAACCTGGGAATGTGCCTTGGATCTAGCTAAGCTCTCCCTCAACGAGGACATTCTTAGTGAATCCTCCAATAGCCCGGCGGACATCCATATAATTGAGGTTCGTAATCATCTGTCTTGTGGAAGCTTTTCCCGGACATCTATCTGGGGTCAAGAAGACTAACATGAATGAACAGCTTGGCGCAGGTACAGCAGTCCCATCATTGACGCTGTTCGCCCGTCTTCTCAGCCAAGCCGAGCCCGGCCAGAGCCAAAGAAAAACGCTCTTTACTTTTGCAGACTACAACTTAGACGTGCTCCGTCTGGTCACGCTCCCGAATCTCCTTTTGACATGGCATAATAGCCGCTCCCAAACGGCTATTTCAGCCGGGGCAACTGCGCCAGACCAGGACGAAGAGCTGGACATAACGCCTGAGCTGGTTCAGGAATTCAAAGATGATCTTGTTCAGCGTGGGATCTCGGTTGATTTCGTTTCAGGCGCTTGGTCGCCCGAGTTTGTGGATCTAGTCTTCTCGTCCGGTGATGGCGCTCGCAGCACTCTGGTTCTTGCTAGCGAGACAATTTACTCGCCAGCATCGCTGGCGGCGTTTTCCGAGACGCTTTTGGCGCTGCTGCGCCGCTCGAACGCTGTATTGGTGAAAAGTCGGGCTCTCGTCGCGGCGAAGAAGGTTTATTTCGGAGTTGGTGGCGGCGTTGATGAGTTCCTTGCTGTGCTGGGTAATGTCTGTGGTAATGAGCTGGGCGTGCAGCAGAAATTGAATGTTCAATCTGAGGGTGTAGGGAGAGTAGTTTTGGAGGTTGTGCCGTCAAGCGCGCCTTAGAGCGAATTCGGCAATAAAACGAATATCCAGTCTCAGCATTCGACGAATATCCAGCGATGATATAGGGGTTAGGTTCAAAAACAAAAGAAAATCCAATTATCAGGTGCTGGATTGAATGTCAAGTCCCAACGTATATGTACATGATTTTTCCTCCACACATGTCTATTTCAGACAGCCGACCAAAGAAAAAAGATACCCCCATTTACTCGTAGATCGACACAACCTTGCCGTCCTTCATCCGCGCAACCCGAGACTCCTCAATCTCCTGGTTCTTGCGCTGGTAGTGAGCCACGACATGGCTCAGGTCCGCCTGCGAACCGGGCGAAACGTTGTACGGAGAGCCGGCGTTCATCATACTAGATAGGGAAAAGCACAATTAGCACAAGAAAGAAAGACATTTCCGGGGCAACAAGATCACATACTCGGGCTGTCTAAGGGTAAAAGCCTCGGCTTGGCCCTGACTGCCGAGCAAGTGGCGGTCAGTAGCAGCTTTCTCCATCATAGCGGTGTGAATGGCATTGCGCTGCTCAAAGACCTCCTGGGAAGGAGTCCACTTGCTAATGAGGCCGGAGATCCAAGACGGCTCGCCGGACTTCTCGTTGGACTCGGAGACGCGGTAGAGGAGGTAGGCGGAGGCGATGGAGCCACAGGTGACGTAGAAGCTGCGCTGTTAAGTGGACATGAAAGGGTTAGCCAGGTGGTCGTGGGCCATTGAGGCATTTCTTGCTCTGCTTCCAGACTCGGGTCTGGTCGCGATGGGCGGGGGAGAGGAGCTTACGCCGAAGCCTTCGTTCACGGGCTCGTGGGCGGCGTGGGAGCCCCAGCGGCGCTGGGTGCGCAGCAGCTGCCGCGTTGAAGGAGCAGATCGTCTGGCAGCGAACATTGTGTGGAGAGAAGCAATTGGTGATGATCGATGACCCTTTGGGGAACGATGATAGGGCGAGGTGGAAAGCGAAAGTCGACAGCACGTGATGTCCGTATTTGGTTTAGGGTCATTCTCTATTCTGTGCTGGACAATATGTCCCCGATTTATTATTTTCTATATACGGAATAGTTTATTAGTTATTAGTTTAGCTTAACTAACTAGTTATAAGTTTGATTATTACATTATTATATGAAACTTGAGCTAGAATTGACTTGTTATTTTTCTCTCATAAACATCGATCTTGGAGAGTGGAGGGTGAACCCATGCATATTTAGTATCACATTGCAAGACTCCTATAATTAATAGAGACAGTAGTACTACTCTACACAATGTATCATGTACAGATGAAAAATAAAAATCCAATATTAAACCGCAGCCCGATCTACTTGGCATACAAAGTAGACAATCTTACAATCATATTATGTCCAATATGCCGATACACTGATATGTTCGAAACCTCATCTAGTAATATCCCTGGATGTGTTGTCCGATGACAACCTCAGTATTTGCCAGGGTTAACCATGCCAATTGGGCGGGATACGTCCTTTTTGATACATATGTACTCCATATATCGCCTCGTTTTAATTCCCACATATTGCCTGGCTATCAATTGAACATGTCAGCTTGTCGGTGTCAAGGTCCCACTAATCCCTCGAATCGCCCGAACCCACAGTTTGATGCCCAATGTCATGGCGTCTCCCAACTGGTCTCGCTTCGGTTCAGAATGGAATATGGGTGGGTTCGGATCTTCTTTGTGCCCTCAATAATTCCCGGTACTCGCGTCTAATTGATGGCCCTCTCGCACATTGGGGGATGGGTATCAACACGCTAAGGGTCGGTCCGCTGTTGTGCCCAGACAACGTTGGGATGCTAATTTTTCGAGATATTTTTTCGAATTCTTTGGTGTTCGCCTTTTTCTTTCCTTTTTTAATTTTCTTGCTTTGGTCTTACACCCAAAAATATCTCCACAGTTTCGTGGATCTTCGCGCCCAGTCGAAGAGAGGTTTCAGGTCTCTGCCCGATCAACCGAAGTCACTTGGCTTACGCTTCTAAATATTCCAAAGTTTTGATACTTCCCAACTATAGTCAAGTTTTGGGCTATATCTTGAGGCATCGCCACAGGGCTGGTTGCAAATGTACAGTGCAGTCATCCCATATGATCGGAACTATCAACTCATGCTTCATTTAGCACATTGATCCTATTGGTAACACGTCTGTCAGAGGCAAGAAGTCTTGGGCACGCATCACTCTACCGCAATGGCTGCGGGCAGCAAGAAGGCTAAGGCCAAAGACAAGAATGGCAAGGCTGCCACCAAGAAGGTTAAGAAGGGGAAGAGCCCAGAGGTCACAGAGACTCAAACAACTACAACTACTCCTGCTCCTGGTAGCCCTGAACTTACGGCGCAGGAACCAGAGCAAGCGAAAGAGCAAGAGCCTGCTGTTGACAATACAAACGTCGAAGTAAAGACGCCGCTTCCTGTATCAGCATACGAGGTATTCGACGACGAGTCTACACCTCAAGACAGCTCCCACCCTGTCGCAGATCAAGAACCACCTGTACACGAAAATCCCGTATCAGCATACGAGATACTTGACGACAACACTACACCTCAGCACATCCCCGACGCTGTCGCGGAACCACAATCTCCTGTACTCGAAAAGCCCGTATCAGCGTACGAGGTGTTCGACGACGAAACTGCACCCCCGAACATCCCCGACCCTGTCGCGGATCAATCACCTGTAGTCGACAATCCTGTTGACGAAGCATCACCCTTGGACGAGCCAAGCTCGACTCAGCCTCCTATCGAGGACACTGAATTCAAGCAGCCGCCCGTGGACGAGCCAAGCTCGCCTGAGCCTCCCACCGAGGAGACTGAAATCAAAGAGCCACCTTTGGGAGAAGCAAGCTCGGTCCACCCTCCCATCGAAGACACAGAAGCAAATGATCCTTTGGAAGACCAAGCCAAGCAAGACCAACCCAATCAAGTCGAGCGCTCAGAAGAGACAGCTGTAGTCTCATCACCACCGGCTGACCCGTTCTCCCCCGTGGCCGCCTGTGTGCCTTTGCCTTCACCGTCTTTGACTGAAGCACGGTATATGTCAAGTCCTTCTCAGGATAACCAACTTTACTATCCTGGACCATCAGCATATTCCCCTTACGCTTCACCCGTCCCCTACTCTACGCCCGCACCTTACGCGTCACCGAACGCCTACGCTTCGCCAGTGCCGTACGCCTCGCCAAACGCCTACTCTTCTCCCGTACCCTACGCCTCGCCTACGCTCCACGCTCCAGTGCCGTACGCTGGTTCCCCGGTGCCTTACGCCTCCTCCACACCTTACGCTGGCTCTCCAGTGCCTTATAGCTTACCCGCACCGTACGCTGGTTACCCGGCGCCTTACGTCTCGCCAGTAGCTCAAACTGCCTCCCCAGTGCCCAAAGTTAGCAGTCCACTTGCCCGTTCCCACTACCCTCAAATGTCTCCAACTATATCACCAACTGCAACTCCCTCACCTCAAAACCCACCAGCCGCACCGATGGCTCCCCCAGAAGCGCCTTCCGTTGCCCAAAGTGGACCGTATGCTCTCCAATCTCCTGTCATGAGCTCCGCCGGAATGGTACCTCCTTATGGGCATTATTCTCCTCATCATCAATCGGAGGCCCATTACATGCACCGGAGCTACAGCATCCCAGACCCATCATATTCAGCATCATATCAAGCCCTTCAAAATCTGTCCATGGTCAATGGCCATCCCCTTGAGAATGGGTCTCCCCCAGAAAACGACAGTGAGCACATTGAGCTTCTTCAACGCATCCAGTCGGCCATCCCAGACATCAACCGTCTTCTTCATGGGTTCCGCAGCACACACAACAAGCTTTCAACCCGGGAGGCTGAGATGAAGCACATTGGAAGTCAGCACGACCAAGCTCTGATGCACAAGGATTACTACATTGAAGCCTTGCAAGCTCAAATGAAGAAGACTGCCAATGAAAGTGCTGAAGAAGACGCCAGGTTGAAGCACACCATCAGTGAGCTGCGTCTAGAACTCGGAGACCTACAAGAGAAGCAGAAGGACCTTGAAGATGGCTTAGCTGTCCACCAGAAGTCCAACGAAGAGCTTTCCGAAACTAAGGTTCAACTCGAGGGACAAATCAACCAGCTCAATGAAAGCATCAAGGAGTCAAAAGAAGCCCACGAGAAAGCGTTAGAAGCTCAGAAGGAGGAACAGGAGAAGGCCCTTGTGGCACAAAAGGAGGAGCTCACTGAATTGTTTGAGGAGATCAAGGCCGAGGATGAGAAAACGGCAGCCGAGAATCTGGAGACTCGTGAGCGTGAACTTCGCGGTGAACACGAAGCTAGTAAAGGCGAATGGGAGAAAGAGAAGGCCCAATTGCAGGAATCCTTCGAAACGCAGCGCACCGAGCTGGAGGCCACCAAAACAGAAGTGACATCCCAGATCGCTGCTTTGGAATCCAAGGAGACCGAGCTGCAAGCCCGACTCACCGAACTCACATCGACACGTGAGGAACTAGCAGCGAAGCTGGCGGAACTGGAAGAAACCCACCAGAAGCACGCCCGAGAATCGGAAGAACTTCGACAAGGCCATGCTGGTGAATTGGATTCCCTGCGACAATCCCACGAGGAACAACTCGCTGCTGCTGCCAAGGAATTGGACGAGAAGATTGCGGCTCTGGAAGCTCACTTCAATGAGAAAGAGAAGCTTTGGACCACAGAGCGCGCTTCCATGGAGCAGCAGCTCTCCGAGAAAGATAGTGAGCTTGCCAGTGCCGAGCGAGAGAAGGAAAGGTTGGAAGGAGACGGAATTGTCAAGGAGCAGCATCTTCAGCGTGCGGTGGATGGCATGCGAATGACCATCGATAACTTGGGTTCGGATTGCGACAGACTGAGAAAGACACTGCTCAGTCTGGGAGAGGCCACTGACCTCAGAAACACCAAGGGCGATCAATTCTTGTAAGTGAGCCTTTGAAGCCTTATGGGTTTGCTTGTTTCTTTCTTTCTTTTTCCTTTTCCTTCTTCTGCTTTTCGTCTTTCTCTTGAAGACAAGTCATTCATTCTCTATATTTCCTTTGTTTGAACTGCATCAGCGCACAGCGGACATACATTCTCTTATAGACTCATGTTGATAACGATAAATGGACACGATCTAATAAACTCCTTCATCTTTAGCTTGGACTGCTTCACAGAGCTCTCGCAGCTCATCCACAATCTATCCAAAGAGCATTTTGGATATCTCCCCATCGATCCCCCAAAAGACATCCTATCCAAGATTCCATCCGAACTTCCACCTTTCCTTGACAACACTCCAGCCTCCCGCGAACTCCGATGTGCCTACATCCAGCACATCATCTCAAAAACCCTAACCTTCCGAGTTTTCCAACCCTTCCTCTTCACCCTGGGCCGGCGATACGACAAAGCCGACACCTTCTTCCAGATGCTATCCATGGACATCCGACGCAAGTCCGTCCGCCGCGAGGCATTCTGGCGCCAACAGACCCTGAAAGCAGCCTACACAACCTCAGACGCAAAACAATCAATCAACGTAGCAGCAGCAGTCATCGTCGACGAAATCATCGACCACATCAAGCACTTCGCCGATCCCAAGCACCTGGACTCCCTCCTAATCGGCGTCCGAAAGATCGTCAAGCTCGCCGCCGAGACATGGAGACACGCGCGAGTCGAGCGCGAGCTCGTCCTCGCCAGTTTCCCCGCCCCTGACGCTGAGAGTGTCTCGAACGAGGGCTGGCTGGAGTACGCAGCCAACAAGGATCAGAAGAACACCCCGTCGAACGAGCCCACGCGCCATGTCGTGCTGCGCACCTTCCCGCGTATTACGCGCGAGGCTGCTCACGAGGACTTTGCCAGCGATGAAGAGAAAGCCACAGGATGTACCTACTCGCAGGGTGTTGTGCTGTACTCCGATTCGCCTATCATTATGGGTCGGCTTCAGGAGTTTGCGAAGAACTCAGCCGATGCTGTGGTCACTGATTCGCCTCCCAAGACACCCTTGGGCGCCAAGGCTATTGAAAAGTTGGCACCGATTGATGTTACCTCTCCGAAGGTTATGACTGTTCGGTCGGCTCCTACGAGTCCGGGTGCGAAGGGTCAGTTTATGAGGGCTTGATTTTGGTTTTGATGACTTTGATGTATTGTTTCTATAGCGTCTGAGCCATTTTTCTTTTGTTTTGTTTCTTCTCTATTGTTGTTCCTTTGTCTTTCCATCTTTCGTTTTACCCCGAATTTGTTTTGAGATTTCATTGGGAACGTTTTAGCGGATTTGGATTCGATTCTTATGTTGTGTTTATATTTGAGTATTTATAGCTTTGTTTGAAGATTGCATGTAAACAGCAACAATGTTAGCGAGTTAGAGAAACCATTTTGTACCTGCATCACTCAAATATATATTGCATGTCTTATGTCACATTTGAGGAGCTAACGACCTAATATAACTACAAATACAGCAAGGGAGTCTAAATTTGTACTTTTATACAGGGCCTACGAACTAAAGAGACGACTTACAGGCAACCCATCTCCGTGTGTAAACAGTAAAACCAGCCTGATATTTCCAATCCTATCAAAATTCGATGTTCACTCATTCTTGGCAAGCTACCTAGGTAAGTCACAAAAGACGAGCAATGCATGCCCCTGGCGATGCATCACCTAAATGAGTTGAGTCAAGCAATGAACGAACCAAGAGATCGGAGAGTCCGAAGAATACCCGCCTAGATCCAGTTCCCAGCACAGTATTCAGGCATTTCCACTTTTAAATCTCACTGACATGGTCAGTAACAGTGCACTTCCAGTCGTCAGTGCCATAGTAGATGGTGTACTGATCATTCGGAGAGGGACCGGTGGACAGCTCCTGGCCATACTGCCAGAAGAGATCAGCAGCGTTGCCGGGGGTAGTCAAGGCGGTCTTCTGCCACTTCAGCGAGTCAGAGCAGTGGTCATTCTTGATGCCATATTCCTCGAACATGCAAGGCTTCCCAGCTTCGTCGCAGATCTTGGCGTGGGACTCGATCCATTGGTTGCCAAATTCATTATCTTTGATACCCCCTAGGATGGGTTAGTGTGCTGCATCTTTGATGGTCAGGGGATATTCTTACAGTCGGCCACATAGAGGTGGAACACTCCAAAGTCAATATCAGGCGCCGCAAGGTTCTTGGCGAAGTCGCTGCCTTCTTTGTGAGTGTATGGGTAAGAGCCATCCGATCCGACAGTTAGGCCCATGCCCTCTGTACCACAGGTTAGAATTGATCAATAGTTTCGGTTATCTCAGGTACACAAACCTTCACCGGTGGTAACCATATGGTTAGAATCGAGGGACTTGATGTAGGCAGAAGTCTTGGCCACCCAGTTGGCGATGACATCGGTTTCGCAGCCCGGGCAGCGAGGCTCATTACCCAACTCCCACGCAAAGATGGCGGAGGAAGTCTTGTAGCGAGAGACAACGGCCTTGATGTACGCCTGGTACACGCTCTGCATCTTCTTATCGGTGTACCAATCCGTCTTACTGCCTCCATAGGCAGTAACGTAGGCATTCATGCCACCATAATCATCCCAGAAATTCACAAAGGGAATGATAAGCTTGATGCCGTGCTTCTCGGCAGCGGAAACCACGTAATCAAGGCGCTTCAGACCATCAGCACCAGTGTTGATGGTAGTTTTACCGGTGGCTTTGTCGTGGAGCTGGAAGTAGACTTTCCCATCCTCCGGGACGGCGTTAACGTCATTAAAGCCCCAAACTCGGAGAATCTTGAGACCGGACTCCTTCAGATTTTTGAAGACAGAGTCAACGTCCGCATTGTTTTTCTGGAATGGCAGCCAATACGAGTTCGTGCCAGCGAAGTACTTGGACTCGCCGTCAATATTGAACTTGAGACCGTCTACCTTGGCAAAGGAGCTGCTGCCAGTGGGCCGAGAAGTGCCCAAGGGGGTGGACGAAGTCACAGACACTGTCGACGAAGGGTGTCCGGTCGAAGAAACGGCCGTTGAGAAAGTCGACGATGGGGCCGAGCTCGCAACTTGAGCGGAGGCCACTCCTATGGCGGTCAGGAAAGCAACGGAGGAGATGGAGCGCATCTTGTGTTATGAACAATAAGTAAGAAAATTGTATAGAGCGTTGTTGAACTGGATGCCATTGGAATTGAAGGCATTGCAAGCGACTTTATATGTCCTGCCGATAGTCTCTATACGGACTGCACACGACCCCCTTGAAACCTTAGTCAAGACTTTCCGAACAACGATCATTGCAGTTTGTGACAACTTGTCGAAAAGGATACGGAGTATCGAGTGGCACATGCAGATCGACAGTAACCCCGGGTTTTCCCTTCATCCACTGACGTCGCTTTGCACAAGCGCGCCACATTTTAGATGGGCTTACATTACCCCATACTGTGCCTGGATAGCTCGGGCACCAATGGTAGTGTTGATCCTTAACGGAGATTATTTAGAGCGACCAGTAGGTTTTAACCCTATACGGGTCTATCAAGGCGGAACTCCTGAATACACCCCCGTGCCGGTTCGGGTAATTTCCGTCTAAAGCGAGCCTCGAAATGGAGAGGTTTAACAGTGTCTCAAACTGAGAATCCCACGTGTGGACCATCTGAACCCGCCATGCTAATGCCGTTAGTCGACTGCCTTCTTGGCTCTATACGGAGTACACCCCTGTCGATGCATGAAAAGGCGCAAATGCGGACACTCCGTACGGCAACTAACCCTCTGGATTCCCGCTGAGTCGTTGCGGAATCCGGGGTGCATGTTTCTGAAGATATCAATTATTAATTTTTTTTGGGAGAATATCTTCATAACACAGTGGAGAAACAATCTTATCGATCTCAGTCTTTTAAGATTGCAGGTCAGAGTTTGGGATCGAGGGTTTGAGACGTTTGAGACATCCTGAAGTCAAACACTTAATTTCTTGCCAGACCCCACTGGTTGTTTCCAATTCAATTCCAACATCAGAGAATATTCTTCTACAACTTATCGGATCCTGTCGGAAACCAGCTACCGTCTCAAGTAGAGACTCATATCTTAGATTCAGTACTCACGGGATACTCTAGAAAGCCACAATTTCGTATATGTCGACTTTGTCACCCATAAGGAGGGAAACGGCATTTGTAAACAATGCCGAACCTCGGAAGAGATGCGCATAATAACGTGGATATCAACGTGGAAAACACCTCGACGCTAAATAAACGCCACAATACCAAAGAGACTAGCATCAGAGCAACGTGGAAATTTGACATTTCGAAAACAGTCTCATATTAGCAGTTCAAAGACATCCTCATACACACCTAACATTAGAAGTATATCGAGCTCCGTGAGTATAAAGCCTCCCGACCTGGCCTCTTTCTTGGGCACTTCATCAACTCTCATTCTATATTTCTCTAATCCAGATTCTCAACTCCCAGTTCAAGATGAAATTCTCCCTTTCATGTGTTGCTGCACTCTTCGCAGCTACGGCGCTGGCCACTCCAGTATCCAATGATCTGCTCGAGAAGCGGGACATTCGTGGTCACTACACCGTCTCTGGCCTCGGAGCGCGGAAGCAGGCAATTCTCAATGCTGGTGGCAACACTCTCGATATTGCCATTGCCATGCTCGAGATGTAGGATTCCTACTATGATATACCACTGTATAATGCTGATAGTCAATCACAGTGAGGATATGAACACTTCCCACTATCCCTATGGTGATGCCAAGACCAAAGACTCAGCGAACTTTGGCCTGTTCAAGCAGAACTGGGGCCAACTCCGCGTCTGTGCCTCGCGCTATGGCTTTGTTGGCCAGCCCGAGTCAAACTGGAACAACGGGGCGATTCTCAAGTAAGGAGACCCTAGATGGTATGATGTTTCGAACGATAACTTACTTTCCGAAAGCTCCAACGTGAAGGCGGACATCGCCTCCCGCTGGGACTGCCAGCGCTACTACGGGTATGACAAGTGGTTTGCTGGCCACCGCTACGGTGCTAGCGGCCTTGAGGATCCTTATACCCAGGACATTCTCAGTAAGTTTGCAGAGATATGGCTACAATTGTGATAGCGACGTTGACCCCTTTGCAGACTACAAGTCGTCCGTCGAGTGGATTAAGCAGCAGATCGACAGCCACCCCGCGTACAAGACTGACGATACCCGCTTCTATGTTGAGGTTGTTGCCATTTAGGCAACAGGCGGCTTTACAACCCTCGCCAGGCACTTTCCGATTCGGTCAACTGGTTTCGTTGGCCCGACCAAGAATTCTAAGTAATATGGTCATTACCTACTTTCTTCTTTGTGGGAATTGAACAAAACCACAACGCTAAAGTGATAGTGAATTTGGGGCAGAGAATAGCTATCTTCAATATTATACGTGATCTATTTCGGTTATCGGACACATACTTGTCCGTCCTTATGCTATCTTATATCTCATTGTCTGGTATTTTCAAGTTGACCACATTTTCACATGAGCAGACTCTTCGAAAACGTCGTAAAAAGCCCATCATAGGTGAACTACATATAAATGACGGAAGGGATTGGAGGGAAGAAGAGCGAATATATATAACGAATTCCGGTTCTAGTAGTAAACTACAATTTGAAATTGATGTCGGATCCCCTCAAGGGCTCTGGTGCGATCATTGATCACTGTGTATCCTCATCTTAATTATAAGTATGGAACTCGTACTCGGTATCGCTGCAGTCTATGTGTAGCCTTCTCCTCATTGTATCGGATGGATCGGTGGCATAGCACCTCCTCCACTTAGGCGAACCAAACACAGAAAAACTGGCTGTAAAATTGCATGGTAACGTAATACAGATCACCCCTGCGCATCTAGGCTATCTCTCTCCTTCAAAGCGACGTGTTCCCTGTTTGATTCTACAGATGGCCTCCCTTAGCCGAAGATTAACCCTCATATAACAACAATATGTGCATTAAGACTATAAATCTGACACCAGGTAAGATGAGGTAGATATAGAAGCGGCGTGTACAATGTACGCGCATGGGTATCAAAAGAGAATAACTAGAGCTTTGCCTCAGTTCCAATTGCATTCCGGCGCATTTGCCGTGACGATACATCAGCAGGCGCCGGAGCGGCGGCATTTTGGAACAGCTTCCGCCCAACATGATCGGACATGGTAAGAACTCGCGAAGAAACAGTTGCACCATCCCGTCGGTTTTTGCTGTGAAATGTTAGCGTATTGGCAGACATAGTGTGAATGGAATCGAATTACCCCTCGCGACGGGACTGAGCAATCAATTCAACAAAGTCCCACAGTCGACCGCCGTCCAGAACCTTCCCAGTACCCTCGTCACGCCGAGGTACCCATTCAGGAGCCAGCTTGAGAGACGGACCAGCGCGGGATCCTTTGTTCTTCGCAACCAAGATAATACCCTCTTCTTCAAATCGTTGATAAGAGTTCTTGAGGGTCTCCTTGTTGACTGCCTCAAAGTAGGAGAGATCACCTTGGTGATACAACGTTTTACCGAGCTGCGAGGTGAATATTAATGAAATAGTCGGTATAGCATGGGAAAGAAAACTCACGACTTGAGCACTATCTTGTGCTTTCTTTGAATCGATCCATACTTCCTTCGGACCATCGAGGGGCGGCGTCAATCCAAGAAGAGACACTGAGCCAAGCCAAGAGGCCTCGATGAAAGGCCAGATCAGGAAGCAGTAAAAGTCATAGTTCTCGCGACCACATAATCGCTCAGACTCACTCAATTCGACGTACAGTGGAGTGGGGGACTCATCACGGGTGATTTTAATCACATCATCCTTCTCCAGTCCACGCAAAGTTTTATCCAAATTGTGAGCTAAGCCCTCAGGCGGGAAAATGAATTCACCACGGAAAAGCTGCGACAAAAATGAGACCTGTTTCTTCAAATCCTCGTAGGTGATTCTTTGATTGGCGGGCCCGCCACCTTGCTTAATCTTTGTGTACATAGCCACAGAAACCAGTGCTTCAGTAATGAACAGGTGGATGAGCATGTTCCGGTAAAAGGAAAGTTGGAAACGATCCACCGCATAGTATGTTGGCTCGACTAGACCTGAAATCACACCAACGAGTTTGGGTCCTAGGACTTCTAGCGCACGGTCAACCACCGTCTCCGTTGGAGAGTGATAGAAGTGTGCGACTCTGCCACCTTTGGCTCGCACCCGATCGCAGAGCCAGTCCAATCGGCGTACTAATTCGGCCTTTCCGACTCCGCGGCCGCGCAAGGTCAAGAGCACGGTTCCCACAAGGGCGGTTGGCATCATCACAGACACGTCGTTGATATCGGACAGAACCCGATAACCGAATGTTCTTAGAATGCGGCCTCGATCCGTATAGCTAAGTTTGTTATTGATGTCAGTGCTGGGGCGATCTAGTCGGGTAAGCTGCTGACCAATGAAGTCTCGGAGACTCCATGGCTCGTGGAAACGGACATCAACCCGGCCTAGCTTCAAGGATAAAACCGAGGACGAGGAAATGAAATCAGCCAAGTTCTCCTTTGCTTTTGGTTGGCCAAGAAGCTCGCTGATATATGACCTAAACGACTCGTCAATTATTAAGTTCATCAGAAAGGCTAGTGTGCCGGTGGGGTGACATACTCAGTTTCAATGACCTTGTCGTATTGAGTGCTGACGGGACAGATGATGAGATCTTCAACCCGACCTGATAGTAGACTGTCCATGATGAAACTCAATATTCCAAACTTAGGTGAGAGCAGCTTTCCAGTTCTGGAACGACCACCTTCAATGAAGCACTGGAAGTTGAAGCCTTGTTGAAGGAGGGTATCGATATACGCTTGTACGACGGTATTGTACAAGGTATCATTACCAAAGCTGCGTCGAATCCACATAGCGCCTACATGAGGTTAGTACTGGCTTAAAGCCAACAGAGAATTGTCTTGCGACCGACCTGCGTGTTGTAAGAAAGGGCCTAGCAACGGGATATTCAGATTGTCACCCGCGACAACGACTGGCAGAGTAATGCCGAGACGGTAACAGATAAGTTGCAAGGAGACGTAGTCCACATGGGACTTGTGACAAGGCAGGAAAACAATCGACTGCTTTTTTTTGGCAGCAGTCTCGGCTACAGCTCTTAGGCGTAAGACTTCTTCGCTGGATACATGGATGCCTAAGGTGAATCTCGTTCAGCATTGACTTGCGAGGAGAGAGGTATAACAGAGAAAGCTTACCTTGATGGTAAGCACGAGTCAAGAGCTGTGTGCACATATAATAAGCACTCCGAATGAACTTCTTGCTTTCCATCTTGCAAATCATGTTTTCCATCATTGTATCCACTACTTCCCGTAGATTATCCTCAATCTCACTCCTGCGACGAGCCCGTTTGTCATCCAGTGTTATACCTTCATTGATTGCGAGCAATCCTTCCTTCTCTTCGACCACGAGTCGACCATTAGCCAATTCAGTGATCTTGTTTTGCAGGAGCAGGCTGTGTAATATGGAGGTCTTCATCCTTTCGGAGAAGCCAGAATAGAAGACCGGTTGACCGATAGGTTCGTCATATGCACGCCAGCCCGTGCCGGACATGTACAGGCTCACTTCCCGGAGAAAGTCGAAGGGGTTCTCGCGAAATCGCGCCATATGGCGAACAAGGTTGCGTTCGGTGATTTGTCCATCTTGGGCTTCGGGACCTCCAGTGAAGCCTGATGGATGGATTGTCAACTGTGAGTTGATGATTTCCAGATCTGGCGCCGAGTGGTCATCGGCAATGGCCGACTTAGGAGACGGCATTGTATAAGGGGATAGGCGAGAATGGTTATACTTCACGTCAGCTCACAAGCACGCGGTTAGGTCCATGGAAGGAAAAAAAGGAAGAGGAAGAGCAGTCAGGCGAGGAGCTCAAAAGAGAAGAGGTGCGGGACCAAGTCATAGCTTGAACCCCCAAGCTCTCAAGCGCCAACCGCCTGATCGCCCCCCGGATGTTTTTCGGTTTTCCCCAGAAACCGAGGCAGGTCACGTGTGGCCTGAGGGGTGCCCAGAGCTCTGATGCCACGTTGCTCAGTGACGTTTGCATCTTGGATTGAGCTTATTTGTTATCCTCACACAAGATGTCTCGCTTGGTCAATGGAGCGAGATCGCTTTCGAGTATGTCTCTTTCGCGGAAATCCTAGCTCCAGATAAGCTCACCTTATCCTAGCGACGGCTTCATCCCTCTTTGCCGACGCGACCGTGGCTTCACAGTCTGTTCGCCAACCATCTAGCTTTCAAGTCTTCCGCGATGCCTCCTCCATCCGGGGATTTCGGCGCCAATTGTTACAGAATGACCGGAGTGTAGGCTTCGTTCCTACCATGGGCGCACTTCATGAGGGTCATCTCTCCCTAATTCGACACGCCGCTCGCGAGAACACCGACATCTTCGTCAGCATCTACGTCAATCCCACACAATTCGGAGTCACGGAAGATTTGTCCAGCTATCCCCGCACCTGGGATACCGACGTCGAGAAATTGGAAAAGCTGAATGAGGAGCTCGAGCGGTTGGGAGAAAATAGTGCTAGTGCCGGGCGCATCACTGCCCTTTTCGCACCCACTTCGAAGGTCATGTACCCCGGTCTGCCTCCTTCGTCAGAGGTTGATGGATACGGCTCGTTTGTCACAATTACCCCGCTGTCTAGTAAACTGGAGGGCGGGTCTCGTCCGGTATTCTTCCGGGGCGTGGCGACAGTCTGCATGAAGCTCTTCAACATCACAACCCCCGACCGTGCCTACTTTGGCCAGAAGGATGTGCAACAAACCGTGGTCATCAAGCGCATGGTGGAGGATTTCCATGTCGGCACCGAACTGCGAATTATTGAAACTATGCGTGAACATGATGGCCTGGCGCTGAGCTCCCGGAATGTCTACCTAGGTGATCGGCGACGAGCCGTGGGGCTCACCATCTACAAGGCGTTGAAAGCCGCCGAAGAAGTATACCTGGCTGGCAAGAACAGTCGGGCGGATATCCTTGGGGCTGCTCGTAATGTGGCAGACACTGTCCTTTCCGGACAACAATCCCTTTCGCCTTCCGAGAGAGCACTTTACGAAGTCGACTACATTTCTCTCGCCGATCCTGACACCCTTGACGAGTTGGAAGTCGTCGACCCGGCTAAGGGCGCGGTTTTGAGTACCGCATTCAAGATGGCACCACTGGAAGAGTCCAAGTCAGGCGAAAATTGTGGATTGGGCGATGGCAAGGTCCCCGTGCGACTGATCGACAACCTCATTTTGGCTCCTCGTGCTTGATACTATATTGAACACTTCAGTAATGAACATTTGACACTTTAGCATAGAACGGTTTGCAAGCAAGCCACTTACATACATTCTTTAAAAGCCAGATAGACATCAAAATATTCAAATATATCTCTCCATTTACCTCTGCAGTTCAATGTAAACAAAGTAGGGCAAATCCTTAGTAACGTCGTGGAGAAAATTTGCCTGAGGGCCTGGAAGTCTTGGCGCCAAAAAAAAGTCTCGAAAGCTTTTGGATCGCCGGTCCAACGAAAACCTTTCGCAACTCCCCTCCATTTTCACCGGGGTTCACCTTCTTTCAAAATGGCCGACGATGGAATGCTTATGAACTTTACCATTGGCGACAGCGTCATCAAGCCTGAAGCCAAGTTTAAGGGAGGAACATGGCGAGACCGACTTACTGCAAAGAAGCGCTCAGCCCACCGAGTCTCCGAGAAGGCACCCGGAGATGGAGACGCAGCTGCGCGTAATGCAGCATCCAAGAACCCAAACCAGATCCAACTCGGTCCGCGGCCCGTGAAAAGACAACGAACTGAAGACTCAGACTCGTTCAATCGCCCCAGCGCCCCGCGCTCCGGTGGTGATCGACGACCACAGCAACATCCACGAGACCCCAAGCACTTCGTTTCCTCGCTCTTTACTAGCAACCCAGAGGCGCGCAATCCCGAAGAACCCAAGGAGGAGAGAGAGGCGGAAGATGCGAAGCCGACTAATGCGCCGCTGATCGACGGACTGGATACCTTCACGAATCTGGGCTTGTCCCCTAATCTCGCGGCGCATCTGCTCACAAAGCTGGAGCTCAAGGCGCCCACGGCTATCCAAAGAAGCTCAATTACACAATTGCTAAAGGAGGAAAGTGATGCTTTCATCCAAGCCGAAACTGGCTCCGGAAAGACTCTGGCTTATCTTCTGCCGCTGGTGCAGCGGATTATGGATCTCTCAAAAGCGACAAACGAACATAATGATACTCAAGTGCACCGAGACAGTGGATTGTTCGCTATTATTTTAGCGCCCACCCGTGAACTGTGCAAGCAGATCTCTGTGGTGCTGGAGAACATCCTGCGCTGCGCAAACTGGATTGTTTGTGGAACGGTAATTGGTGGAGAAAAGAAAAAGTCAGAGAAGGCACGGTTGAGAAAAGGATTGAACATCCTTGTCGCAACACCTGGTAGATTGGTAGACCACCTCGATAATACAGAAGCGTTGCAGGTCGGCAATGTGCGGTGGCTCGTGCTTGACGAGGGTGATCGCTTAATGGACATGGGCTTCGAGGAGGAATTGCAAGGCATTGTCAAGAAACTTGACGCTAGACAACGGCCGAGTCGCATTCCCGGTGTGCCTGCACGCAGGACGACAATTCTGTGTTCTGCTACGCTGAAGATGAATGTCCAAAAGCTGGGAGAAATCAGTTTGAAGGACGCGGTACACATCAAGGCCGACCCGTCCGATGACGATGACGAGAAGCCAAATAAGGACGAGGAAGAGTCATTCCGCGTGCCCGCCCAGCTCAAGCAATCGTACGCGATTGTCCCAGCTAAGCTACGTCTGGTCTCATTAACAGCCTACTTAAAGAGGACGTTCATGCGGAAGGGATCAGTTATGAAGGCCATTGTTTTCATGTCTTGCGCTGACGTAGTCGATTTCCATTTCGAGCTATTCTCAAGGAATCAAGATCGCGAGCAACAAAGGAAGGGCGACGAAGAAGGAAAGGACAAGAAGGACGAAGAAGAAGAAAAAGAAGAAAAAGACGGAGAAAAGGAGAAACTATCACCCCATGGCACCATTGCTCCCGGTAGAGCCTTTTCGACTCCGACGAATCCAGTCCTCTTACACCGACTGCACGGCTCGCTTCCCCAGAATGTTCGAACTGCTACCCTCGGCTCTTTCTCTCGCAGTACTGAGGCTTGTGTCATGATCTGTACTGATGTGGCTTCACGTGGTTTGGATTTGCCCAACGTGGACTTGGTCGTCGAATACGACCCGGCCTTCAGCTCTGATGACCACACTCATCGTATTGGTCGTACTGCTCGTGTAGGACGAGACGGCCGCGCCCTCATTTTCCTCCAGCCTGGCTGCGAGGAGAACTATGTGGAAGTTCTAAAGCGCGGCTACCGCGACGGAGGCAAGGCGCTCACCCGCACTGATGCAAACGAGATTCTCAAGCGTGGCTTTGGCGGCAACGATAACAAAAAGAAGAACTGGGAGGAGAAGACGACCGATTGGCAGATGGACGTGGAGCGTTGGGCACTTGATAACCCAGACTATTTGGAAATGGCTCGACGGGCGTTCCAATCCCATGTCCGAGCTTACGCGACCCACACCGCAACTGAACGGAGCATGTTCAACATCAAGGAACTTCACTTGGGACATCTTGCGAAGAGCTTCGCCCTGCGTGATCGACCGGGTAAAATCAACGTCCCTGGCCTCCGACCTGGACAAGAAGACACCAAGAAGGACTTCAAGGCAGCACGAAATGGTGTTGCAGGCAATAAGAGAAAGGCCGAGGAAGCCCCATCTTCCGCAAATGCTGCCGACGAGGCTGCTCGCAAGATGAGAGCCAAGATGAGGGAGCATATGTCCGGAGCCAACGAGTTCAACTTGGCTTGATCTTTTGCTCTGTAGACTTTTTCAAAAAAAGCATGGTCGCATGGTTGTTTTATAGCATTAGCATTTATCTCAGTAGATATCCCATAATGAAATCTTCCCGTCCTTGGACCCAGCCGCTAGCCAATGAGTTTGTTGTACTTTTCGGCTCCGTTGTCGCTGCACTGTTGCAAGAGAGTAGTTGTGTCCGTCGACGGTCGTCTGCCCTGCTGCGCCCTGCTCTGCATCTGGGGTTTCTTTTATTGCAGACTCAGGTGATCGAGACGCCAACGAAGGTGTAGTTTCAGTATCCCCGAACGCTACAGAGTAACAACCGTCCTTATGCCACTTCAGCACAGCCACCTCTTTCATGGTTTTGCCCGAGTACACCCGGATCCTGCTGTCCCAACCAGCAGTAGCAAATACCTTCTCATCCGATCTGATCTGCAGACTCTGCTGACCAGAATGCTTTGTGTTGACAATCTTCAAGGGTGATTCCTCTTTGTAGCCAGCGGTAGGGATATAACCCGCAGACCCTGTGCTGGGGATGGGATGCTTGACAATCAGAGCATCCGCAGAAGAAGAGATGAAGTATCCATGGGAGGGGGCGACATCTAACGAAAGGACCGGCTGAGAATGAGGGCGGCCAGCATAAAGCTTGTCCCATTTCAAAGGGTTGTTGTTTATATACTCACGCTCAAAGCTGACCGATTTGAGAGCTCCACGATGAACGAAGACCATCACATGGCCATCTTCATATGCCGAGGCGACGTAGAGATCCCCAGAAGGTGAAGCGAAGAGATTTACAGCCATCAACATTCCAGTTTTGAGGGATTGTTCGGAGGGAATAGTACTGATCCTGCGCTCGGATGGTAGGTGGAAGACATCGACTCCACCAGAGTCTAAGGCGTTGGGTACTGCAAAGAGAGTGTTTTCTGGTTTGCCAGATTGGGATGGGAATCCAGGAAGTCCGTCCGAATTCACAAATGCCATTGAGAACGCACAGAAATTAAGCGCATTTACAGGCAAGGAATGGAGTAACCACGGCTGGGTTTTACTTTCTGGCTGTGCGGACTCGGTCGCATCCACTGGAAGCGTCTTATCGAGGAAAGATTCATCCTCTGGGCGAAGCTTCCACACACATAGTTTGTGGTCGCGGCCATGTCTATTGCAGATGTTAGTACGATGGCCGATACCTAGGTACCTCCAGGGCTAGGTAGCGGTGGATGAATCATACGTGTAAATCTCAGTTGCACCTGAGCCAACGTCAAAGCCTCTCGCTTCCAAAACAGCTCCCTCGTGGGCCTTCCATGCCGTCACCGGGCGTTTGGTGACCAGGTCCCAAACTATGATCCAGCCATTGGCGTCGCCAGATACAAGCCGTAAATTCTGGCTGTAGATGTACAGAGCATGAATTGGAGAAGCATGCCCACGAAGGATGTATATTGGAGTAGCTGGAGCTTGAACTTGAACTGATTTGGTGTCCATCCCAAATGCTTGTGGCTGTTGCTTGTTGCAGAGGTGCGTGTCCTGTGCCCAGGTGGAATTGCCTGCTTACACCGCCACACTTGGGTTCAGGGCTCCACCCGTCCGCTGGGCAGGGCTGACCATCCACATCTGAGAATACCAGTTTACTACCTATGTACGGAGTAGGTACCACTGAAATACGGAATACTCTATCGTAACTACTCCGTTGTTTTAATCAAACTCCGCTGTCGAATTGTCATCAACATTATGGAGAATAACATGGAGACTTGACCGGGTGGGTATTTGGAGCTACACATGACCTCACACGAGGGTGGTTCTTTGTTTAAAATAATCGGCCCAATAGCTCTAAGGCCCAATAGCTCTAGCACAAGTCAAATTGCCGCAAATAATTGTATAGACAACCCAAAGAACTTGTTGACTTTGTCCTTGAACGTGATGCAGTCCTGACAAGGAGGAGAGCTGATGAGTATGACTGCCTCGGTTAATGAAACCGGTGGTGGTGCATTAGCCATATTGATTAGATCAATGTCTCTGCAGTCGCTGATTTAGAACCTCCAGTTGGCTTTCCAGCTCCAAGCACGGCCTGGCTTGCGGGCTAGCAATTAGCCCGTTTACGGTTGATTTAACAGACTTGAGCTGCAACTGCAGCGCCCTGATTTCATCATGTTTTCCGACGAGCTTTTCGTCCCAATCTGACAACTCATATTCAAGGCCCGCCTTTCTCTTTCTGAGAGATTTTATACGGCGTCCCATCTGGTTATGGCTCCCGCAGGCAATAAGTTGAGGGCCGAATATGGGCCTCCGAGAACTAAACTTGGAACCATTCTCACTACATATTATTTGCATATGTAGTTAAAGGACTACGGGGCCCTATCTAGTCAAGTCATTCCATATTGGGGATATCTCCATGCTACCTTCCTACACACACGGTACAATCGACATAAAAGGTAATGAATTCTATTGCCATACAAAACATTGAACTCATGAGCGCGATATGCGAGATATCATAATCAGCCCCCCTCTCTCCGAATACTTCGGCGAAGCCAGATCTTTCGGAAGAAGATCCTCATCTCCATTTGCGATAAGAGCTTCAACCAGAGTCGCCCTCCCCGCGTGCGTAAATCCAAGACGTCGGTACAATTCCACCGTGACGTGATTCCCCGCCTTAACAATGAGTCGGACTTGGATTTCACAAGGAAATGACCGGTATGAACGGAGATAATTGATAGCCTCCTGGCACAATTTGCCCCCAAGTCCGTGGCCGCGATGTTCCGGAAGCGTAAACAAGCTCAGCATCTGCCATCGCTCTTCCTCTTCGTCGGACTTTTGTGCTGGCTGGCAAGCTTCCATGGGTAACTCGAAATCAGCCCTAGATGAGGGACCTCGCAGAGTTACCTGGCCGATCCATTGCGTGCTATTGGGAGACAACGGATTAAGATTTGCGACACAAATGAAGAGTTCTCGATCGGGAAGAGTGAGACGATCTATCCAGTCGGCGTCGGTGAAGGCCGCTTCGATATCGAAAGTAGATGAGAATGAATCGGGTGAAGTCTTCAATGCCTTTAAGCGTAGGTCTCGATATTTCTGAGCGGAGACGTCGATGCCATCTGTCTTGGAGACCCGGAAGAATGAGTAGGTATAGTTGGAAGCCATGGCTGTCACAGGACTTAAAAGGTGAGGTATTGCATCAGAAAATGGCGCTCATTGACTCTTTATTTATCTCTTATAATCCTATGACTCAGATGTGACAAGCTACGGCCAACTTGAGATTGACCGATATCCATCACCGGGGTCCACTCTTCTATGTTCCAAGTCTCCACTATGATTATTGGCGTTAGAGGATATGTTCTACCATCCACGCTGAAGCTAATCATGCCAATCAGCAAGCCCCGGCTTATTACGGATTCGGTCGCATCTATCCGTTGAAGGTAGAGACAGGAGAATGGATACCTATGATCATCGGGGCAATATGGGATGCCAAATCTGAAGAGGAGGATGAAGAGAACTAGACGAAGCAATGGTTTGGTAGTCCTTATTTTAACCACGATCGGCGACTTTCTCAGCATTGATCAAGTCTATGAATATCAGAATAATCCATGGATATTCATAGGGTATAAGGGCACATAGATGTGAAGCTAGGCAATAATAATTCATGATTCATCAACGTTTTTGAAGCATCAAATCAGATCAAATGACCCATAGTGATACTGGTTGAGTGTATGGTGGTGATGTGGTGGCACATAGTATCCTTGATACGGGTGGTTCTCCAATGAGAAGTCACCCGTATTCAACAAGGGATTGTGTAAGCTTGGAGATGAGCCCGAGTGATTGGAGATTGATAGAGATGGATCTAATTCATAGAAGTGGTTGTGCATCTGGGCTGGCGTCACGGTGTGCGGGTGAGCATCGGCCCAGCTCCAAATTTGTTTGAGATCGTTCTTGATTGGTTCGGCGCTGCTGCCAGTCAATTCTGTGATAGTATCGAAGATCCCGAGTACCTCCTCTTGAGCTTCTCGTGTTCCTAAGCACTCTGCAGCGAGTACAAGAAAGTACAGGGATATATCGGCGATACCTCTATTTAACTCGTCAGACACAGAGACTTCTGGAATCCTGGTCATAATTTGTACTAACCGATCTTTGGTGTGGGCAATAAGGCCGCACATTTCGTGCGCATGGCTTTGCTGCATTTTCCGCATATCCTCATCGAACTCTGACTGGAAAGGGTGCTTTTTGGCCAGCAGAATACGACTCGCGTGGTAAAATAATTGAGAAACAGTGGCAGACCGGTTGACAAGCCTGCAAGTATGAGTTGGTGAACGGGTTGAATGCGAGATAATCGAAGACATACCAAACTTCAGGAAAGACCGACTTGGGAGTCGTTTGCCATGGCTGCAAATGACCAAGAGGTGCAAGGGATCTGGGAACAAATTTCGCCCATTGCTCACACCATCTGTCGTGGGTAATCCATTCATGATCGCTGGGCTGAATGGCCCTGGCCATATCGTCATCTAAACCGTGAGATGGGCGCGAAGATGCTTGCAAGGTCATCACTTTCGCGAAAATGTAAAGTATCCGATGATGCCATAGATCTTGATTGCCCCCATTGCTGGCATCTAAATGGTCCATGTCCATGTTGACTCCCCAAGAGTTCGGATCCCAAGACAATGCCCAATTATAACGCATACAGTTCAGGAGCTCTGCACTGATACTGATCCTGAAACATGCCCCACCTAGCCCGGGAGTTTTGGCAGTCCAGCCACATTCTCGGATTAAAGCTCGCGAGCCTGTGCTGTGGTCTCCACTGTGTCTTGATTGGCTTGGCATGGTTTCGGAGAAACCGAGGGCAAGGGCTGCTGTTGCGCAGAGTACAGAATCACGGTTAGGATCATGGATTGCGTCTAGAAGATCCCGAGTAGCGGCGTCATAATAATGTGCCGCTTCTTCATCCCCGAAAGAAGAATCTATAAAAGAAAGATGCCTAGCTGCACACGCGAGAAATGCCTTTAGCAATATGGGCTCGCCAATGGCAAAACCTGGAAGAATCTGGGAAAACTGCGCTTTGTGAGCAAACCGGAAGAATAAAGCGAGCGGAAATTTACCCACATGGTTCATTTCATCCATTATATCCATCCGGGGACCGACTTCTTCCGCAAAAATTCTGAGAAGAGAGACTTGCTCTGGGTCAGTGAGAAAAGCATGGTACTCATGTTTCCCAGCCAGTTTCCTCGCGAAATGAGATGTTCCGTGCGGAAGAAGTTCATCTCCTGGTACCAAGTGAGACTGGTGCCAACTATCAGTTCCAACAAAATCCGCTGCATTTGGGTGCGGGACATCCAAGCCCAGAGGGTCAAACGAATGTGCCACCGATTGAAAGAGATTTGTCAAATCATCATCCCCCATAAACTCGAAGTCATGGTGGGATTGTGGGGTCTCCTGAGCAGGACTCTCCGGCTGGACTGGTGGGTATATCTCGAATCCTCCCACATACAGAGACGCAATCATTCGCGAGTCATCTCGAAATGTCACCTTCGAACCGTGGGGCCGAGCGATAATGTGTGGGGGCGCCACAGTTTGAGTATCAATGAAATTGAGACGAACACCACGTCGACAGATGCGATCCGATTTGCGACAATTGAGACATCTTCCCACGGCTTCGTCGCATTTCAAATGTCTTTGGCGACAAGTGAGGCAGCCTGTGCGTACCCTCCTAGCTTTGGTATCTGGTGCATCTGAGGTTTTCTTGCGACTGGAGCGGGGGCGGGGTGTGCTTTGTGAATCGCTTGGAGTGGATGTCCTTGTGCTGACGCTGGGCGACTGCGGCTGCGCCTTCGCTACTTTTCGAAGGTTCATATTTCCCGTAAACTGCGAACTGCGATAGCTCTTGCCGTTATAACACAACTATGTTTCTAGTCCCCGGCGCCAACTGGAGTCCCAACCGACAGAGGCTTCCCGAATACACAAGATGGCGTTGTAGGTTCTAACCAGATGGCCATGTTCGTTGTTGAAAGTTTCAAATTATATCCAGCTAGACAAAAGAAGATTGCGACCGTCTTCGGGATTGGTATTCAAGTGTAGCTTTGAATCCAACTACCAGGCGGCGGCAGAGGACGGGCAGGGAATAAAGGATCGGCGAATAATTCTGGGGGGCAAAAAGGGGGCAGCTGAGGAATATCATCCGAAAGCGAAAGCATCGAATGAATATACTCACTAGCCCCTGGCTTAGCCACACAGACGTCTCGAAGTTGCGGAGAAGTGGATGGATGTTAAGTTAAAGATCGAGTCAAAAAAAAGAAAGGTGGGTCGCTTTGCCAAGATCGCCGGTATACGGAGTACGAGACGTTCATGGGTACTACCCATGGATGTATGGTATGTGCATACATTAATGTATTTACATCAAAATAGATACAGTCAAGATAAGTACTCAAGTACTTCTAACATAGGTTATCTGGAACAGGCTGAAATCGCAGTCAATATATTCTCTCTTCAGTGTCAAAACACTGAACCCCAGAGACTGTCTAGGCCTTTCTCCCCAATCGCGGTAGTCGGACTCGGCCAAGCAATATTAACACAATTACCCCCCAGAAGGCGGCAGATATGAAGGTCAGTTGAAGAGCCGCGGAATATGACGTAGTGACTGAGTGGTTATTAGCAAGGTCAAAGTGAGTCGGCACTCCAAAAGTAGAACACACCTTCTCGCCGATGGATTGGATCCAAGCGGGCAATGGTATTAACAGATTTGCGTACAAGTGTAATTATATGGTTCTTCTCAATACCAGTGACGTTTCTGTTAAGGTGATATATGAGACTATTCTGGAAGATCCAGCTGCTGACAGCCACACCCATAACAGCGCCTAGGCTTCTCCACAGCCCCAGAGTGGTTGTTGCGACAGCCTGATCCTGTTTCTCACTGGTTGCGAGAATGGATACCATGAGGCTGGGAAATGAAAAGCCCTGGCCTAGACTGGAGAATGAGATGCAGACCATGGAGAGCGGTTGAGAGGTGTCAATGCCCATGGACGCAGCTGCACACCCACCTATCACCATGCAGCATACACCGACCATGACGAAAGGTTTCAGACGTCTGGTCCAGCTAATCATAAACCCTGTGCTCACACTAGAGATAGTGATGGCTATGGAGGAGGCCACAAGGCGTAGACCAGAAGCAGTTGGGCTGGTCAGCTTCACAGCCTGAAAATACAGCGGAGCGTTGAACAGGATGGTGTGTATAGACATGGCGGCAAAGAAATTGCCAAAGATAATACTGGCTCGAGGATCCTTTGCCATGAGCTCAATTGGTAGCACGGGCCGTGGGACGTGCTGCTCGTAACGCACCAAAATAACTGCTAGGAATAACGATGACACCAGGGAGATGACAATGAGTGGATGACCCCAAGGATAGATATTCCCTCCAAAGTTCAGACCCATAATCAACAGAGTCACGCACATAATCAAGATGATTGATCCCATGATATCGATACTCCGGACTAACTGCCAGACTTTCATGCGCTCCATTCCAGTTTGTTTAATGCCGAGATCCGCCGGGACTGTCCAAGCAGCTGCGATAAAATAGACAAAGATGAAAGGAAGTTGGATGAGAAACGCACCCCGCCAGCCGATATGATCACACAGGTAGCCCCCAAAGGCAAGGCCGAGGCTACTGCCGGTACCGAGACACAGGTTGATGTATGATTGGTAGACCCCGCGATACTCGAGATGTACTAAGTCACTGGAGATGATCTGACCGATGGAGAAGATACCGCCCGCACCAAGCCCACAAAGCGCGCGAGCAGCGATAAAACTGCCGATACTTTGTGCCAAGCCACAGCCTGCTGTCGTGAGGAAGAACATGCCGATAGAGAAGAGATAGACAGGTTTCCGGCCAAATGCGTCAGAAATGCGTCCAAATAGAGGCATAAATGCGGTAGAGGTCAACAAGAACGCCGTCGATAGCCAGGAGGCTGAGTTGGCTGCTTTGAAGTAGGAGGTGATGACTGGATGGCTGGAGGCCATGAGGGTCGAATCAAAGAAGCCGATCATGTAGCCCATCATGATGCCACTAAAGATGACCCAGAACCTTGTCGGCGAGACATCAATGAACCTTGAGGCGTAGTCCGTTTCATCTTTGGTTGAGATGCTCGGCGCTTGGTTGGGGGAGTCAGCCCTAGAACCCGACCCAATATCGAGTCCTTCGGACGCAGAGCTTGCACTGGAGAGACATCGAGCGTGTGTTTCTTCTTCCGTAGCTCTGGATGAGCAGGCTGATTCAACATCCGTTGCGGAGTACGAGACATCATGGTAACTCGTCTTCTGGTGGACGGAATTATTGCGCAGGAGTGGGGTGGCCTCCGAGGGGCAAAGATTAACTGATTGCCCCTCGTTGTTGTCCATGGGCATTTTTTTCTTTTAAAAGAAAAAAATATAAAAACGAATGTATGAAAATATGTTATTTCACGAGGACGAAGGTTCTGCAAGCACGCAACCTAAGTACAGCAAACGCCATCAACAATGATTCATGGGCTCTGAAAGCAGTGGTGGCACCAAAACAGAGAAAAGAAAGAAAGAAAATCCCAGCTTAGGAAATAGGATCTTTATATCAGCGCTAGGGCTGCAAGATCCGTATTCGCTGCAACACAGTATCAGATGCCGAGGGAAAGAAAAAGTCCATAGATGTTTCCAAGGTTGACGCATCGGGAATAGCGTGGTTTGTCAGCGGGTCCGATCTCGGGACAGATAAGATGAGGTTGTATGTGTTCACCTGTCTGGCGGGGCAACTCTTCTCAATTGCTACCTGAGTATATACTTTGTTTCATACCTGTGTTAATTGTCCACAGCTTCGCGTCGTCCCGAATAATGCATTCCCCTCTCCGCATAGCCGTCTTAGAATGCGACACCCCTATTGACAGCATCAACCGCCGCTATAATGGGTATGGCGGGGTATTCCGCATACTCCTCAAAGCTAGCGCAATTGCCTTGAACCAGCCTGAGAGACTCGATCCAGAAACGGGTATGGAAATAAGGGCTTGGGATATAGTCAATGACGACAAATACCCGAAGCTAGAAGATGTCGATGCCGTGCTTCTAACAGGATCAAGTGCGTATACTCGGTCGCTCAAAGCATTTGAAAGCATATACTAATCACAGTGACCTTAAACCAGGACACAACTCCTTTGAAGACATACCATGGATCAACCGCCTCGTGGAATTCACTCAACAAGTCCTCGCGCAGGATCGAGTCCGCCTACTCGGTATCTGCTTCGGACACCAAATCGTTGCGCGTGCATTAGGCACCAAGGTTGGACGAAGCGACCAAGGTTGGGAGATTGCCGTCTGTGATATGGATTTGACCGATAAGGGAAAGGAGTTGTTTGGACGGGATAAGATCGTGAGTTCTGTGGTTGCGCCTTGTGTCACAAAAGGCCATGCACCCCGAGTACATATGCAGGCTTCTGAGCTAATACTTTTCACCGCAAATAGCGCATCCAGCAAATGCACCAGGATATTGTCTTTAATTATCCCCCGAACGTGGTTCCTCTGGGCTCATCCCAGCGCTGCACTGTGCAGGGTATGTATGCGCCGCGCCGCTTTATCACCGTCCAGGGCCATCCTGAATTCACGGGAGACATTGTCACGGAGATTATCCAGAGCCGGGCCGAAATCGGTGTTTTTAAGGTGGACCAAGCTCAGAATGCTTTGAGCAGAGCTAATATTGAACATGATGGTGTCGCCATTGGGGTGGCGTTCCTGAAGTTCCTACTAGAAGACTAAAAGCAAGAACAAATTTTTCATGCAACACAAACGAACTGCATTAGATTTGGCCGCTTCTGCCTGGCTCCCTGGTGAGTACTGCTTAGTGCTCTTTTAAATTAGCATGAACTAGTTAGATCCCTCTTCATATGTGAGACGCACTGCAATATTTGTCATGTGATTAGACAAGGGGACTCTCGGTCCATGTTACCTACATACATGTATGTACCTATGAGTACAACCCACTCAAGGTATGAGCCGTGCCCTATTCACTATGTACATAGGGAAAGACTACGGAACGAGCGCGACTGACAGAGTCCAGCCAGAAAGTTGGTGTGGCATTAGATATATAGAAGAATCTAAGCTACTAAACAGCAGTGACACCAGCTCGCCACTAAAGCCGTATCACGGGTCAAGGCCCAAACTGGAAGCAAGAGACCAAAAAGAGCCAAAGCTAAGGACCCTAGAAAACAGTGGGGAGAAAGAAACCCTGGTATCGTTGTAAGCAAGGTCATTGAGGACTGCCCCAGGCAATATCCTCATGCGAGTTCATAATCAGACAAAACGCCTCCGTCCGCAAGCCTATAGGCCGCGAGCCCCGCAGGGCGATGCATATGCAAACCCAAGTAAGAAAGCAATCGCTCCGTCACTAACGCCCTTTTTTTGGATGCAAGAGAAAGCGCTAAAGATGCTCAAAGATGTAGCCGGAGACGGGAGACAAGCAAGAAACAAATAAATCAGTTAGGGCGTTGACGGGAAAGTCGCCTACTGCGGCGACATTTCTTTCCGTCTGTGTCCGATTGTTCCGGGGTAGTGTTGCCCGGGAGAGAGGGGTCTGTGGCCTGACTGTCCTCTGCGTCGGAGTTCATCTATTAAAGGAAAAGTCAGCAAATATGCCACCTGAAAGGAGGCTTTTGGTTGTAGAACTCACTCGAAGATTCAAGGACACGACCTCGTCATGTTCATCCCTGAATGAGATACCAACGCCCAAGGTAAGATTGGAAACGAGGCGTTTCTTAGGTCGAGTACGTCGTGCGGGACGAGGATCTTCGGAATCCTCGCTGTCCTCCGCGGACCGCTTGCTACCCGTACTGAACGGAGAAGAAGATCGCGAGGCCTGCAAGCTTGGTTTGACAGGAATTCCGGGAGCAGCCTTTTTGTCAAATGGAAGCTTCTCGTCCAAGAGCGCGGCAAAGGCGCGGTCAATGTCGCCCCGACATCTCTGGAGCATGTCCACAATGGTCTCCCGGTCATATCGGCCCCCTAATCCCTCATGGATGGATTTGATATCCCAAGGGGGATATAGGTCAACAGCAAGGCCAGCATCGTCGGCTGGATAATCACTGCCGTTTTTCTCTTCCGGTGAAGTGAATTCGTCACGACCGATGTCGGATTTGGAGTCTGGAATGACTTCGGGCTTAATCGTCTCCTCCTCCTTGATAGGTTGGAATGGCTTCAGCTTGGTAAGAAGTCCTTCATGCTTGCCCCCAACATTCCGCACTGAGGAGTAGTGTTTGAAGTCCTATGGTCGTTAGTGGGGCTCGACGATATGCATGACAGCAAGACACTTACATGGAAGGCTACGTGCAGAACATCCCTGGGTTGAGTTGGGAGGGCATTGACATCTTGGAACACCGAAACACCATCCATGGTGTATACATTCAAGTCGACCTTGAATGCCTGGCAGAATGCCTGGAGATGCTCCGAGCTGCCCCATTCCCCGTTTCTGCGGGTAGTAGCAATCATTTCCTGGAATCGCCGTTCCATATCCTCCTTGGTCGGAGCGGAGACATCGGCCGAGCGAGTAGCATATGCAGATGCGGCCGCACGTTTGGGGCGGCGGCGCTCCCCACCTTCAGCAACTACAAATTGCATGAAGTAATCTTTATTGGAAGCCATGTGGTTGGCTAGAAGCTGGCGGATTTCGTCCGCATGGTGGGTGTCGCCATACAGTTGATCGGAGAGGGAGTAATAGAGACAATTACCTGGCATTGTACGCGTCAGAATAGGTAAAACAACGTGATGCAGCTTCTAAAGACCGCAATGGAGCTTAGAAATCATGCAGCAGGTGTAATTGGCTTACCGTCTCCCTCGGTGGGGAGCGCATAAAGGCCTCTCTCTTGAAGAGAGGCCATCTCCAAGCTCGCGTGGTGCATGGGCTTGGCTCGCTTGCAAGCCTGCTGGTCCTGCAACAAGCCGGGCATGGTTGGTGGGGAAGAGATTGAAGACGAAGGTATTGGAGGAGGAGATGCATCTAACAACGCAGGCACCTCGAGGGTGGGATCGTGAGAATCAGAGCCCGTAAGTATGGGCACGATTCTGCCACCATTAGTGAGGAGTGACATATTGAAAGGGAGACTTGGATAAAAGTCGGCATTTATGGGAGTGTAGACCAATAGGCAAATAAATAGATCGGTAGAGAAGTGACGGAAAATAGAGAAATAGAGAAATTGAAGTTATTGATCTAAGAATGGCAAACAAAACGATCCCGCAGAGTGAATTCGGGCCCTGCGGGTGGTTTGAAAAAGGAATATTTCGGCCCTCCTGCGCCCATTTGAGTGTCGCAGCGAGGCGGTGAGTCTTGGTGTTCGGTGATTGGCCACAACGCGGGCGTTTGCCCACGATGACATCGCCCGGTTTTCTTTGTATGGAAAGCCTTCAGGGCATTCAATTCTATATGCAGTAGATAAGAGCTTCTGTTTGGTTTCCTGACTTGAAATATCTCAAAGAAGAGTGATTTACGAGAAGAGAGACCGTCAATTGAGGTAATTGAAGAGCCCTAGAGAGATCAAATGTGATCGATAACGTTCAATTCGGAGTGGAGTCCGGAGTGATGGAACGGGATTTTACGGAGCTCCTTGCTGGGTCCAAGTGAAAACACTGGATAATTGAAGACTGAATCAAAGGTCTGAGAGATTTCAGAAACAAAAGCTTTGAGGCATATCGCAAAAGCTTTATATATCTGTAGCTACGATGCTTTCCAATCCTGTGGAAGTACGCATCACCTCCGCATAAGTGCGGAGTTGTATTTTTAAATCTTTGACCGTGTACCGAAGATCCACCCATGTCTCCACTAAAAAGTCTCTAGCGCGTTTATTCTCTTTTTCTGACCCGCAATAGGCCAAGTCCAAAGTGGGGTAATCTTTACCACACCTTACCGGCCCTGGAGACCTTTATCGGCTAAATGAGCGGGATAGCTCCTCACCCCGCTCGCCCTAGCTTCAAATATATAAGCACATCAACCCCTTTGTGTCAATTGTGCCTTATATTTCTCGCTTAGCACTTCAAATCAAAGTGTCCATTATGGCGAATAACATTGTAGTTCTGGGGTAAGATCTCCCGAGCTCTAAGCTTCTCTAGCTTCACCCTGCAGGAACTTGGTTAGAACCTCCACTAACATATGTAACAGAGCTGGTGTGTCTGGTTTGACCACCGCATATCTACTGTCGCAAGACCCCGCCAACAAGATTACTGTGCTGGCAAAACATATGCCTGGGGACTATGATATTGAATATGCGTCCCCATGGGCCGGTGCCAACTATATGCCGTATGATCGACTGAAGCCGGCTCTTCGATAAAGTTCTGATCAAGTGGGTTTTTTATAGGGTTGGAAAAGAGGGAAGTGCTCACCATAAATGGGAGCGCGATACCTGGCCTGCATTGAAAGAAATCACAGAGAAATACCCTGAGGCCGGTATCCACTTCCGAGGTATGATTCTCTCCACAGAAACTAGTCAGCATCCGAAGACCCTCTAACAAACTGTAGGCACCTTGATCTACAACCGAAAGAAGGATCAAGAAACAGACACCGGAAAGTGGTTCTCGGAATTGACCCAGCCAAACCCGTGGTATAAAGACGTTGTGCCTGATGTATGTTATAAGGGTGAGACGGTCCCACAGACGGTCTGCAACTGACGTGATGATCGTAGTTCAAAAACGTCCCCTCTGGTCAATTAGCCCCCGGAGTAGACAACGCCCAGGAGTTCACATCTGTCTGCATAAACACCGCCGTCTACCTACCGTGGTTGGTCGGTCAGTGCGTCAAGAACGGCGCCGTCTTCAAGCGAGCTGTGTTTAAGCATATCGCCGACGCGGCTAATGCCCACCACGGCGGACAGAAAGCTGATGTGGTGATCAACTGCACCGGCCTATCCTCCAAGACCTTAGGCGGTGTTCTCGACGACAAAATGTATCCCGCCCGCGGCCAGATCGTCGTGGTCCGGAACGACCCCGGTCCCATGATGTCGACGTCCGGGACCGACGACGGAGAAGATGAGGCGTTGTACATTATGACTCGTGCTGCAGGTAAGATCATATGTGCTGATTGTACTGTTAGACCGTTGGCTTAATACTTCTAGGTGGTGGCACGATCCTTGGTGGCTCTTATCAAAAGCACAACTGGAATGGAATCCCGGATATGAACCTTGCCAATCGCATCATGAAGCGTTGCATCGATGTCTGCCCCAGTCTCGTTAAAAAGGGACAGGGAATTGAGGGGCTGGATATCATTCGCCATGGCGTTGGCCTCCGACCCCTGAGAGAGGGTGGCACCCGTATTGAGAAAGACAAGGTTAACGGCGTGGCAATCGTTCACAACTACGGCCATGGAGGATTTGGCTATCAGGCCTCCTTCGGCTGTGCATATGCCGCTGTCTCTTTGGTCAAGGAGGTCCTGCAGAACAAATCCCGCGCTAAGCTGTGAGGAACCGCGTTGTACAGATGAATTGTTGTATACAAGTCAGTTTTAATAGTTTAGCCTTGGCATGCATATGTTGCAAAGTCTGGTCGGCCCGTATATGCCATTGTGACGTCAATTGGTAATTGCTTGGACATTCAATTTGAGACCCAGGAAGAGATCTATTCAACTACTACTATAATCATTTCACCAATTGCTCCACGATGCCAGCACATACGCCCAAAGATGCAGCCCTGAAAATCAACAGAGTCTTAAATGAGTTCGGTAGACCTCCTCTACATGGCACGGAACTTGCCGATCCACGGTCGCTAGAGGCTAGCCCTGAGATAGTGTTGGCGATGGCTCTTGATGCCCTGATCAAAGCAAGGCCAATCTCTCATGAGCTGACGCAGAAAACGATCAAAACACTAATCGAGGCCAACTACCATGACATCAACGTACTTTCCGAAACTACGTGGGAAGATCGAACAATGGTTTTGCAAGACGGAGGTTACAACCGGTATCGAGAGCAGACTGCTACCAATCTCGGTGAGCTCACGGATCTGGTTGTTGAGAGATACGGTACGCCCTCCTTCCATTTGTGGGATTGGTTTGCGATGTTATACTGCATGTGGAAGCGGAGTCTGACGTTGCATGAGTACAGATGGCGATTTAAACAATCTCCTCAAGCTGGCAGACGGCAAAACCCACAAAGCTAGAATATTACTGAAGGAGATCAGGGGGATGGGCGACTTGGCAGTGGAGGTATTCTTCAACAATGTTCAAAGCGTATGGCCAAGCATTGCCCCTTCTATCGATTCACGGAGCTTGAAGACCGCAAATGAGATCGGCATTGGAACTGATTTGGATGAAATATACAATGCGTTAGAGCAGGACCCCATGCGCATGAGTTTGTTCGCTAATGGCCTCTCTGAGGTCCGACTGGAGAAAAGGCAGGATGTGATTGAGGAGCTTTGAAACTGTATATACCAGCTCCATCAATGTACCTTGAACAAGAATGTCAGAACCATTGACTTTTCCCTCACGTACAATATTCCAGCCCTTGACCTATGAAGGTCTCTCCTCACTTAGCCCTTATCAAGAGCTCGCAATTTAAAAGGCAATGTTATTTTGAAATTCTTGTCCCCAAAGTATCGACAATGCCTCAGCCATGCGTGTTCAGTGTTCGAGAGATGACTTCCAGGTCTTTGGGATATGGGGCCAAATGGACCACCTTTTTGAAGTTAGCGACTATGTTTAACAAATTTTGAATAAATACACAGCCACTTACCACTGGAACTATAGCGGACACAGTCAAAAGCCCCAGCATGGCAGTGCATCCAGTCCATCCGAAGTTATCAAACGCAAGCTCTGAAAGCAATGGGCCAAGCACAGTACCGGCGCCAAACGCGGCATCAAGGAGCATATAAGCCTCAGTAACAGCACTTTTATCGCCATATATATCAGGTTGTTCCTCTTGGACGGCATTCACGATGCGAGGTATCTCCGCAACCAACGGGGTCAGCGATGTATTGAGCCCTATCCCTGCTTATTGTGAGCAAATCTGTACGTAGCTTTGACCTTCACGGGACTAAGGTCGGAGCTTACCGACGAAAGATAATAGTACGCACGCCATAACCTTGTTTGTAGTATCGTCGTGTTGTATCAGAGCGAGGACAGTGACTGCTATAGCTGCCAACGTAAAACCGAGACCGGATATCAATCGGACGCCGTATTTATCTGAGATCATTCCAACAAATGGACCTATCAATGATGGAATGGTTAAATTTAAAAACATGGCCCCCGTGGCACCGGAAAGCCAGTGGAATGTCTGCTTAATGAAAACCGGGAGGACGGCGTCCATGGCGCTCACCAAGATCGTGTTGATGAGACATCCATATAATGCAGCCGATATACGATGGTTTCGAAGGAAGCCTCCGACAATAGTCCACCAAGAAGGATCTTTTGCAACTGCAGAAGAGGTCCCGCGGGAGTGTGAGAGGAGCGGCGTCGTGAGGGTTGCATCGCCATCTTCAACAGTTGATAGTCGCCGTTTTCCATTTGCAATGGCACTTTTCGTCGAATTTCCTTTTGTAAGCGAAGAACAATTGGTGGAATCATTCTGCCCTCTATACTTTGCACCAGTCTTTCTGTCGATCATAAACAGAATAAGGACCAAGTTGACGAGGACCACGCCAAGACCCATGATGAATACAGGATAGAACCCTGCATTCTCATATACAATTCCTCCGAGAGTCGGTGATACGAGGACCCCAAAATTCATGCCTGAGAGTCCGAAGCCAATCCAGGGTCCTAGCTCGTGCGACTCGATCGTGTCCACCAACAGAGTTAAGCCGGCAGTGTAGACAACTCCCGCAGATAGACCCTGAAGAATCCTTCCCACGATGATTACCCATGGCTTGACTCCAAGCATAAACAAGACGGTAGCACCAAATGCACAAGAGAGGCCCCCCAGGAAGGGTGTTTGGCGTCTCTCGCATTTTCCGACAATCCAGCCTGCTATCGGGGCACCAAGTACCATTGCAAGTCCGAATACGGCCAAAGAGGTCGATGTCCAGAATGGAACGTCAGCCTCTGGTACTCCAGACCGAACCGTTAGGGAAAAAGGAAGCACGGATACGATCTAGAATAGAGCTCGTGTGGTCAGTAGCACCATTCCACAGCTAAGAATAAGCACACCTACGATCCCGTAAAGAAACCCATCAGTAAAAGTGGTCGAGAAGACCGCGAGGCCGATCAGTTGCTTGGATGAGCGTATATCAAAAAGCCATGGTTTTCTTGGTGTAATATCCTCCATCATGATTTGGAGATGACAAATTAAGAATCACACCCGTGGACTGAAGATCGATTTCCCCTCGAGGGCCCCTCGTAATAGTAAGCAATAATGCTTTCCAAGGTTGATAGGAAGATGCCGGTGTTTCGAAAGCCAAGTCCAAGGTGAAGATGTAAGGGGGAAGGTGCAGTCAGGAAGGAATTTGGAGCTATGTGCTTTTCATCGAGGCAATATGAAATATCTCTAAATGAGCACGGAGTACCCATTTAAACACGGAATACTCCGTACGGAGTAGTCAAGTCAGCAATGAGCTGGCTTAGTAGAAGTAATCTTGGTCTCTTGAAATATTGGTAACTTAGTCCGAGATTCAACCAGTGATATTCCGCATATTCCCTACTTCGCAGATCCACATGCATGGAGGGATGATAAATGCACATTGTCTGCATGGATTATTGACGATCAACACAACTGATTGGGCCAATGATGATGCACTGGGTTGGATTCTCCACCAGGATCACGAGTTGCACCAGCTGAATGATTTTCTGCGGGGCAGCTGGACATGCAGAGCATTTTCAGGGTCCTTCGAAGTAGATTCGTGGGGTTTGATGGGAATGTGTTGCCTACAATAACTTTTCACGATTTAATGGGCACAGTAGCTAACGAATCATATCTAGCTGACTATATGTATCTTTCTGTATTTTATATAGAGTTTGTGGCCTTTCATTTATTTCTAGATCTATTTGCTTTTTCGGGCTCGATTTTACTTTCCTTGAATCTCTATACTGACCATTTTTAATTATCATTTATAGAATCTCCCCCATCATACGCATACAATTCGATTGTAAGCCAACTAACTCGGGCCCGAGCTGCTATATCATATACACACAGAGAATTAATAAAACACGGCACCTCACTGAGCAATCAAACAGCCTAATTTATCAGTTTTATGCCCCAGACTTTGCTGCGATAAAGAAAGAGAACAGTGCGCTGTTTTATGGTTGTCTGTGATTGGCGGAGATATAAGGGAAATTTTCAGACATGAATCATGAATTCAACGTGTCATAGTTTATTTTAACGTTTAATGCAAACTGTAATCTACCCCTAGAGGCATTATGTCAATGCTTACTCTAGGGACGCAGCTTCGATTAGTTTACGCATGCAGAGAGAGCACCATATTGCATGGGTTGAAAGGGTTTATATGTCGAACGTTCTTGCACAGTATATTTGTGTGCTATTCCTGAATTTTCACCTTCCAGCTCAGATATCTTTTTCATCAAACTTAGTACATATAGTAGACAGATAGATATGAGGTGATGTTCCTAATTTCCTAACTGTCTTTCTCCTCTTCCTTTCTGTACATAACTATATCTCTAGCTCTCTGCTGTTTTGCCAAGGCGGTCGAAATAAAAGCTCCATCTCACGCTTACAATGTACCAGGTACCAACCCTAGTGTTTATCATAAACTCGCATCCATCGTTCGAAGGATCAATAATAGTTAAGTGAAGACTGGTAGCCCTACGTCAAGAAAACACTATGCCGAATGCAGCATAGCGTCCGCACTGGCCCTGTGGTAGATCACGTGAGCTACCAGTTACCTTGGCAGACCCGCTGCTTGCAACAGCAGAGCAGCTGTCGACGCCCTCATTTCCTCTCTCCCCCTGTTTTGCTTCATTCAAACCCTGTCGAGCTTTTTGATCAAACCTGCGTTGTTCATTATACTCCCCTCAGACCCGCTTTTTCATCTCAAAGGTATGTTTTCCTTTGTCATAGAACGAACAAACTGGGTCCGACCTGGCGAACTCCGGCGAACCTGACTTGCATCATCACTTGAGCGATTGGCGAGACCAAGCAGCATCGTATTCGTATCATAAGCTAACGTAGGACTTTTGAAGACCCAATTTAGCAACTCGACACCAATTCTCCTTTTGTCGAAACTTTGCAGCCTAACGACTCGTCCTCTGCATCGTCGATTCGCACAAGAAGCTGAATATCGCCTTCATCTCATAGACCCTTCAACGGAGGTATCGCAATGGATTTCACAAACATCTTGTATGTTGGCTCTTCGTGAGATATATATATGCCAGTACTGATCCAATGCAGCCGTCTTGTCAACATCGCCGTGGGCGTGTTTATGGTGCTCGGTGGCATCAGTAACTTCTTCACCGGCACCTGGAGTTCATTCATCCTAGGCGCATATGCAGTTGTCTTCGGTCTCGGTAGGTCCATACCGTAATGCGAGCTCGCTCACAAGGCCAATAGTCAGCGCTAACAAGATCCTAGTCGTTGGCGGACTGGAGTTCCTCCCCCACGTTCCGGACTACGCGTACCGTTATGCGTCGTTCCTCTTTTCATTCCTCGGCCGCGGTGTCTGTGAGTTATACTTTTGCACACCTCTAGATCAGAGGGAATTCGGTGGCTAATTAGTCCCGTCAACAGTCTACATCTTTATCGGTTCCATTCTGCTGCACGACCACGTGCTGCGCATCATTGACGGTTCGCTGATCGCCTTCATCGGTCTCGGATACGTCGCCCTCGAGTTCATTCCCTCCATCGAGCCTCCTTCGAACATGCGCGAATCTGACCAGGGCTGGGGTGCCGAGCAGGTCTAAATTGCCGCCTGGGCAGGTGGCGATGACAATATCATGTCGCGTTGGCGCTATAATGGATACTGTCTATTCAGGCGGTTTCTTTCAGCATGCGGTATGCAACGTTCCTTAAGCACAATGACCTTGGGATGTCGTTGAGTCTGAATTTGATTGGCGAAGGATGTCATTATAGAGTAAGGGGAATCTCAAGAGGAGAATGGACGATTTTGCTGGGTCTCCGATATTTCTGTTGATACCAGCTAAAGGGACAGAGACACCTGTACTATATTTGGACGTGGTGGGCTAGCGTTGTCTAGTAGCATTGACATGCTCTAATGATTTATTGATTTCTTATTGCAGTAATCCGGTGAGAGATCATCTGATAATAAAAGGAACTAGTGTAGGGTCTAGTGTAGGGTCTTGAGTGCCGAGACTTCCCTGTACTATATACATATGTACGTACGGACCGTATACTACTTCGTGACTACTAGTAGCATGTACTTTTTATCTGTACAACGGTACTAAATTACCATCCAAAAGTACAGCGTGGCCATATCGCTTCGGCTTGTTCCATCTCCGAGGAACCAATCGGAATACCCAGAGAGTTGATGACAGTATTAGTAATTCAGTTTTGACCAATCACTTCAATTATATTATTGATTGCCTACCATCGCCCCACTCTAACCTCACTTAGGGAAGGTGTAATTCCCACTCTTCCCACTCTTTTCGATTTTTCCAGCTTTTCCACTGTCTTTTCACTTTCGAACTAAACTTCATCAGGCCATAGGTGGAGTCTGCATGCGATCCTGGGGACATAGAATCATGCAGAATCGCTAGAGATTTCGTATTTAGTATAAGAAATGAAGAAAAAAAAAAGAAAAGTAGAAAGAGATGGTGATTAGATGAGATTGATGCGATCCTCGGCAGAGGATAGATAAAGTGTGATAGATTGATATGCCGTCGATCCCCCTTCCACTAAGATCGATAAACCCCAATCCCTTTCTTGGGCGATAAGCAATTCGGTCTCTCCTCTTTGTCTCAATTTCTCTCCTTTTCATCTTTTCATCCTTTTCAGCTTTCCCATCCTTGATCTGTCTTTTCCACCTGCATCCTTGAATGCTTGCCCCTTATCGCCTCCATCACATCTTGTGTGCCCACTTTGCCCAGTCCTAACGCGGAGTGATCACCATCTTGCAGCTCCCTAACCTCTCAACCAATCCCTGCCTTTCTAATCGTCCTTTTGCATCGGGCCACTGTCCCCGAACGAAACCGTCTCCCACGATCGCCTGCTAGTCAGACCAGACCCTGTGGTGTGCTGTCAATTGTCGCAATCACTATCACCTGACTGTTCCACCCCGTCGGGTCGCCACTATTCCATACAAGCCGATCAATATCTTTGGTAGTGGGTCGACTCTGTTAATCTACTCGACACTTGATTTCTTGATCCTGTGTGACGGCAATCCGAATTCACTTCTTTTCGACCGCGATCCCGAGTCATCGCCCGCCCTGCCATTACCCCGAGCCTGCATCATCGTGGCTGCATATATTCCTGCTGGACTGACTTTCCCATCTTTCTCCAACCGTCAGCTTGACCGACATTTGGTTTGTGAGACGGTGCATTCTGCTCTCGACTGTGGTGCGACATCGCCCTCACATCCTAGAATTTCCACTCTCCCCTTCGCTTCCGTCGGCTCATTGAATTCGGTCCTCCACCACAAAAGTCAAAACGGCGGAAGGATTCCTGGCCCGGATCACAGCTTGTAATGTTAGCGTCTATCCCACAAATGGAAGCGCTTCACTCTCTGCCTCGGAATCAAGTCGTTCCAATGCGACAACCGTCAGCGGAAGATTTGGATGCTGCGCAGCAGTTGATCTCCTCAGCACAGGCAGGTCGTGAACATTTAGCAGATCACTACCGAGAGGATGGCATGGTACAAGGATCAGGTAAAACCGGGTCAAATCAATGGATTGGACACAATGAAATCCCGAGCGAGAAAACATCCCCCAGTAGCCAAAAGGACACAACGTTTCTGGGGCATTCTTGCAGGTGAGTCTCGACTGGATGGCCTCGATTAATAATTAGGTTATAACGGCTGACCCCATTTCTTTTATTCAGCAATTGTGGCACAAAAAGCACTCCTCTCTGGCGTCGCTCTCCTACTGGAGCGATGATCTGCAACGCCTGCGGTCTCTACCTCAAAGCTCGTAACGTCGCGCGCCCCACGAAACGAAATCGGATGCAATCAGAGGGTGCTGAGAAGCCGGCCCCTCCTGCGAGCTCTCACTGCGGCGGTTCCTCCGAGGGTGGTGGTTGCAAAGGGTCATGTCCTGGTGGTGGAAGTTGTAATGGCACTGGTGGAGCAGAAGGATGCGATGGATGTCCGGCGTACAACAACAGGATATACAAGTCTGCTACCCGAGGAGCGGCTGCCATCCAATCTTCGTGGGGTCGTCACCCAGCGCAAGAACCTGAGCCTGCGACGCAAGAGGAGCCACCGGTGAAGATCCCTGCTGCTGCTGATGCCTCTAACACCTTGGTTGCTTGTCAAAATTGCGGCACAACCGTGACTCCTCTGTGGCGGCGTGATGAACAAGGCCACCCCATTTGCAACGCTTGTGGTAGGTTTTGGCTTCGTATAGACTTGATGATCTGATTGCTCTAACACAACGCAGGGTTATACTATAAGCTCCACGGATGCTATCGGCCCACCAACATGAAAAAGTCTATCATCAAACGTCGGAAACGCGTCGTTCCTGCCCTCCGAGATCAGTCTCCCACCGCTGGTACCCTTTCTTCCAATGGCTCATCGACATCCCCGGAAGCATCACCTGCTTCTCTGGCGCATGGCCATGACGATCACTATCGGTATATGAGTAGCGAGCCTGCGGATCACTACCAGGTGATGCCTGGAAAAACTGAAGACGCACCTCGAGCCCTGCCTTTTGCGCCACCGCCGGTTGATTTCACTGGCTACAATGTGTCATCCGTGCCCCTTGCACATGGTTCCTCCATCTCCCACGGCCTGCCCAAACTTTTGGGAGTGGAGCAACTGGGACATTCGCCCGCGTCTCAATACGGGCGACGGTCCGCCTCTCCAAACACCCTCAACATTCCCAAGAAACGAACATTGGCCGAGACTGCGACAGAGGCTCTACCAGCCCCATCTACATTGGAAGCAGGATCAAATCAACTGCCTCCCATTATGTCTTCGGCCAATCCTACTCCCACTGGTCGTCTCAGCTCAATCTCGTCCATTCTGAACCAATCAGATGTTCGGGGCGATCCTCGTTCGGATAATACTCTGGGCCGTCCACCTCCTATTCACCACTCTATCTCCCCTTCGCCTCACCCGCCGCAGCCTTTGCCTGGTCTTGCATCTCTTGGAGACTCCGTTGATCGCCGTGCCCGGCTTGAACGCGAAGCTGAGCAGATGCGCGAGATGCTCAGAGCAAAGGAGCGCGAGCTGGCAGAGATGAGACGATAGATTCGACGTCCGCCCAAGCAGTGACGAAAATAATGATATTCGGATAATGTTTTGCAAATCGGTGTTTCTCGTGAGATGAACGGCGTACAAAGATACCACTCACATTACTAGGATATCTTGTCCCTGGCTGTGTTATTATTTTTCTTTTTTTCAAAAAAAAATGTGTCAAATGAATTGTATTCTATAATGTGCAATCGCTATTTATTTCCCTTGACGTGTTCCCCGATCCCATGTAGGTCTCAACTTGTGACGACCGATGTCATAATGACTTCCAACGTCCAGATCCCCCAAATGCAACCTCGATCAAATCCGCTCTAAACAACCAATTCCAGTTTCAATTCTTAAACTGACCTGACCACTCTCTACAATGTCCACCCCAAAAGCCTTCACCCTTACCTTCACAGGCGACGTAATGCTCGGCCGCCTGCTCGACCAACTAATGCCAGAGCACGTCAACAACCAGCACGACGAACGCATCGCCACAACCTTCATAAAAGCCAATCCAACCCTCCTCTCAAAAGGAAACTACACACACGCCTCGCCATGGGGCACAACCCTGCCCATCCTCCACTCCTCCACCTTAGCATGCATCAACCTCGAAACCGCCGTTACAACAGCCCCAATCCCGTGGCCCAACAAGGTATTCAACTATCGCATGCACCCAGCAAACCTAGGCCCCATTCTACACGCCGGCGGTATCGACTACGCCAGTCTCGCCAACAACCACACCCTCGACTTCGACACCGAGGGTCTCACAGAGACTGTGAATACACTACGGGCAGCGAACGTCGCTTACGCGGGCGCGGGTGAAACAGCCATTGATGCGCGCAAGCCTGCTGTGCTGCATTTGCCCAGGGCCTCAGTCCCCATAGACGAAGGCCAAAACCGCTACACAGTCCATATATACTCAGCCTCTGATCATCCACGCGTGTGGGCCAGCGTGCCGGGATTCAATCTGTTTGATTACACGCGGGAGACACGCTCTTGGCTGCGAAAACTGCTTGTTGATGCTCAGGAGACCAAGCCTGCGTTGAAAATCTTTTCGGTTCACTGGGGGCCGAATTATGCTTGGCAGCCCGATGGACCGATTACGTCTCTTGCGCATTTCTTGATCGATGAGTGTGGGGTGGATATCGTCCATGGGCACTCGTCGCATCATGTTCAGGGTGTCGAGGTTTATCATGGGAAGCTTGTTATCTACGGCTGCGGGGACTTTGTGGATGATTATGCCCTGAATGAAGAGTATAGGAATGACCTTGGGGCTTTGTGGAGGGTTGTTGTTCAAGAGAAGAAGGATGGTGGGCTTGGGCTGGAGAGATTGGAGATCTTCCCTACGCGAGTTGAGCGATTTAGGGCTATTTTGTTGGATTCTGGAGATGCGGATCATGTTTGGGTGGACCGGAAGATTCGCGAGCTCAGTGGGGAGTTGGGAACAACTGTGAAGGAGGGGCTCGGGGAAAAAGGGGAGGTTATTGTTGAGTTATCTGCAGAGTAGATGTAGATGTCGAAGGTATGTAGTAAAATCTGAGATCATGTGCTTCAATGTCCATGCAAAACACACACATACATGACGAAGAGATCGGGCAACTTTTCATCAAAAGTACTTTTCCAGATCTCTGTGGAGGTGACTGTGATGCAATCAATCTATTGTTATTAAACTCTAAGTAAATCTCTAACTACCTAAAAATGACAAAGGAAATGACAAGTTGGACGGTAACTAGTGTCACCATGGTCACATACTTTTCTGGTACCAGACCGGACAATTAATGTAATCGTCCTCATTTCTGACGAAGAGCAAAAAGAAAAAGAAAACGAAACGAAAACGAAAAGAAAAATCCAGGCGATGGAGGGTGTCATGGGCAGGCGACCAGCCGGGCTATACTCCCACGTATTTGCTGCCCCAGCGTCAGTTCTCGGCCTTCTTGGTAGCCTTCGTTCTCAACTTCATCATCAAGAACACCAATCCGTAGATACCAAGTACAAAAACAACAACAAGGCCGGCATTTCTCCACCCAAAGTACTCCTCTGCGAGGTTCAAAGTCTTGAGGTAGTCTCCACCGGTGGTATACTGGCAAACGCGGCAATCGGCATTCGCGCTCGGGTTGAGCAGATTTGTTCCTACCCCCATGCCTTGCTGGTAGGTAGCAAGGTATTCACCACAGGTTTGATTGACTGGTGGGTCGAACAAGGCGATCTCATCAGGAGTACAAGTGACGGGCTTGGACCATGTGGTAAAGACAAGTAGGGAGCTCATGAGATAGTTGAAAGGGTCGATATAGTACATCCTGTAATGACTGTAGTTAGCAACCTCGAATGATAATCTTAGGGGCCAACGGGCAAGTGATGCTTACCAATATTTCCAAAACGGTTCAATCTGGCTGTATGGCACCATGACACCACAAAATGAGACAAGGGTCGTGATAACGAGCGGGTTGACAAGCGACGCGAAGACCGCATTAGGAGCGTAGGCGGCAATCATCTGACCGATACCCGTGTAAAGGCACTCGTACATTACCTGTACGTTCTTCATGTCAATTGTCTTGTTTGAACACCGAGCTGACAAACACAGAGCAGACTTACCACAACAAAGAAGACACTGCCGGCATTTCCGGGCGCGGTAGGTAGTCCGCAAGTAAAATACCAACAAACATAATAGAGCAAGGCGCAGACGATGAGGTACGGTATCTCCGAGATGATAAGACCCGCAACGAAGGGAGCCCAGTGATACATCTTGCTTTTCTTCTCACGCGTCTCGTAGATATCGCGGCGGTCGATGAAAAGAGGCTGCAGTTGGGAGATCACTCCGGGCGCCACGAAAATGAAATTGAAGACAGTGAACAGATTTTTCTGTAGATCTGTGAGGCGATCCCCAATCATCCAGAATGAGAAGCCATTGAGTAGCGCTAGGCTTATATGTAGGGCGAATTTATTGTCGATGTATTCTGTGTTTCGGAACAGTGAAACGTTCATGCGGTGTGTTACGAGCTTGACCTGAGTCCAGATCGAAGCTGCAAACTCGTGTCCGTCATCAACAGTTCCTGACGGTCTAGCAGCCGCTTCCGTAGCCATGGCATCTAGCTCAGTGGTGAGCTGGTCGTGCTCCGGCGACTCCAGCCAAACTTTGTTCCAGTCGACACTTTCAGAGGCCGCACCCGATACCACGTCAATCATATGCTCAGCTGGGTTGGCTTCCGGCGGACAGGGTGCTCCATGCCGGGCAAAATAGGCCTTGACAGTGCTCGCGTTATCTCCGATATCGCCAAAGTAAACCGTTTTCCCACCCTTGGCGAGCAAGAGGAGTGTATTGAATTGCGCGAAAAGTTGGGCCGACGGCTGGTGGATGGTAACCAAAACGGATTGTCCGGCCTCGGCAAGTTTCCGTAGAAAGCGGACGATATTGAATGCGGCCTGGCCGTCCAGGCCAGACGTAGGTTCATCTAGGAAGATGAGAATGCTAGGCTTTGCGACTAGCTCGACCGCAATAGTAAGACGCTTGCGCTGCTCAACGGACAAACCAGCACCCGGACGACCAACAAGCGTGAACTCGAGGTCCCGCAGCTCGAGGAGGTCGATTATTGTGTCCACATAGCGTAATTTCTCATCAGTAGGTGTGTCGCGGGGCTGGCGTAGAAGAGCGGAGAACTCGAGAGCCTCGCGCACGGTTGCCAAAGACTCGTGCACGTCTAACTGTTCGACATACCCAGCGGAGCGTTGAAAAGAAATTGGAATGGGTCGACCGTCAACCAACACCGATCCGTGGATAGTTCCGTCAGTCTTGCGCTGGGCAAGAACGTCCAGCAGAGTGGTCTTGCCAGCACCAGAAGAGCCCATAAGCGCACCGAGCATTCCTGGCTTCACGTATCCTTGCACATTGTCAAGGAGAACTCGATCTCCGGAAGATGTTTTGACAGTATAGGTAAGATTCTTCCAGGTGAAGATGCTTCGGTTGTCGTTGAGTTCCTTTCCGAGGGTCTCTCGTGGAGTGGTTGCTCCAGAGTCTGGCAGAGTCTTTGTGGACACCTGTGATTCCTCATCGCCGAGAAGCAGATGCTTCGACTTATATTGCTGCTCCCGGGGAACGAGTAGGCTGCGAGCACCCTCCCCGGGTAATTTCCACCGGGATGTGAAGAAGATGGTAAGAGCAACGAATAGCACCCACCACGCGCAGATGATGCCGAAGTTGCGCCAGACATGGCTATGGCTGAACGACATGGATGCGAGATACTCACGCCCGGTGACAGTTGTTGCACCAGGTAAAGCGCCGCCAACACCAGCACATGATTGGCCGCCTTCCCCATCGGTATAACCAGGGCCGTTTGGTATGAGGTTTGGTCCAACGCAGGGAATGATTGACGAATGAAACTCGTTACCCAGAAGAGCTTCGAACCCATACGCCATAGGGTTGATCCAAAAGAGCCATCCAAACCATGGATGCATCTCGGGCTTGATAATCATATAACCCGTGTAGACGAAACATGCAACAATTGTCAGACCGGAGACTTTGGTTGCGGCGTCAAATGTGGGGAAAGCGGCGCCAATTAGTCGAAAGAGGGCCGTCATGGACATGGCCGTCATGAAATTGGTGATCCAGTAGGTGAAAAAGGCTTCGGCAGTGCGGTTCAACCCAACCATAAAATAGAGAACGAGGCCGAAGTGCGACACTTGGAACAGTAGGATGGGAAAGTCTGCGACGATCTGAGAAATACAGATGGCTGCCGGATGATACAGAGCAAATGAACGATGCTTGGCTAGAATAGGTCTGCCAGTAAACGAGTCGGTGACCTCCGAGAGGGCAATGAGGGCGTTATACAGGATGGAGAAGAACAGAGCACCACCCTTGAGAAACAGACCAACGGAGTTATCCGGGGCATTGTAGAAAAGCGATCCGCCTAGCAGAGCTTGGATGACTGTAGCGCCTTGCTTCATGGCGAGCGTTGCTTTATCGCCCCACATGATTTGGTATTGCCGAGTGACCGAGGCTTTGACCTGAGAAAGGAAGTCTGTGGTGACAGGCGACTTCTCGCGAACTCCCTTATGCTTTTCCCGAGCCACCATCTCCTTGAAAATAGCCGTGTTCTCCGCAGCCTCTTTGCTTTGTGGATAGGAGCATTCGGCCTGCATTTCAGATTTGGAAGAGGATGATTCGTAGGCAGCACGAATTGCTTCAGAAGTCCCGGGGAATTTGTTTTCATAGCCTGGTGCAATGATGCGCTCGGTTGGAACGGTCACGCCAGTCAGGAAATCTGCCCGGTTAGAACCAGAGTCTCGCCTGAAGCCAAGGTTTTCCATGAAAGGCACTGCATTCCGTTGTGGACCATAGAAGATCTGCTTTCCCTCATCAAGGACGAGGACCTTGTCAAAATTATCGTAGATGCCGTTTCCTGCCTGGTACAGGGTGACGATAGTGGTGAGTCCAAAGACGTCAGTCATCGTTCTCATTGCCTTAGTCCACTCTAGAGCTGTGCTAGCATCGAGACCTCGTGTGGGGTTGTCCCAGCAGAAGATGCTTGCTCGAGTTGTCAAGCACTCAAGGATGGAAACGCGTTTCCTCTCTCCTCCAGAGACTCCTCGGGTGAATGCGTCTCCCACTTTGGTAGATTCAGTGTGTGAGATACCCACTGACCGTAAAAGGAATTCCTTATTGAGTTCAGCGTACTCCTCCGCCGACTTGATCCCTGGCGGTAGTTGGGATGGGACCTTCATACGGGCAGCAAAATCGATGGTCTCGCCGACAGTCAATGTCGGGAAGAAGATTTCCTCTTCCGAGTTCATGATAATCTGACCACGATATTGCTTGGCTTCCTCAGCAGACATGGTTCCAAAGGCAACGTCACCGTTAACATCTGCATAACCATGACGGTTGTTCGAGAGCACATTGAGCAATGTTGTGCACCCTGATCCGGGGCGGCCGAGGACGAGCAGCATCTCTCCGGGCTTAACACAGCCATAAGAGTTGTCGAGTATTGTTTTCATGGGAGATTTGCTACCGCGATTTCCGAAGAGGTTGAATTGTGAGAGGACATTCTCGTTGAATGTAGCGTCGCTGCTGACACCTTTGACAGTGAGGTTCTGCCAAGTGACTCCAAGTTTCCGAGCTTTCTCGCCATTCTGCTGGTCTCGCTCTTTCAAGGCTTGCAGTTCGTCGGCCATGTGCCATGTTGTTTGGGTCCTAGGGGACTCCTCTTCTGTCGAAGTGTCCGCGGCATCGATGTCTTCTGTTTGATCTGGCAATTTCTCCAGGTTGGAAAAAGTTTCCAAATTGCTGCCGGCACTTGACGTGGAGAGAGCCATTTGGAGACTGTCGCAGTCTTGTCACTGCAGTAGTGGTGCGCAAGAATATCTATACGGACTGAGTTAGCAGTCCCGCAGCTTTATGAAGGAAGAAACCTACAAACAAAATGTAACAGGATGAAAAGAAGAAATAGGCAAATAGGTTACATGAGGCTGAGGACAAAGCTGTTCAAATAACTTCATTCTAGCGAGTCTAGCCAGTCCATGCAGGTACAAAGTTGGGCTTGAGTTGATCCACTGTAATCATCCCGTCTCTAAAGATCCTTGAATTATTACTCCCAAATCAGTGATAGGGGCTTAGTAGTGCTGTATGCTGCAGAAAGATGAATAAACCATGGAAATGAGTGCGTATGTGAATCCCCCTTCTACTTAAGGGACGATTACTCAACCAGCTATTAAGCTAACTCTAGCCCTGGAACTACACAGTCCAGACCCATATCAAGTCTTTTTGAGGAAGCCTATTCCTTAGAAATAATTCTCGTAGTCTACTCTGTATGCTCAAGTGCTCAAGTGTTGGGGCTGACATGCGAGGGGCGTATTTCGGATTATTCAACATTGCCGCATTGCCACCTGCGCACTTTTAAGGTTATCGGATAGGGTCTGGATGATGAATAATCTATATTGATAGCCCTGGAGATCTTCATGAGCTTCTTGGGCCCTTTAATTAATTTTATCCACTGGATGTACTTGGTCTCATCAACCGTAGGCTGGCACAAATCTAATGGAAGGAAAACAGAAGACAGACGTGGTGCGGAAGAAAGGGCGTCCCCGGAAATTTGAAACCCAACAAGCACGAGATGTGAGTGAAATCTAAAGGACAAAATGTATTCGATAACTGACTCCAATTAGAGGCGCCGTGAGCAACTACGCGTGGCACAGCAAGCTTATCGCACGCGAAAAGAGAACACCATTGGCGACCTTCAGGATCGTGTCCACGAGCTTGAGGCTGGCATTGAGCAGCTCAGCCAGTCCTTTCTCACCTTCAGTGATCTCCTTTTGGAAACTGGTCTCCTTGGAAAGCATTCACATGTCACGACAGCGCTCCGAAAAATAACCCAGCAACACCTTTCGCTTGCTCAAACTGGGTGCGCGAGCCCTCATGAAGGGGCTCTCGACAAGGCTGTTGGCGCCACTTCATCCACTGCCTCTGACAAGGATGAAAGGTGCAGCAGTCCCACAAGGGTGCCATCAAATGAAAGGAGTCCCAACCTACTATCATCAACCCCGATAGGATGGGCTGAGCTGCCACCCTTGTACGCACAATCATCCCTCTATCAATCCCAACCGACGCCCCCGAAGGAGTCACCAATTCTGCTATCATCATTACCAGGTCACTCCCCTGCCATTTCTCCCAATAGCCCGATCAAGGCAGAGCAGTGGACCTTCTCACAGTATCTGGTAAAAGTATGCTGTCAGAATGGGTATCAGCTCCTTGTCAACACTCCGAACGACTTCGTGAAGATTCAAGAAGTTTTTGGGTCATCCATGGCTCCAACCGAGCGCGATAATTTCATTTCCTGTTTCCATGCTGGAATACATGACAAAACTGGAGGCCTCATTGATCTCATGGCCACTGTGCTTGCCCCGTTGCATACCATGAGAGATAATTATGCCTCCGAAGCGCTCGCGACCCAGACTGAGGAATTATCATCGGCTGTTGCATCCCAGGCGGGTGAATGGCTAGATGCCAGTGGTGTACAGAAATTGCTCAGCGAGAGGGGATTTTGCCAGGACTATGGTCGCCCATCATCTCGCTCAAGTCTTATTTCGTCGCTTCACGTTGCGGCCCTTGTTCAGTGTGAGTACCTGGTTACGGATACACTGGCTTCAAAATGCTAATGAATATAGACCTCGCCACTGAGTGCATTTGCTTCGGACATGGTCCGGCGTTCCGACGCCAAACTGTTGAGGCTGCAATGCGCCTCGCAGGAATCCTATGAAGTTCCTTATACCCTCTACTTAATGTTCAGGAATAGTCTGTCGGGCTGTAAAAGGCGTTTATGTTATTGATAATGAAATGAATCGTGGGCTAGCATTTGGCTGATCAAATTTGAGAATACCATCCAATTTTTACCAGAGTGGTACTTGACGCTGAGTAACTCATGATTATCGTTTTGCGTTTGTCCTTGGCCAGCCATCCTACGAGAGGCTACAAGGCCGACTACAAAGGCGGAGAAGCTATGACGATGATGGTTCTTCTTAACAGTAAACTGAGAAACAAGCAATGACCGTGTGCCAATGCAGTCGAAGTAGTTTGAGATACAAAGCAATAAAATACGTCAATTATTTCCTGGTCTCCGACTGAGTACTCCAAATAACCAAGCAAGCAACGCAAAAAGGATTGGACTAAATCGCCACAGATGATACTCCATTAACATATTATTAGATTTCCTGCACCTTTTCCTTTGTCCACAGCTTTCTAGCTTTGTCAAGAATAGACTTTCGGACTTCTTTTTTATCGAGGCCGATCATCTTTTCAGCGGCGTTGTTCAGCATATATCTCCACCCAAGGAAATTCAAAAACCAAATCAACCAAGCATTGGTCCCCTTCCACAGGAAGTCCCCCTTTCTATATCCAGAATGTTTAGCCAAGATAGCTTGAACAACTTGTTTGGCAAACACTTCTGGCTTCATGCTGTTTCTGACATGGTTTCGACCTCGCTCCTTAGTACCCTCTAACGCAACGGTGTAAATACTTTCAGGATCAAACGAGATATTGTCAGGAGACACGAGATTTGTTGCGACTTCACCCATAAAGAGCGTAACAACTTTGATACCGAGTGGGCCAAGTTCGATGCGGAGAGCGTCGCTGTAAGAAGCCACGGCTGCTTTCGAGGCATTGTATGCGGCCGAAAAAGGATATGGAACTCGTGCAAGAACTGACGAGGTATTGATGATGACTGGCGGCGTAGCTGGATTAATCGTGGAGGCTAGGAGAAGAGGAGTAAACGCGGAGACCATATCGAACAGGCCAAAAACGTTCGTATCGAACATTCCACGTATACGCGCAGGATCGGCTTCGATTGCCGGAGCTTCATACACTGTGACAGAAAAATGCGGTTAACATAGGTAAAACGGCGAATGAATTGACAAGTGAGGAGAAGTATGGGGAAGAACAGAACGTGACATACTTGAGCCAGCATTGTTAAACAGCATATCGAGTTTGCCTCCAGTCCGCTTGAAAATCTCATCTCTTAACGCTGTGATGCTCTCCGCGTTCGTCACGTCTAGCTCATGTGTTTCGATGCCTTTCTCTGCTAACGTGGAGAGAGAACTGGCGGATCGAGCAGTCGCAAAAACGCGCATGCCATGAGAGTGAAATTCGAGGGCGAGAGCATGGCCAACCCCACCTGGTGAGCAGCTACACAATGCAGCATCTGTCAGCCCATAATGCTTTGATGAGAGAAAAGTAGAAGAAAGCCTCTTCTTGCAACGAACCCAGTGATCAGAATAGAGCGTTTGGATGAAGACGCCATACTGTGTGAGCCTTGAATGGCACGAAGTGAGGCAGGGGTATGGAAATCTAAGTGAAGTAAAGTGCTAGGTCACTCTAACGAATAAATATTTGCACTTACTGACTTATATGGATACTATGTCGAAACCGCTTCTTAGATCAAAGCTAAGCTATTGTGTTGTGTCGGAATGCGATGGTAATCAGTTTGCCAGTGAAGGTTCAAGCCTCCAAGGTTGTCGGCCTTGATTACTGAACATCGTGAGTCCAAAGTCACTCCCTTCGTTCGTAATCCAGGGGCGTGCGAGGAATCACATCCATGGATGTGCATTTAAGATGAATAATCTACACCCCTTCGGAAGAATGCCGCAAACTGTTCATGGGCAATTTTCGCTCAAAAACCCCACTTATCTATATTTGATGGAAATCAGCGACGATCCTGTATTTTACAAGCCTATACGTGAGACTAAGGCAATGAACAGAAAGATGGCGGAGAGACCGCAATTGTAAAGAGCGAGTACCCAGGTAACCAGTAAATACATATGTAGGTTGATAATAACCGGATGTCTTACCCCAACGACATATAGACAGGATAATGTCTGACAAGTCTTCGCTTTCCCGTTCCGTTTTAGTGCTCACCTCTTGCCGCTTTTTGCTCACTAAGTAAAACTGAGCACGCCCTGAGTATCGTGTGGCAAACATACATGGTGTCGTTTATCCAGTGGGTTTCAAATTCCAGTATTACCATGTTAGATTTCTAATTCCCTATGAATATATGGAGAGCCACTCACGCATGCGAATTCTGTCGTTTAACTGATACCTGACGTTCAGCGCCTGATTGGCCGACAGACTATCGTCTCTAACGAATGGACTATTATGTGCAGCGACCATGGTTATGTTCGAATAGCGGCGAGCACAGAACTCAACATATCCCTTACATGGCCAGGTGGTAATTATTGGTGCCGTGGACGGTACGAAACTCGAACTTGAATTCCGATTTCCATGGCCGGTCGACAATACTAGGGTATCTCCGGCACAGGTGTGGGTACTTTTGAAGTCTGCGGACGTTTGCGACGCCATATTTCTCTGCGTGGTCGTTCTTATCGTGGTATTTGATTTCTGTAAATCTCGTTGCGTGAGATAGAGATACCTTATTCTGTTAAAGTCAAAGCACGTTTTTGAGATGTCAACAACTTTACCCTATTTGGAGGATCTGCGGAGTACAGTACCACAACAAAATGCTTCTGCACACATACAGCCAAATACAAGCTATTTTTGATTCGCAAGCAAATGAAGTTATATGTTTTGCACAGATACACCAACACAGATAATTTGTGAAAATAGAATTATCGCAAACACCAATAATTGAAAACCGGTCGCACTTTACCAGCGCATGCGAAAACTTCAGCTTGGGTTGAACTGGGCTTCGGGATCGTCTTGTCTATACACTTGCGGCGGCCCAGCTTGTCTCCGGCAAACATAGAAACTAACGTGCCGATGATGCAGCCGATATCGTACGTAGCCACGATTTGGCCTTGAATCGTCGCATCGGGATACCCAAAGGTTCGTAGAAAAGGATCATTGTCAAGCAAGCCACCGAACACTCCCTGGTCATATCCAAAGAGCAAGAATCCGGCACCACAGGCAGCGGTGATGCCGAACTGGTGACGATTTTCCTGAATGGTGGAGAGGAACATAGCCAATTTGCTTTCGAGAAACAAATTGATTAACTTGAACAATAAAAACAGCGAAACCCCGCCGACCCCAGTGACCAATTTATAAGGATAAAACGGATTTCACCACCCAGCTTCAGACTCAAATATCCCCGCTTTCGGGGGCTGATCTGGGTAAATGCCTCCACATCCCTCGCCGATGGCACCGGAGACCATTCCCCCAAAGGGGTACGCGAAAAGCCAACCCCGGGGCGAGGGATCATCCCCGGATTTGTTGAGCTTCATCTACTCTCGGAAGATTCGCCGCCCGGCATTTGAATCCCGGATAGTGAAAGATAAAGACACCCGCACATTCGTTCAGAAACGCAATTCCATCACACTCATTCATTTTTTCTTTCCTCACTCTTCGACCTGTTACAAGCTACCCTCGCGATGACCCAGACCAGCCTGAAAGCCAATATCGGGGTTGTTGGTTTAGGCCGAATGGGCCAGCGCCATGCACTGAATGTCCTTCATCAAGTCCCTCGAGCAAGGCTCTTCGCCGTCTGTTCACCAGCACCGCATGAGATCGAATGGGCTAAGAAAGACCTGGAGCCGGAGGGCGTGCAGGTGTTTGATACTTTCGAAGCGATGATTCGTACGCCCGGACTGGATGCTGTGGTCATTGCGTCTCCATCAGAGCTCCACTTCTCGCAGACATTGGCCGCCATGGAGCTTGGAATCCACGTTCTTTGTGAGAAACCAGTGACCAAAGATACGGCTCAGGTAAGAGGCAGAACACTGTCATAATGGTATAGTTGCTCATTTCTTTTCACCAGCTACGCCAGTTGATGCAAAAAGCAGAGCTGCATCCGCAGACAAAGGTCATGGTTGGATTTGTTCGCCGTTTCGATGAAAACTATCAGGATGCGCTCCGGAAGATCAAAGACGGTGCAATAGGTGAACCCATTATTGTGCGATCGCACGGTGCCGAGAAACTGGACAAGACCGGATACTTTATCGAGTATGCTCGAGTGAGTGGGGGAATCTTTTTGGATACTGTCATTCATGATATCGACCTCACCTTGTCAATCCTTGGTGATGACATCCAGCCTAAAGCACTCTGGGCGACCGGGATCATCGCCCATCACCACGAGATGAAAGATTTCAAGGATGTTGACAACGCTGTGGCTGTGGTTGAGTTCTGGGGTGGCCGGATTGCCCACTACTACCACTCCCGCACAACCTCCAATGGATATGACAATTCTACGGACATAATTGGTATGACGGGGAAAATCTCAATCAACTCCGTGCCGCACCACAACAGGGTTCAGGTGTCGAATGCAGCCGGAATCACGCAGGAAGTTAGTCCCAGTTGGATTGACCGGTACCGAGAAGCCTTCGTGACCGAGTTGAACGAATTTACAGATGCTATATTAGATAAAAGTGAACTTCCGATGACGCTTTCTGCTGCTCTTACCGGCTTGAAAATAGCAACTGCCTTGCGGAAAAGCTTGGAAACCGGGGGGAAGATTCAATTTGATGAGAACGGTGATGAGATAATTCCCGGGACGAAATAAATAATTTGAAATTACAATTCCGAGGACAGAATAGTAAATATTATTTGAAGTTCGACTTCCAATGTTGTCAAGTTATAGCCTATCTCCTGTGTATAGCTACACTCGTGCAAATCAGTATTGAGCGCACAACGACCACGTCTAGGACGGGCTTCACGCATCGGGCCTGTTTGACCGGCCCCAGTCAACGTTCTTGAGCGCTTTCTAGAAGTGATCTGCCCTAAGCTGGTGAAGTGTTTCGATCTTGTTCTCATCTCCCATTTCCGTTGCAAATTAATGAGAGGCCTTTTGGCATGTCTAGCACTCTGCCATTTGAGAGCAGTCCCCTCCATCACCCGAGTGGTTGCACTCAAATACAAGGCAATGTCACCTTGCGGGTGGGCTGGATACTTGGTCACAGTTGCGAAAAGAAGTAGAAGGATAGCAGCAGAAGTGAGTGATCGACAGCGCCTTGACATTTATATGTCTCGATGATTAGCGGCTTTTATCGAGGACAAGGAGTTATGCAATCGAATTGGCCACCGTAATCCCCTAAGATGGGATTTCCGTCAAAATGTTCAACACCCCAGATTCGACTCTGTGGGCAAGATAACAGCGACATATTGACTCTGATATTTTTTCGGTGCTGTGTCTGTGACATGGTTAGGGGATAGATTTGCCTACAAAAGAACGCTATTTTGGAACTTTGTCATCTTGATTATTGGAGTCACCATCTGAGCAACCTCTTTTCGCACTTGGCAATTGATACTTGAAAGTTCTATTGCTGAATTCAGTAACGGCGATTACTACGGCAGTTAAAAGTTAGTAGTCAGAAACATTAGCGCCACGTCACCGAGTGAGATTCATGATCCTTAAGCATACTCTTAGAAAAGTAAAGTTACGCCCCGGGTGTGCTCAGATGTCTGTCACGAAACTGGAATATGCTCTTCACTTACGCATTGATTTGCACGGCCAACCAGGGATTCCTTACAACCAAGTCGTTTTTCTCTTAATAAAGTAATCAGGGCAGTAATTTCTATTCCAAGTCGAATACTATCGAATGGCTATTGTATAAGTAGCATGTTCTTGTGATCATGTGATCCCATCTATCCAGGATCTAGATAGTTAAGTGAGCTTGAGCTTCCTCCCTTCTCCCTCTCTTTCTTCCTTCTCTCTCTCCTTTCACCCTTTCATTAGCAGATCTATGAATGCCAGTTCTTTCTCTTTGATTCATCAATCTATAACTGCATTTCTAGATCTCTACACATGTTCACAGAAGAGAATGGACCACTCACTATCTTGCTCAAGAGCGAAAGAATAGCTTTGTACCGAATTGCAGGGTAATCACCTCGCGATGTATTTTCCTTAATAGTTGCAGTTCTGCACTGTTCCTCTCCCCTTCTTTCTTTCCGTGCCTGCTATCTCTAGCGCTTCAAAGGGGCCCTACGGTGTTAACGAGTTGATAATAGAGTACTGGAGCTCAAATGGACGTCTTGTTTGTAAAGCCATATTGGCGACAGCGGTGTAGAGCCCTGTGAGGAATTAGGAAGAGCTCTGAAGGGTTCTCAGGATTCCATGTTCGTTTTGGACAATGCACGGACCAGTCGTACCACATTACTCTGCGACGGTCGTGACAAACTAATGGCCAAACTTCTTTCCGGTTCGAGGCCTTCTAATGCCACTAGAAACGATCATGTGAAAGACGACTATGAGGAGAATATTATACCGAGATTTACGTTATGCCCACATAAAGGAGAAGACTTGGCAGGAGGGAGCCGTTATGTAGCTCTGGCGTCTTGTTCGAGGGTCTCGAGGGCCAACTGTTGCTCTCGTGTACATAACGATTGTCTGCCAAGGGTGCGACAAGTTCTTCTTTGGTAGACCTCATCCAGACTCAGGCTTTGTAAAGATTGGGCTGGTTTAAGCTTGCCGGAACGTATTGTGTAAATTTGCACAGTAATGCTCCTATTAGTCGCATAAATGGTCTAGCAATTAACAAATGTTATTGTACCTATAGGTAATGATATTGTGATATTGCCAAACTTTTGACTCTCGCAGTTATCACTCAAAAAGGACCCTCGGAATAGAGATTCCGACCAAAGATGTGTAGCCATGTTTGCTGTGAGGCATCGATTGACTTGCGTCTTATCCGAGAACTAGTCAATGTCATGAGTTTAACTGTCACCAGCAAAGTGAGATACGTATTTGTAGAGCAGTCAAGGCTGAATTCTACAAGTGAACAATTTGCAAGAGAGTCTGTTCGATATCCTGTGACTAGTTGTCACCTTTATCTATCTAGCTTCTTCGTAGACTACATCGCTTCTTACCTTCTGTCTTTCAATGAAGCCGATTCCCTCTCTTCGTGATTTGCGTCTCTAAGCCAAAACAGAATTATCTTCATATCTAGCAGGACCAGCCTACCAAAAGAACACAAGCTCTTGTTCACACTACTACCTTCCTTGCCGAGCAAGTTTGATCACTGGCGATGCTACGACGGTGAAAATGGCGGCGCTATTAGGGGATTGGTTTCAGCGGTCAAAGCCGTTCGTCGATCTCCAACATTGAAGATACGGGTTTCATGTTGCAACCAATTCAGATAGCGGGCCAATTTCTTTACGATGTAGCTCTTTTTTCTCGCGGGAAGTCCAACCATAACAATAACCAGCTTTGCGCCAGTATCTTGCGAGGCAACATAACCATCGGGAAAAATTGATGAGCGAGTCAGCCCAGGGATATCGAGAGTAGCAGGTCCTTTTCTCTCCAGGACCATTTTTATGTCCTTTTTGACCGGTCGTATGCCCACTATCAAATGGAAATAGCACAGTAGATACGGGTCCGGTGCAATAGATGCACAAATATGGGAGTTCGTAAAGATGCAACTAGATAGGTAATTGGCCTTTTCAATATTTGAGTCTGGATTTGGTAGAAAAGCACGGTAAATCTTGTCCGATCGGGACTGCATCGGGATTGCAAGCAAGTTGGCCCTAGCTGGGCTATATTGACCGTATTTATGAGCTGTCGTTAATTTTGAATCCTAATTACCATTTGGTTTTCTTTCGCAATACTGATGTGGCTAATGCAGGCTCTAGCAGTAGTCAGCGAATTTTTGAGTGGGCGGATTGGACGAGACTAAACGTTCGATGTAACTACTGCGGAAGTAGGAAGAATGTAAGCCCCCATTGAACTCAGGCTCTGTTGGTATGGAACTCGAAACCCGAATAGCAATAAGTAACAACACTGACCCACAGTGAATCAAGCACTAAATACCCTTTTAAATCTCACCTTCTAGTCCGTGATTTCAAATTTCTTGTGCAACAGGTAATGTGTAAGAATAGATGATTGTTTATTGATCCACATCAAGATCTTTCGCTCCGTCATTTTGGCATCACCTAGGTGAGAGTTAGTCTTTCCCAGGTCGGTATATCGACATATTTAATGGGCAAAAGTGTAAATTTTTGAGCACTGAGAAAAAGCCATTCTCAATATGACCTTAAAAGCCCTGGAAGGGAAGATTTGCCCTAGTCAAGTACTTGATAACTATCAGCGTCAGAGTCAAATTTCAGAATACTGTAATCAATTGTCTTGGTTCCCGGCCGGGTTCTGCATTTTTCTATCAACATCTAAGTCCCGTCCAGAGACCTGGAGGTCCACACAACAAAATTAATTACAGGTTGGCTATCCGATGGGCTCCGAAGAATTTGCGGTAGAGATTCTGGGTCACAAACCGCAAGGCTCGGCGTCTCTTAAGTGGCAATCTGCTCTTTCTAAAGGGTGGATTCTAACTAGCGAAAACAATCTATCAGCAGCAGGTGAGAGGTCTGTACCCAGGAGTGGAAGTGTTGACAGAAACCTATTATTTACCATGCGCAGGTCACCTCGCCAGTGATCACATAACATATACTACCACTGTAGGCGTTTCAAAAATCGTCCGAAAGCAACATACCGCTACATCGTGAGTAAGTAATAACAATCTTCTTATATATCACAAATTAGCGAAGCACGGGACTTTCAATAATTAATCCTTTGAAATAAAGCGTGGAAGTGGTTTCGGTGGTGAGGGTGTAAAGGTCTGTTTACTTCGCTTGCGCCACACGCTGACCTCATTATTCGGAATTTGGTTTCCAGATTAGTTGCCACTAGGAAATATCCCACTTTCTGATCTCTGTACTCTATGATGACAAGACTCAGAAATCATCCTTGAATATGCCACGAAGAAATATAAGCGGAAAACACGTACGCAAGCATGTTACAACAGCTTGCATCCCTTGTCGGGAGACTAAAGTCAAAGTATTTACACTCGCAGCACCAAGATGCCCCTACACCAACATTGACCATTTTTCTCCTAGTGCGACGGTACCACCCCAGTTTGCATATATTGTCAGAGCAAAGGAAAAGATTGTAGTTACCGAAAGCGCGATGACAAACGAAAGTATGATATCATATGTGCAGATGCTCCACGCATTGCTTTTGTTAATATTCCTACCAGAATACCCGTGCGCATTGCAGTTACCTTACTTGCAAAACGAGTTGGTTCCCTGTCTCAATATATCCGGGATTGCGGCTTCGAAGTCCCTGCTATGAATGAGCAGGACGAAGAGAGTCTCAGAAAAATCCTTCAGGCGCTCGGATTGGGTTACGGAGAGATACAATCGGAGGCGTACGTACCAAACGACGCAGAGGATTCTCCTAGCCTGATCAACTACCCTGCCCGGCCACCTGAGCAGGTAAGCGAGGACAATGGAGGGAATTCGAACGGCCGCAGTGCCCCTGACCTCATTTCAAATCCCCGTAGGCAGGGCGGTGCTGCGAAGGGACTGAGAACATTTCCAACGAGCCTAGGTTTTGATAGGGCAGCGGAAGCATTATCAGAGAACCCAGTGCCAATAAGTCACGACTCCAATATCTCCTTTTTTCTTAATTCCACTGAAGAAGCTGCACCTCAAAACCGTCTATCGCCAGATCATTTGCCGTCCGAGGGTGAACCGCATGAGTTACAGCCAGATGATGCGGCATGTGACGATCTCCCAGACGCTGACGCTGATGACGAGTTTACAAACCAACTCTCCTGTCGGCTGGGGCGGCTACAGTTCACCCAAGATGGGCAATTACGATACTTCGGCTCGACATCTAATCTAACTCTGCTAGATGCTCTAGTCAGCGTGGATTTACCCAATTCAAACACCACTCAGAAAGACACTCAAGAAGTCTTAGAAAATGCGAAACTCAATATTGACGTCGATAAGGATTTAGAAAAACACTTGCTTGAACTCTATTTTACGTGGCAGAATCCTTCCTTATACCTCGTCGATCCTGAGAGATTTTGGAAGGCGAGAAAAGAATACATTAACAGCGGCTTGGTCTCTTCATATTACTCCCAGTCCCTCGTTGAAGCAATGTGGGTTCTCTAGAAGATCTGAGAAGGGATAAAACTAATGAATTCTTGCAGGTGTGCTTCGGGTGCTGCATATGCGCCCAAATATCACCCGGAGCTTGCCACCTTTCCCCGGTCTCTACCAGAATTCTTTGGTGACAGGGCTACAGCTTTGTTAGAGTGCGAATTTGAACACCCTACTCTGTCAACAATCCAATCCCTAGTTATCATTAGCAACCACGAAGCATCCAGGACAAGGGACACTCGAGGATGGTTATATAGTGGTAAGTCTACCAGCGATACTAGACGAGTGCACTCTAACGTGCTAAGGAATGGCCATGCGGCTTGCTTTTGACCTTGGCCTTCATCTCGACATGACACCCTATGTGGAGAAAGGTATCATTTCAACGGAGGAATGTAACACCCGGCGTACCATATTCTGGGCCGCGTATATAAACGAACAGTATGCTTTTCAAAGTTCCCTTAAGGTTATGCACTTTGACTTACCCATTCAGGTTTTGGGGCTACTATTTAGGTCGTTCTGTTCGTAGTCAGATGGCAGGAGTCACGGTCCAAAAGCCCCACTGGAATAACGTAGGCCCGCCAGCGATATGGAGGCCTTACGATTGCCCTAAAATCAGAACGGAGAGCATGTATAATCCGTTAGAGATGATATGCCATCGATGGGTCTCTCTGTATGATCTCATGACGCCCCTCACTGATGTTTTGTGAGTCGTTCCGCAAACCCTCCCTTTGTTTCACCTAATAATCTGGTCAAGATATGGATGTTCTGAAATTTCGAAGCGGGCTCTTCAGGAATTAACGGCGGCCACTGTTGGCCAGCTGTTCGAATGGAAGAAGAACCTACCGGAGAATCTCGATGTCAATGTAGCCAAAGAATGTCAGGAGTATTTACCCCATATTCTTGTACTGCAGTAAGTTATTTTATCAAGAGCTTTTTATTTGCCGCGCTTTCGAAACTGACGTGTAAATCAGCATGCAATACTATCAGTTCGTAATTCACTGCCATCGCCCTTACATATCAAAGCACTACATCCAACCCCAGCCACCACAGGGACCTGGCTCTTCCCATGCACGCAAGATGTGCATTGAGTCCGCCATTACAATCGCTAAAGTTTTGATGATCTATGAAAGGCTTTATGGCTTTAGAAAGGCAAATTTGCAGATGGCATCTTTTACTTTTTCTGCAGCGCTGATCCTGATTTTCACCACCGTTCCAACGCAATTTAAAAGGCCTAATGAGGAGCATACTAAGTACCTTGGTACATGTTTCTGGGCTCTAGATGAAATGGGATACTGCTTTGAGAATGCCAAACGAACAAGCATGTTCTTGAACACCCTTCAGCAGCAGTGGCACAAACGCAGGCGGACTGCAACAAAACGAGATTTTCAAGGGGGGGCCGAGAATTGTCAAAATGAACGGAATACTCTAGAATTTTCTGCATACGATCGTCTTTGCTTATCGATGCAGACTTCCGGACCCGTCGAGACGTGCCTGCCAGCTGATTACTGGAACCACGACTATACCTCAGCTAGCGAAGAAGCCTTGGATTTGGTGGATTTCATGGATCCTGATTTATGCAATGTACTGTTAAGTGAAGGAATTCCAAGAGCATTCGTCTGATCGACTTTGCTCTCATTTTTCAACAAGTTCAATCTGTCCTTACTTTATATCTGAATTCGACGGTCCCAAAATTTTCCTCCTTCTAGTCGAGTATTTCGCGACTGGCTAAGATCTCCTTGTTAAGTAATGTATAGATAAAATAGTACATTACCTTTTATGCCTTGCGCTATTAAGTGGCATTTCTATACAATAAAAACAGCAAAATCTCGTATGTTGAAAGTAGAAGCTCTGCAAAGTTGACATTGGTTTTTGGAAAGGCCAACATGCTACTTGAGAACCACATGTGAACCGACATGTGGATCATATTAAAGATATTCAGTGCCCGTGCTTCCGGTACTAAGTGAGATGAGAGCTTGTTTGAGAAGGGGAGAGAACCACTTGGACTAATAAAACCTAGCAACGGTGGCATAAGCTCAAGAATGGGACAGAAAGAGGAGTAAGAGGGACCCCAATTTGCGCCCATCAATATCAGACGTGAACAATTGTGACATGTATGAATCTATATTTCCATTTTTGTTATTGCTCTCTCATCCACGGGAAGAACCTGGGTTCTTGGAAATAACCGGGAACTAAATTCCAATGCAGACGCGCCACAGTAACGCATACGAGGTTAACGCCGCCTTTCCCTAAGTTAATCGAAGACATCCTTTTGCGTCCATACTTACCGCCTTTCACATAGATCCAGGTCCACCTGAGACAATTATGGTGTGCAACGACCAGTAAAGCAGGGGATTTTCAATCCAGAAGAAGCTTGTCGCATTTTTTGCAAGCCGTCCTTATTTGCGAAAGAGAACAAGAAATGCAAGAAAGCATAAGATCTCTCAGAAATGCTCGGGTCTGGTTTATTGGCCATTGAATTGACGGTGCGACAAGCCAGGTACGCGGCCAGCACCAACCGTGACAGGGGCATTCCAAGGCTGGCAGATGTGGTAGAAAATCTTGCAAAAGCATTTCCCTCACTAACAAATCCTAGAACAAAAATTTACCTACTGTTCTTTTCCTAGATAATAACCGGACCCCAAAGTTGAGAAAAATAACCTGACTGCTCAGTGGACCCGCTACCAGAGCCCTTTCTGAGGCGCTAGAAATACAAGAAATGGCATGGGAGGAAAGAGGACGAAAACGACAGAGGAAGTTTCCAAAGCTGCAGCTACTAGAAATTATCTTCGATCGCACTTGACCAGCAACTTGGTACGCTTAGGTATTTGCTGAGCCTTGAGCGCTAAGTTCATTCACCCCCTCTTGTGAACACATGCGAATAGTACGCTAAGATCTAGATGATCCTGTAGGTTTACCGTGGCTGCTTTCATTCAAAGGATGTCGATTAATACAATTACTATTTGAAAGGATGCAATGCGAAGACAAAAAAAAATTAGAAAGAATGGCACTGAATACTGGTTTTCAATGGATCACCCGCTCCTGAGGGCAGGATGAAGTAGTTTAAGGATCTCCTTGATTGGCCCTTAACAATGCATTAGGCAGAAGTCGCTTGTAGTTCAGTAAAAGATATATAGCAAGACCCAACTTCGTCTTTTATATGTTATCATGCACTGTGGGCGATGTTTGACACATGTGAGACGTGCTCCGCGTATTCCTTCTCCGACCGTGGCTCGGAAACGGAATCAGTCGGGCGAGATTCTTTGGAGTACTTGCTCTCAAATAAGGAGTCGATTTGCTCAAGGGAGAGGCCAGCTGTCTCGACATAGAAAAATCCGACAATCGGAACAAACACGGCATTCAACACTGCGTAGATCAGATAATACTTCCAACTGACGTTGGAAATTCCAATCGGTGTAACTAGGACGACAATGTAGTTGTTTATCCAGTTCGTAGCCGTGGCAATGCCGGCACCAGCAATGCGCATTCGCTGTGTGTTGACCTCAGCCGGGTACATCCACGGCACCGCAATCCAAGATAAACCAAATGTCGTGTAGTAGGCGAAAACAAATGCCACCGCAACTGCTTCCCACTGCTTAGTAGCGAGGGCAAGACCAGCAGCGACGAGGGCGAAGCAGATAGATTGCCCTACAGCACCCCAGAACATCATTTTCTTCCGTCCAAAGGTCTCAATATAGAGAGCGCCGAAACAGGTGGATATCATCAAGTTCATAGCATTACAGGCCGATAAAATGAGCGACATGTTCCGGCTGACTCCAAGCGAAGAGAAAACGACAGGGAGATAATAATTGATGACATTTATGCCTCCCCACTGCTGCATGAGCTGGGTGCCTGCACCAAGGAGAACACGGCGAGTGGTTTGTAAGCTATCGTTCTTTGCCAAAGCCTTGATGTTGAACTTTGGTGCCTCCATTTCATGTCGAACGCTTTTCACGATGGCGTTCAAAACCTCCCTATTGCTTTCTTCTGAGCTTTCTTTACCACCGAGCCTCTTCATAATTGAGTATGCCTCTTCAGTTCGAGCCTTCATGACTAACCACCTTGGTGACTCGGGAAGCCATGGAAGTAAAATGAGGGTCAATAAAGCAAAGAAACATTGGAAGGCAGTGGGGAATCGCCAGGCCACGCTGTTTGTAGCCACAAAAGTGAGACCGTAGTTGATCCATTGGGCCATCACGTTTCCGACTTGATTAAGAGCAAGCTGAAGGACAATGAATCTTCCTCGGTGGTGTGCAGCTGCTGTTTCCGACTGCCAAACAGGGATTGCCGCAGTATTCATGCCGTTGCCTATACCAGCAATGAACCGCCCAACTATCATTTGTGATACGTGAAAAGAGGTCGCTTGGATAGTGGCTCCAATGATCAGGGTGACACAGCCCCAGAATATTGTTCTCTTGCGACCCGATTTATCACCGAACCACATGGCAAATAGAGCCCCAAAAAAGCAGCCGAGGTCGTAGGTCGCCGTTATCTGGCCCTGGAGGGTCGAATCCGGGGAGTTGAATGTTTTGACAAACGAGTCATTCTGCAGAAAGCCGCCGAAGACGCCTTGATCATAACCAAAAAGGGCAAAACCAGAGCCGCAGGCGAATGCAATACACGCTGTAAGCAATGATCCTTCGATGCGTTCAAGCCACATGATTTAGAATAAGAACGTAATTGAGTCAACGTAGAAAGTCACGATCAACGAAGCAATGTTGGTCTGATATGGTTGTCCACTATATAAATATATATTCGTCAATCGACAGGGAAACAAATCCCGGAAGCCTCTTACACACAGGTCAGTGGTCCATCGTATATTTATGATTTGCAGCGGACAATTTAGCTTAATTTCGGCTGAATAAAACCGAGAGCCTGGGGTAAATGCGGGGGCCCCGCTCCCCAAAATGCGGAATTCCATCTCCCAAAAATAAAAACTTAATTTCGCATGACACGAAACACTCTTTGATCGCGCGGATTCATATCCCGGAATAAGGCTTTTGCTATTTGCCATCCAAAGTTCTACGATGACCGCCTGCATCCAATTGCTGATTTTCTAATTGCATTTTCTTCCACCTTTCCAAGGTGATACGTTCCGCCAATTCGGGTCAAAATCTTATCAACTATACGTATCAGTCAGTAAGTTAGAACATAGCTGTAGGCGACCAATGGAACAGGGCATATACTATTCTCTACCACGTCAGCACGACTGACAAGTGTCTTGTATATGGACTTAATCTTTAATCACCGAAGATCCGGCTAATGACTCTGTTTCGCAACTAAAAGTCTCCGGTAGTACAATTTTCGGATACTCATTCGTTTACACCTATTGCTTTCTGGTCCGTAACTAGTCTTCCTAGCGGGCTAGAGTGTACCATCATCTCACACGTCTTGCCAGTACTTGCACCGCATATGTCAACCCGGAACATCCACTGCACAGTTTTCGTACCGTTACCCCTATAATCGCTATATCAATGCCAAGGAACAATGCATCTGTTAATAGCATCGTGAGTTCTTTCAGTTTCCGTGCTCCTAGTTTCACGTATCCTTGTAGACCCCGTTGATACGATACTGCTATTCTTGTGAATGGAATGGATCATAGCTGTTTCTGAACTTGCATATCGTACTAGTATTTACTTAGAAACGCCAAAGCAACCCCAGCCGGGCTCGCACATCCTATGTTTCGTATTACTGAGTCTTGTTTCTCGATATTTTCTTAATGATTAGAAGCGGTCTTTTTGTATGATTAATCATCTACCATAGAGTTAGGAGCGACATAGATTTCCGTTGGTAAAATGAGGAGCCAGCAACTGGCCCAGCTCATAGTCCAGCACAATCGCAGCAGGTTTAAGCGGGTGCATGTTACAGTGAAACCAGAATATTTCTTTCACTTTCCTTTAGCTAGTTTGCCTTCACTTCAGGGAACAACAGAGTTGACGAGTTTAAAGATTCCAGGACCCTTGTCTGGAGACACTTAAATCCATGATTTATTGTTTGAATCACGTCCATCTGTTATTGGCTCTAGATCCATCTTCCAAATGGGAAGCATCTGCCAAAAATATGAAAATCTTGTCTTGCCACCCGAATACAATAACAACACAAGTTTCGCGTCACAGACTTCGCTCTATTGGGCTGTCTGTTGTATCACTTCGCTTTACGGCAGCATGAGTTCGGATGACTTGGTTACTCGTTCGAATAAGATTGCTTCAATGGAACTCGGGGTGCGGTTGCCATTGTAAAGCAGACAATTGTGTGCGGGCTATTGTGGCCACCTATCTCAGTAGGCTGTTCGGCTACCACCGTGGCCAGCTGCTTGTTTTGAAAAGTTTCAATTGCAGCAGGGACCAGTACATTCATGGCCCGAAGTAGCTCCACCTGAAGGAACTCATAATGCCCTCTATGGAGCGACCCCTCTAGTAGCATGAACGTAAATTAATTTTTGTACTTAGAAAACCGTGATGGGCAAATCCTAGCACAAGAAACCATATGTTGTGGTATTGTGGTGTTTCAAGGCAGTACGACCCTCAGTCCCCGCTAAGCTGCACATCCCAGTGGACCAAATTAATTGCCGTTACAGAATGATACTTTAGCTTCCATACCTTATAACAAATCCTTTTAATACAGCTAAGCTCTTTGTAATATATTGACCATGGCTTCTGAGTCTCACAAGACTTTGCGTATCTGGCTATAAAAAGGACATACGATTGAAAGCTAAACACAAAAAAACTAGTGTATATTAAAGAGATAAATTTATGTTTTTCTTTCTTTTCAATTGACTAAGGGTTTTATATAGGATTTGGTACATTCTTTACATTCGCCTGGATACACTTTTCCGCTGGGAGACCCTGTCGTTGTTGAGTTGTTTGATTCAGAAGTGTTGCTGCGGGGTGCAGCAAGCGGGTGCGTAGCTCAGCCGAGAATTACCTCCACTCTGGGTGCTTTCTCGTGGCTTTCGGGAATGCGATCCCGGGGAGAATGGTCGAGTCTGGGACGCCTATAAATTCATAACCTAGAAATATCTCCATTGAACGCACGTTACATTGAAGCTCTCTTTGACTACAAGAATATTTCCATTTGTTTAGACTCATCTAGCAAGATGGGCTCCTCCGAAGTCTGTCTCAAACCGGTGAACATGTCCGATGATGACCATGCCGTTCTTACGCTGAGAAATTTAATTTTCGATATCTGCAACCAGAACGGTGGGGGGCATGGTGGATCTGCCATTGGAATGGCAGCAATAGGTGTGGCCCTGTGGAAGTACGTTATGCGATACAATCCTTCGAACCCGGACTGGTTCAACAGGGATCGATTTGTGCTCTCCAATGGTACGTGCACCGATAGTAATAAATAACTCATACCAACCAAAGCAACAGGTCATTGTGCAATGTTCTTATATGCGCTCAACTATTTGACTGGATATGATGCCTGGACGATGGATGAGCTGAAGGGATATGGGAGTGCAAAGGAGAATGGGTATACCACGCTTGCACACGGACATCCGGAAATTGAGTGCCCTGGCATTGAAGTTACCACAGGCCCCCTTGGACAAGGAATCGCTAACGCGGTTGGTCTTGCTATTGCTTCCAAGAACTTGGCCGCCCTATTTAATCAACCTGGGCACGAACTCGTGAATTCCCGCATTTACTGCATGACTGGAGATGGTTGTCTTATGGAAGGTGTTGCCCTTGAAGGTAATTCTATTTGAATATATTTCATGAAACAACAAGTCACTGACAGAGTTTTTAAAGCCATTGCCCTTGCCGGTCATTTGCAATTGGACAACCTCGTTTTGATCTACGATAACAACGGCGTTACCTGCGATGGACCACTCGCGTGGATCAACAGCGAGGATGTAAATGGCAAAATGCGAGCCTCCGGATGGCACGTCCTAGACGTCCTAGATGGCTGTTACGATGTCGAAGCGATCATTTCCTCGCTAAATCATGCAAAGTGTCTGAAGGGAAAACCAACTTTCATCAACATTCGTACCGTGATTGGTCTTGGTACTAGTACCGCTGGAACCGCTAAGGCGCACCACGGAGCCTTCGATGCTGAGAGCGTGGCTCGATCCAAAATTGCCGCGGGCCAAAACCCTTCTACGACCCACAATCCATCAGAACGCGGCTTGAGGTTCTTCCGCGAAAGGAAAAATCACGGCGAAGCGTTAGAGAAGGACTGGGAGGACCTCTTGATGAGATATGCTTGTGAATATCCAGAAAAGGCCAGCGACTTTGCCTTCCGGCTTCGGGGTGCGAAGCCAGATCTGAAGACGCTGCTAGAGCATCTAGACAGTGAACAATTCCGGGGGATGCCAACCAGAGAGTCAAATGGACTCATATTGGAAAAGCTTTGGGATTTCTCCCCTTCGTTGTGTGGTGGAGGTGCAGACCTTGTCAACTCCAACAAATTCGTTTATTCGGACAGCGATGTGTTCCATCCATCAGTGAGCTATAAAGGGCGATATATAAGACATGGAATCCGAGAGCATGCGATGGCCTCCGTTTCAAATGGAATTGCCGCTTTCCATCCCGGAACCTTTCTACCAGTGACTGCAACGTTCTTTATGTTTTACATCTACGTGAGTTTATCAATATGGCTCTTCTTGTCCTATTTTTCTCACCCAGGGGTTTCAATAATCTTATAGGCAGCACCCGGTGTACGAATGGGTGCTCTCAGCCACCTTCCAGTAATCCACATTGCAACGCACGACTCGTTCGGTAAGACAATGGGATCCTATCTCAGAACGAAATATGTCCAGCCAGTACTAACGTCGAGTAGCTGAGGGCCAGAACGGCCCTACTCATCAGCCTGTTGAACTTGATTCACTGTATCGTGCTATGCCAAACCTAACATACATCCGGCCGTCTGATGCTGAAGAGGTGATCGGTGCTTGGATGTGGGCAACGGCATCAACGAACAGCCCTACAATGATCTCTGTAGCTCGCGATCATGTTGATAACATTCCAGGGACCAGCAGGTCCAGAGTGGCCAAAGGAGCATACGTGCTTCAAAATGACACCGAAGCAGATGTGACGTTAGTCAGCTGCGGTTCAAGTTTGCAACATGCCGTTCGCGCCGCAAAGCAATTACGCGAGCAGCATTCCATTGGCTGTCGGATTGTCAGCTGCCCAAGCTTCGATCTCTTCGATCAGCAACGTGGGGAATACCGAGAATCAGTCTTTCCCTTAGATGGCAAGCCTATCATCAGCGTTGAAGAGTACGTGGCCACGACCTGGGCCCGGTATGTTACTGCCAGCGTCGGTATGAGCTCTTACGGTTATTCTGCGTCAAACCCGAGCAATTATGAACGATTCCGCTTGGACTCCGAAGGAATAACTTCTCGTGTTAAAGAATATCTCGCATTTCTGGACGGCCGTAACGCACGACACATGGGTTGGCGATCGATCTAATATGTTAGAATAGAATGTTAAGTTTTAGTAGTTGAGTATACAAGGTAAACACGGTGAAATGAAAGATTTATCAATTCAGTGCCTGAGGGATACGTTGACCGAAAATAATATTACGCAAATCTGCAGCGACTGAAGTCACTAAGTCCGAAAGCTCAATCCTACCTACGGAAAAACGCTGGGTCTCACACCGATTTGGTGAATTCATTCCCGCAGCTCTTGCGGCTTGCAAAGGGGTGCCCATGTAATTGTACTCCGGCCAGCCCTACGTACCTATCCCATTTCAAAGCCCTTTCTTGATCTTACTTGGGGCTTTGGAAGCATCTTTTCAAGCGCCTTCTCTTCGTTCTGCCTGCGCCTATGTACTGTCGCTGGACTGTGATGAGAAAGATGTCTATGCAGTGTGTTTCATTTGGTTAGGAAAATGTATACATGTATCTGGTACTCAGCACGCGTGAATATTGAATACAGGTCTTCTGATTGCAGTGGACATTAATAAAATAAAGATCTACCGATTTTGAACATGTGGAATAAGCTAAAAGGCAGCCAGATGGTGGCCTGTCTTCTGGGTGATAGAGTGGAAAAAGAAAAATAAATTACAAAGGCCCCTCCAGCTGTCAAGTGTCTTCATTTCGATGGACACAATTGCAGATTAGAAAACCTCCAATGGGTCAAAATAGGAACACCTCCATATGCGACAACCGTGTTTCAGCGGCGCCACAATGACACCAGAATCATCCCCCACTACCTGAAGCATGTATGGGACTGGGGGAGATATTCGGAAACATTGGCTGCTTGGAGGCATCCTTGCCTGCTGTTCTGCTTGCTGTAAAGCTGGAACACGCTACTAATACAGTAATGCTGGTCTCTAGGTACATAAAAGCCAAGTGATCCTCGTAATGCTCCTCAATGAAGATCCTTGGATTTCATTCGCCCGATAGAAGTCGATAGAGGTATGTAACATTGTTCTGCACAAAGAGAAAATTGAACCGTTCTTTAGAAATCCATAATCGTACCTGTTCGGGTTTACCAAAAATCCAGGGAGGGAAATGGACTAGGGAGTTTTCGCTCAAACCCCAGTCATAATCCGGGATATGAAACGGGATATGAAACCCGGGTATGACAACTTTGATTGGTCTCAAGCAGGAATTTAAAGACGGCCGTGTCCTTTGGCTATAAGTCCTACGATAAACTAAACTTTTATTATTTATACTTTCTACATCTTATAGCGAAGTCTCAACATGTCCGCCATGCCTCAATCTGGCAAGCACGCTCTTATTTTTGGAGCCTCGGGTATTTCGGGGTGGTCCCTCCTGAATCAATGCCTCCACTACCCAACACCTACGACCTTCAACCGCGTCACCGGTCTGTCCAATCGACCATTCCCAACCGAGGATGCACTTTTGCCAGATGATGCACGTCTTCGCTTTGTGTCAGGCATCGACCTTACACAATCGGTGGAGACGGTTAGCGATCAACTCAAAGCCAAGGTTGACGATATTGAGTCAGTCAATGTGGTCTTCTTTTGCGGTACGTGCTTGTAGAGCGAGAACTATTATCGGGTTTCAAATGCTGATTCTTCGCTAGCCTATATTCAGACAGGCGATTTCCAGTCCCTACGTCAGGTCAACACGGCCCTTCTTAAAACGGCCACAGAAGCCATCTCTGCCATTTCACCTCATCTAGAAGTAATTATTCTACAGACTGGTGGTAAAGGCTACGGGTTGGAGTTTCCCGAACAGGTCAAGATCGAGCCTCCTCTTCGCGAGACCATGCCCCGGATCCCGGATCCCTGGCGCAGCAACATTTTCTACTACGACCAGTATGATCTTCTACTGAGCCTTTCTAAGGGTCAAAAATGGACATTTTCCGAAATTCGACCGGATGGAATTGTTGGCTTCGCCCCCGGGTCTAATGTTATGAATATGGGGTTCGGCATTGCATTCTATCTTACGCTGTATCGAGAAGTCTACGGAAAAGGTAGCAAGGTTCCTTTCCCTGGTAAGCCGCACGGCTATCACACACGCCACAGCGACACCTTCCAGGATATCCTTGCCAAAATGGAAATCTACGCATCCCTCAATCGTGAGAAATGCCCCAATGGATCGACCTTCAATTGTGGTGATGGTCAGCCCGTCAGTTGGGCTCAAGTCTGGCCAGGAGTCTGCTCCTACTTTGGCTTAGTTGGTATTGAACCGGATGGCAAACAGAAAACAATGGAGGATTTTGTTCACGCGAATCTAACGGTGTGGAATCGCTTGGTTGAGGCTCATGGACTGAAAAGGGGCTTGATCGAGTCTCAAAATTGGGGCCACGCTCATTTTATGCTTGTGGATTTTGACTTTGATCGCGAATATTCCCTTGACGCGGCTCGCTCTGTTGGGTTTAACGAGTATATTGACACCGTCAAGGGTTACCACAGTACGTTTGACCGGATGGTGGACGCGAAGTTTATTCCTTCCCCTTCCTGACAGGATTTTGTATGCTATAGTCAGACTATTTAAGGGACTCCAGGCATGATATGATTACCAGTGACAATCCTTCAGCGGGAGTAGCCTCACTGAGACGATAATTGTAGGTGTAAGATATATTGGAATCTTGCTAGAATATTCAAGGAGGAACATACTCTTCGCAGGCCATGTCATCCGAGTTGCACCTCACGTCGACTCAGGCCGTTTTAGCCAGGCTAGGCGAGTGATCCTCAGTCATTCGTACCCTCACTCGGTCATATCAAACTATATAATTGGCTCACTTCTTATTTTTGATAAGATGGCGCCCGAGATATTGGACTAGCACTGTGGAGGACTTACATGAATGTGGTGCCACTGTCGTGGTCACGAATGTGCTGCTGGAGCCTAACCTCGAATGACGCAAAGACTCCCCGGAAAAGCTCTTATACTACCGGTAAAAAGTTGTTTCTGGAGATAGAAACGCCAAATCGGACATATCGGCAATTACTCATACCTGTGATTTGACCAAAAAAGAGGAAATTGACCGTGTATTCGCATATAACCTAGGCAAGCTGCAGCGTAAATATTGCATGAACATGCAATTTATCCCGTTTCCTGTCTAATGAGATCGCTGAACAATCACCCGGTGCAAAGAACCCTCGCAGCTGGAATTCCCGTGGACAAGCCTTCCGTGGAACATGACTGAGGATAGGATATTCAAAAATTACAGGCTGTCAATGTACGTCGAATAACCAGCCACACCATGAACGGAGACTTACATTAAGAACAAGAGACAGCAACCTATTTTGTATTGCAGACGGTATTGAAGAACGTGAAGCAGGATGGCACCAAAAAGTGTTTCGATGATACGTTCACAGCCATCGCACCATCCTGCCCTGATCATCTTCTGTCCGCCTATGGAAGCACGGGTTTTTCTTGGCTTCTGAGGGTACCCGCGGTAGCACCGTTTCTGCATATTAGTCCGGGTAGCTAATAAAGCCTTCCCTCTTGCTCAATTGAATTTTGAGATGATTGAGTATCAATTGGTGGCATGGTGGTTTGTAAAAAAGATCAGGTCTAGTCAAGTGAAGTCTCGTGCTGGGCCAGCTCGCATGTTGATTACATGTTAACAATTCACCTAGCCGGGTTGCGCACCTAAAATACGATATTCTAAAATCGAATATCGACGACAAGTTTCCTTATTTTATTTTCACTATAATGCTATAATGAGTATTCAGGATGTTGGAAATTCCATGGGAGTTGAAGGAAGATCAGCTGATTAGTTGTGCTGTTCTGTTTAGTAAAATGGACGATAATTTACTTCATTCTGCTGAAAATATATAACCACATCTTTAGATTTAGTACGACAGTGAAATCATGCCCTCAATATCGCAAAGAGCCAAGCATTATAAGAAGACCTTACGATAACCTATGGTTGTCAAGATATCGAGTTATAATATGTCGCATTTAATGTAGTGTTTTGGGTTACGCGGCTCGACAGGAAGCGGTTCACCCAAGCGAGCGTCGTGATCGCATGCCAACGCGAAACGCGTCGTTTAATTAAAACATAACTTCTTCAACCATCTATGATGCCACTATTTTACTCAATCCTCTCAAAATTTAATCAACAAGAAGAGAATTTTATTAACTATTAGGCTATACGAATCCAGAAGTCAGCGATCGTGAAGCAGCGCTTCGTTTTGAAGTACCGGAGACCTCTCTACGCCGCCGTCTAAGAGGCTATACCAACCACGGTGAAACTCGCCCCAATAGACATAAATTGATAGCAATTGGGGATGGCTTGGAAGGTGGATACTTACTCCCTATCTATTCTTGCGGAGCAGCCCCCGGACCTACGACTGTGCTAGAAATGGCGGATTTACTACTCGCAGCGCCGGGAACTACCTCGATTCAACCAGTCGGCGATGATTGAGTTTATAACTTCCGTGAAAGGGCAGTTCTGCCTCTGACCCGGATTCGAGATGTTATAATTACAAGCGCGCAAAGTGAAGATCCAAAAATCGTTAGCGAATGGTTCGATTGCGTACAGCGTACGATACTTCGATACAGCATCGATCCAAACAATACCTATAACTCTGACGAGACCGGGTTTGCAATGGCGACCGCAAAAGGTATCACGAGGGAGATATACGACGATGAGCGGTTACTTTTACAACCCGGAAACTGCAAGTGGGTGACCGCGACGCAGTGTACGAATGCTTGGGGCGGGCGTTGCCTCCGTGTGGAAAAGTCTTTATCGAATCTTGGTTTGACTGTCTCCCAGATTATTAGTGCTTCGAAGCTAGTATGAGTGGATGGATCCCTGATGGAAATGGCCTTCAGTGGCTAAAAGGGTCTTTATTCCTTCGACAATCGCTCGTACGAAGGGGAAATATCGACTTTTGATACTCGACCGCCACGGAAGTCACATAACTCCACAGCCCCTCCGATATCGCTTGCTTTACGGTGTTGATGCGCTCGTGCGGTCGTTTTGTCGAAACGAAAATGCGCTGCGGAACCAACTATATTTATCGGGGCGTACCCCCGCGCCTGAATCGAGGAATTCCAAGACAAGACTATCAAAAATAGCTTCGCAGTAGCCAATATACTACCTTATGACCTCAATCTAGTGGTCGCAAAGCTTAATATTCGGTTCGCACACCGGCACCTCGGTGAGCCGGGTTAGGCATTGGGAGACAAAGATGCCATCGAACTACGTATAATAACAAGATCAGGCATTGTGGGTAAAATTCTACTAAAGCAGCGCCTAGAATACCAACGGAGCCCGCTTAGTTCTGCGAGAAGAACTCGGGATTTCAACACATGTGAAACCACAATGAATCGGCCACTGTCCTCAAGAAGCCATTTAGGCGCCCCTAAAGAAGCAAATGAAGCAACAGACTAATCAGGTGTTTTGTGAGCTACGATCGTAGCTAAATGAGTCCCAACAAGCCTGTATTACCCAGGTTCATCAGCGAATTTTAGGTCCGTTGCAACCCCGTACGAGAGCCTTGCCAGAATTCATTTGTATGGAACCGAGGGCCATATGCAAAATACATCTCTGAGTAAGTCTAAGTAACTAGTTTCTATTAATTCATGGAGTTCTCGGTGAACTAAATGCATTTGAATTTGGTGGAGCGGGTAAACTGGGTCGCTCGCATGTAGATTACGTGATGTACATATGTTGTTCCTTGTAGCCCTCTTGAAGGAGCTGATATCTACTTAGCAGAAGAAATAAGAGTATGCACTTGCGCACGCAAACCTTTGACAACTCCAGCCACAGTATCATCCAGACAACCACCAAATCCACTTCGCGACAAGATGATCGCAATTGCCGCCACAAGACTGGCCTTAGAAAGCCACGAACCCATTTTCAGCCACCTAACAGATCGGTAGAGAGGCCAAGCTGCTGTTCCATTTTTCCAAAGGAACGCATTCCGATTCGGAATGTACGTCTCCAGCCAAAAAAAGGCTGCCTTCGCTGGCCAGGAAGCAGAATTCCTACCGTGATCGTTGATGTACCAGTTTGAGCAATCTCCCGCGAACACAGTGCTCTTGAGCTGCTTTTGGATGGAGATTGTATGCCTTTCCTCTGCCGACTGCTTCACTTCCACCAGCTTAGTTCTACGATCCAAAATCGGCTCGAAGAGGGCTTTGATAGCAAAGCACACCTGGGTCTCACAGGCGAACAAAGCAGAATTGTTCGCAGGGAAACTGTTGGGGCCAAAGCTGACTGGGTGTGAGCTGCGATGGATAAACATTCACACGTTCAGGAACTTACATAATGCCCAAATTTGGGAAATTGTGAACGAAGGTGCCGTAATACGCCTGCGCGCCCTTGGATTCATCCCACTGTTTGTTTAGGGAAATTCCATGCCTCCCATATATTTCCATTGGTGCCAGGAACTGTGAGACTTGAAAGCCGGTCGCAAGAACGATAATATCGAACGCTTCTTCAACACCGGAGGAGCCGATGATACCGGTCTCAGTGAACTGTTGAATCCCTTCACTGCGAAGCACGACGTTGGTTTGATGGAGACAATCTAGGTAACCCGGATCGAAGATCCGTCTTTTGCAGCCTGTCCAAGAAAATATTAGATCCAATCACTCTGTTTAACGGTCGCCTTCCCTACCCAACGGAAAATTAGGTACTATCGCCTCATGGTACTTCTGCGGAGTACGAGAGAGAATGTACTTTTTGGATTCTTCCTCTGCCGTAAGCCTGGCTTTGACACCATCTGGTGAAGAGAAATAGGTGTAGGATTCTAGCTCTGCTTGCAGAAAGATCCGCAGTCGGAGCCAGCGTTGCCAGAAAGGCAGCCATTGGAAAGCTCGCTTTTGAATCTGCGAAAACGATTTGTTTGGCTTTCACACCGATATGTTAGCATGGTATTATCAGGAGAGAGATGCGAAACAGATAACATACACGAGGATGATACCATTGAGCACTGCGTGCGTATTGCTGTACTGCGGCTGCTTTTTCAGCAAGCGCAGGCACAACTTGGGCAGCACTACAGCCGTTTCCAATTACAGCCTAAGACACATTAGCATTTACAGTCGAGTAGGTTGTTTCAGCATCAAGTAGTCAAGCCATACCACTCGCTTGCCAGTGTAATCAACGGAATGATCCCATCGTGCAGTGTGGAACATCTCGCCCTTGAAGTCCTCCATTCCTTTGAACTTGACGTCCCGGGGAAACGAAATGGCACCGACAGCCGAAACGAATATAGTAGCACGACGCTCAAACTCGAGCCCAGTCTGCAGGTCACGAAACCGCACAGCCCACTCCGATTTGTCGTCAACCCAAGAGGCGCCTAGGCACTCCACAGAGGTGATGACATGTTGTCGTAGGTCAAATTTATCAACAGTATCTTCAATGTCTAGGGATGGCGTCTTGTCAGTAAAGTTTCTTTTGCCCGTATGCTTAGAAAGATGCCCAGGTAACCAACTAACATTGCAGAATTTCAGGTTGTTCACAGAGTTCTTTAGACCAATTTGGATTCAGACTGAAACTGAAAGAGTAAAGATGAGAGGGAAGATCACAGCCACTGCAACCGCGTCATTAATTGTCCTTCAAAATCGTTGTTTGTAAGGGGCTTACCATCCGGGATAAGTATTGGATCGCCATGTGCCCCCCACGCCATCTAGCTTCTCGTATATCTGTTAGGTGTTAGTACATGATAGCACACACAGGGACTCTAAGCTGGTTGTTACAAGAAAGTCGTCGTAGCCCAATTCATGTTTCAGCCGGTACGCCATTGAGATACCACCAGGGCCAGCGCCAATGATGATGGCAGTTGGCGAGTAAGAGGAAGCCATTTTGCAGAGTATATAGTGGTACTAGTACAGACAGAAGAAAGAGAGAGTGTTAACAACAATCCATAATCGAACTTCCATCTACTGCCCTTTGTCTTTAATAAATCAACCAACTTTCGGAAGAATAGTCCCGGCGATTATGAGTACCGGAATTCAGATGTGATATCCCAGAAATGTTATAGGGGCGATTTCCGGAAATCGGAACTCATTTCACGGCTAGGGTATATGTGGAGATGTTGGCCCTTTACCCGGGCAGTCTTTAATATTGCTGTCACAACGAGTAGAACTAACTCAAACTGGATTTACAACAATGTCAATCTCACACATCTCCAATAAGGGCCAGTACCTTCATGGTCCTGGGCAACTTCGCCTTGAGGACCGACCGTTGTCTTCGATCGGCCCGTCAGATGTGAGGATACGGATCCGAGCAACAACTTTATGCGGCTCCGATGTACATTATTTCAAGTATGGCAAGAACGGATCAATTGAGGTGAAAGAGCCACTGTGTGGCGGGCATGAAGCGGCCGGTGAAGTTGTGGAGGTGGGTACCGCTGCTCGAGTATTGGGAAAAGTCCAGGTCGGTGACAAAGTTGCGGTTGAAAGTGGTGTACCTTGCCAAGAGTGTCCGAAGTGTGAGGACGGCCGATACAATATATGCTCGAAGCTTCGCTTCCGGAGCAGTGGCGCATCATTTCCACATTTCCAAGGAACCCTGCAAGAATACATTGACCACCCTGCTGAATGGTGTCACCGGTAAGTATTGTACTGCATGAAGAAGACCCTAATTAACGAATTTGTCACCAGGTTACCCGACGCACTCTCATTTGACCATGGCGCTCTACTTGAGCCTCTGTCAGTGAGCATTCATGCCGTTAATAGAGCTACCATGAAGGAGAAATCACTGTGTTTAGTTTTCGGAGCCGGGGCAGTTGGGCTCCTCTGCGCTGCCGTTGCGAAAATTAAGCATAATAGTTCTGTGGCAATTGCCGACATTGACCAAGGAAGGGTCCAATTTGCACTCGATCATGGTTTCGCAGATACAGGGTTTGTTGTTGTTCCACGACAAGGCAAGGACCTCAAAGAGCGTCTTTCAATCGGGAAGGAGCTTTCAGTAGAAATTGGGAAGCTGAAATGGCCCGGGGGGGGAAATGTGGGCCGGGTTGAACACGTATTTGAATGTACGGGGATAGAGAGTTGCGCGCAGGCATCTATCTATGTGAGCTCCCATGCTAACTCACGCATAAGAACGAGGCAATTAATCTTAATATAGGCAACTGATAACGGTGGAAATATCGTGCTTGTGGGCATGGGTACTCCCGTTCAATCGTGGCCAATTGCAGAAATTACCGGCCGTGAGATCAATATTGTGTCTGTTTGGCGCTATGTTAACTGCTATCCTCAAGCAATCGAGATCATGGAAGCTGTGAGAGGCGGTGCTCTCAAGCCGGATGTGACGAAGCTCATCACCCATCGGTTTACTGGGATTCAGTCGATTCCATTGGCTTACGCCACTGCCAGTAACACACGAGACAAGGAATCAAGATTGATTATCAAAACAGTGGTCAACTTTTGACCGGCATCTTGTTGTGCAGTGATTCATGTCCAGTCTGGTATTATTTTTGAGAAGAAAAATCAGATCTCCTGTTTATATCAACAAATAAGCGAACAAAATGGGATTGCCAAACGGCTGGAGCGGAAATGAGAAAAAAAGTTCGTATGGGTTTTCAACATACGTTCCATCAGTTAATAGTTCAACGATCCCGACCATCTGCTTGCATGCGATTCCCCGCGAAGAAGTTGAAGTTAAATTTTGTAAAATGCCAATTTATGACAACGGATTCTATAAGCCGTCATAGGTCGAGTTCGTTCAGTTTCTAAGGCAAGGACCCGCCCTTGTGATGTCTCGACATCCAGCGTGTGAAAGGAGTATTGCATGGAGCGCAAAGCAGGATGGCCATATTTTGTATAGAATACTTGCGGAAATTGATCACCCTGGTGTTGAAGTCGCCTCTTGACCAGTCCGAAAACGAATTGTGAAGTGTGATACTCTTTTCTCCGCCTCCCAAAGTTCGATTGTGTAGTTCAGCCTGAGCTACGCCATCCTAGGGTTCCATATTTATCGCATGACGAATGTTCCTCTTGCAAGGCGTAGGATCTTTCGATTCGTCCTTGTGAGTCAGTCTCCCAACCTTGATCAACATTTGCACCGTGACTAGGATTTGTACTAGCAGGATTGAGGCTAGGGAGGCGCTGCTAGGTATAGACTCACAATACAACTGAACGCGGTCTGAAAACTCCCTCGAAAGCCAAAAAACGAAAAACCATGGACAGGAACTGACAGTATTGTATCCATCCACCAGTTATGCCCTCAAATACGCGCCAACGGCATGTGGTATTGTCTACTGGTTGCGAAATGTAAGGCCAGACTTACCTAACACTTGAAAGTCTGGACAGCACAAAATTGGGGGATATATTGACTAGAAGGTCAAAATTTACTAATTTGAAACCCGGGCCCTTGCAACCATCGGTCACCTATGTGAAGTCAGGGATCATGGCATCGGTTTCAAGCGAACTTGCAAGTTTACAGGACGGGAACTTCTTCCCAGCGACGGTTGGATTTATTTTTACATTGACGCAGGTTTATGCTGCAAAAATTGTTTGCGGGAAGTCGGAGTAGCGCAGCGAGGAAATCAATCTTGATCGCATTTGATTGGGTATCTTTTGGAATATTGTTGGGTGATCACATCCATCTCGGAATGAAGAGAAGCATATTGATGTAGCCGTCATTTCAATGCATGTACGCCGTAACTCCCATGGTGCTCAATATTTCTGGTAACCAGATTTCATCCCCCTCGGAACAGTTCATAGGTCCCAGGTCAGTGACCGGAAGTAATATTCCGCGGCATGGACGCCCCCGACGGAGGTATAAAACACGACCCAAGAATCACTACCATCATGGAATCTCTATTCCTGATATCTCAATCTATTTCTGCTCTCAAAAACTCGTTCTACAATGTCCACCGAATCCCCATTTTCTCAAACAGCTCCGGAGCAGGTTACAAACAGCATGATGAAGATAAAAGAGAGCCGCCTCTTTGCTGAAAATGAGGCGTTCATCGATGGAACTTGGATTAGAAAAGAGCATACATTCAGCGTAAACGGTTTGTCTCTACATGCCAGCCCCTTGAAATCCATCTAACCATTTTTCAGAGCCGTCTACAGCTCAGGTCCTCGGGACCGTAGCTGACTGTGATTTGGGTGACATGAAATCTGCAATCGAGAGTGCGCATGAGTTTCAAAAAAGTTACTTTCTTTCGACCACGGCTCCGGAGCGTGCTAACCTGCTCCGAAGGTGGCACGACTTAGTCATGGAGAACGTCGAGGACCGTAAGCACACACTCTTTTATACCAAGCGCCTGTCACTTTCTAACAGAAGACATGTTCAGTTGGAACCATCTTGTGCCTGGAAAATGGAAAAACAATAAACGAGGCTAAAGCCGAAATTACTTATGCTGCGAGCTTCCTCGCTTGGTTTGCCGAGGAATCAAAGCGATCCTACGGTGACACTATCCCACCATCAACGCCCAATACCATGGTGATGACCATGAAAGAGCCGATCGGCGTCTGCGGAATTATCACACCATGGAACTTCCCGGCCGCCATGATTACGCGGAAGGTAGCCCCTGCTCTGGCTGCTGGATGTGTCGTGGTTATTAAACCTCCGAGTGAGACACCTTTTACGTGCCTTGCTCTCACAAAGTTGGCCATCGAAGCTGGCATACCGGCAAAGGCACTACAGATTTGCCCTACAAAGAATAGGGAGGTAGCCTCGGAGCTGGCGACGAACCCTCTCGTTCGCAAAATCAGCTTTACCGGCTCTACAAATGTCGGTAAAACTCTTGCTACGCTAGCCTCTGGCACTTTGAAGAAAGTGAGCTTAGAGTTGGGTGGGAACGCTCCATTCATTGTTTTTGATGATGCCGATATCGACATCGCCGTGGAGGGCGCAATGGCATCCAAGTTCAGATGCTCAGGTCAGACGTGTGTGTGGTGAGTACACTCCTTTCTAACCACGTTGCATATTCTAACACTACGATAGTGCCAATCGCTTCTACGTTCAAAAGGGGGTTTTGGACTTCTTCACCCAGAAGCTCGTGAAGAGAGTATCAGAACTTCAGTTGGGACCTGGAATAGACCATAGATGTACACAAGGCCCGCTTATTAACGCATCTGCTGTTGAAAAGGTTAAGGAGCACATCGAGGATGCAGTTGGCAAAGGAGGCTGCATTGAAATCGGAGGCTTGGCCCCAAGCAGCCCTGGATTCTTCATGCAGCCTACTGTTCTCACCGGTGCCACGTCGGAAATGCTTGTTGCGCGCGAGGAGACCTTTGGGCCGTTTGCCCCAATATTCTCATTCGACACCGAAGAGGAAGTAATCGGTCTGGCAAATGATACGGAATTCGGCCTGGCGGGCTATCTCTTCTCACGTAACGTCGGGCGTGCAATGCGCGTGGCCCAGAAGCTTCAAATTGGCATGTGTGGGGTGAATACGGGCAAAATCAGCGCAGTTGAGTCACCCTTTGGCGGCGTTAAGGAGAGTGGTTATGGGCTTGAGGGCAGTAAATATGGCATGGCGGAGTATCAAACTCTGAAAACAGTTACATTGGGGAACCTTGACTTGTAAAGTGGACTGCATACGTATTTTAGCAATGGTATTTCTTTTCCTTCAGTGACAGAACTGCTATTTGTCGCGTCAGTAGGGGCCTTCTGTTGACCTATCCAATCTCTGGCCCGGGTTATGTATTCCGTGGAGTCAACGAGACGCCGAATAGGAGTAATTCCGCTCGCGCAATGCTAAAATCATTGTAATTGGAACGACGCAGTGATCCCTATCAGAAATCCGGGCTGTAAGGTGGTCCCCGAACATATAATTGTTCTGCCCAGGTTCCCTAAATGCAACCCTAACCTTGGTACAACTGCTTCATACCGTCCGTACCAACCGAGCCACACGCACCCTTGATCAATTATATTAATTCCCTAGTATTGGTTCAATATGTGAATTGAGCCAGGGAAGGCAGCTGGCTCTCGGCGTTGGCTTCAACACTTCCTGCGGTTTTCTTATGTTTGGTTACGACCAAGGTGTCTTTGGTGGCATTATTGGAAACCCAAACTTTCGAGCAACCTTCAATCAACCAAGTCAGCTAGCGATTGGACAGATAACTGCGACATACGACCGCGGTTGCCTTTTTGGTGCTAGATTTTGTATGGTCTATGGAGATCAACTCGGGCGTCGACTTTGTGTGGCGATGGGACGTGCCGTACTTACGATCGGGGCAATCATGCAAGCCACGTCCTTGGGTGGCCGGCTCGCCCACTGTTGGAAACGGGCGGGAGATCGAGTTTGAGAGACTGGTGACCGGGTCTTTTCCGATAGCGGATAGAATATCATTTGGAATTACAATTCCGACCCCATTATATAAGTGATTATTTGTTTAAATCCAGTGTCTCCCCACGAAGGTTTCTTGCAGATCACTGACCCTCACTCCCTTGTTTCTATTTGTTTATGAAAGCCGTGAAGAGTTTCTTGTCTACCTCTTGTGTTTATCTGACCCCTCTTACCAATCTCTCAAATGCATCATGACTCAAGATGCGTACCACATCATCGATTTCACGTTATCGCTTCACGAGCATATTGAGAAATACCTAGCCAGTATCTCTGGAGATCCCGGCTATAACGGATTTGAAGCATCATTGCTTAGAAATGTTCGACTCTGTGAATCCGATCTTGACCAAGGAACAATCGTCTATCAATTTGACGTCCTCAAGGACATGTGTAATAAACCAGGTGTTTTACACGGCGGGGCAATATCTACACTTTTCGACAATCTAAGCTCAACGGCCCTCTTCACCATATCACGACCAGGTTTCTGGCATCATCTTGGAGTCAGCAAGTCCCTTGCCGTCTGGTTTCACTCACCACTGCCTGAGGGAGTGGAAGTTCATCTTATTTGCAAAGTGGTTTCTGCTGGGCGGAGAATGGCAACTGTCAGTGCCATCCTAGAGGATTCAAGCGGGAAAGTCTGTGCTAGCTGCGTACAAGAAAAGTTTTTTGTTGGAGATGAAAAACTATAGAACGCAGGGCTCTGAAATGTCCTGTGTAGGATCGTCAATCACATCACATATGTTTTCGGAGTGGACATCCAACATGCCTAAAATTTGATGTACCCATATGAGAGCGCTTTATATTGATCTAGTCAGAGGGGCATTTATAGTTTCCAGAAGAGACTTGCATTCCTCCATCCACGACAAGATCTTGCCCCGTCACATATGAGGAGGCGTCACTCAGCAAATACAATGCAGCCATTTGAAGGTCTTGCGGCTTTCCAACGCGCCCGAGAGGGGGTGCCTCGTGAAAAATGCGAAATAGCCCCGGTCGACGGGCGGCGATTGACAGGTTCATATCAGTGGCAATGTACCTAAATTTTCGTTTAGGAACAAGCCGTTGGTGCGTTGGGGAGACCACTTGCCCTGGAGAGACCGTGTTCACACGAATGCCGTCGGAAGCGAGCTCATGAGCCAGGCTTCTTGCTAGCGACCAAACAAACCCCTTGGTACCCGCGTAGCCAGTCAATAAATGGCCAGGACAAACATGGTGCGATGACTGTGAGCATATCACCAAAACACTTCCATGGGTGCCATGCTGCTTCATGTTTCTTACTACTTTCTGTACCGAAAAGAACGTCGCTGTCTCCTGATTTGAATTTTAGCACTTGGTCATGGCATGGCTGGTCTTAATACGTGCGTTGACGGCCTGTAACCTCTGAATATCCTCCCATTCAGGTTCCACAAAGGGTTTGTCAATACAGATACCAGCTGCTGTGATTCTTTTCAAAAGAAAGAAAGCAAAAATAAGCGACATCATTCTTCCACAAATGATCAATCGGTCTTACAGGCCATGTATAAGGGGCAGCTTGCCTAGGATATCGGCGAATGTGCGGTCGATTTCCTCTCTCTTGGTCACATCGCAGCTTGAAGGACTCAGCAATGTGCCCCATTTTCTTCAGAAATTGACATTTACCGGTAGTATAGGAGCTTTTCTTGATTATGTTGCTGCCATTCGAGAAAAGTCGGATCAGGCTCCGGCAGAATATCCGTGACCACTACCGTAGCACCAGCATCCAAGCATGCCCTCGAAAGCGCCATCCCAATACCTCGGCCACCACCTGATGCAAAAACGGAAACGAAAGTCAGTCCACGATATCACTTCAGTAGGGTTGAGAAGATATACCAGTTACTAGAATTACTCGACCGGTGAGGCTGAAACACGCTAAAGTAGAGGCAAGCTGTACTTCAGATGACATAGTTTCTGGGAAGGAAAGTTGAACCTATTTTGTAAAGTAATTGAGAACCTAGATAGTCGAGGAAACTTGAGAAGATACAAACATGCTTCATACTTATACATACCTCTGGTCTGTGTCGATGAATAACCCCACGCCCGGGACTCATATCCCGGCGGAACCCTTTTTTTCTTTTATTTTTCCGGGATTCTCGCGTACAACTTACAACTTACAAAAGCGTTTCAAAAAAACGGATGAATAAATTTTGCATCCACCATTCTCGTGTAGTCTAGTCACTCGTGACAGTATCAATCTGCTCATTGGAACGAGAAGAGCGAACTTTATCAAGGAAATATTCTCGATCAAAGCCGAAATCAACAGGTGTGAACTGGGCATGGCGCATGGCCCCAGTTCTGACACTTAAAAAGGCCCCTTTTCAATGTCTAAGTCTTCGTCAAGCGGTCCCAAGACTTTTCTTCTCAAAAACAAAATCCTCAATCTTCTTCTGCTTGTCTGTTTGAATCTAGGCCGGGGAAGAATCTAAAACTGAAACCCGTGACAAGACGCTTTCGTCCTACAAGCACGCAACGCAGAAATGTACCAAAATTCACCAACTGAGCTTGGTCAACTTCGGCTTTCAGTTGATCTCTGACGGTCTCCACCCATTGTGTAAGATCGATACCCTACACAAATTGAAGATGTGCATCATTCGGCAGGTAAGTAATACGACTCGATTCTCCGTAGCAGCTTTTTGACCACGGTCAGAGTAAACTATAACTATCGTGAAAAGTACCGATGTATCTCATAAAGTGAAGCATAAGTAACAAAGTATAGTACATATCTCTTTACTCATTATCACTCATATCAATAGTAATGTGCATGTAATGCGTTCATATGAAGATTCATTGGCACTACTTTCCAAAAACAGTCTGGCCATACTAACCTTGCCAAACATTGCGGGTAAACCCAACCTGGCTGTGCCATCTCTTGCTCTTGCTGAGGTTTCAATGTTGCCACCCCTATCCGGCGGCAATTTTACAACAGTCTCGTGGCCATAGCGTGCAGTAACGGTGTCCAACCAAGGTCGTCTTTAGTTTAATTTTCATACGGAATTGTTTCGAGCAATCTGTATGTTAGATACTCCGTGCCAAAAAAAAAAGGCAGCAATATGCAATGAATTTTGTTGTTCTTTCAATTTAATACCTCCATTAACCAATGATTTTGGCCCTTCCAATTAAACACAATGGCGGATGCATCAACTAATTCCGCGATTGGCTAGAAATTACACAACAAAAGCGCAACCTCAATGTGGCAGAGCCTTATTTACTGGCAATTAGTAAATAGTATGCATGTTTCTTCGGGCTGTAACTGTGTAGTTCAAAACGTGTCGTCATCTAGAACTCCGACTTTCACAAGCGTACGTAATATAAGATGCGTTTCGTACGGGCGAAAGCGGGGTTATGAAGGTAGATGATCAACTCTTTGGGCGAAGTACTTGGTATTTTGGCATTGCAACATCTCTCTTTAGCAAAGCAGCAGTACAGCCCGTGAGTCCAAAATTTCTTGGAGAGAGCAGTCTCGAATGCTTTGCCGACTATACTTAATGCAGTAGGAGAAAGGGAAAGATCTTTATATCACAAAAAACCTTGAAGTCCTGCAGGGTCGTCGAGCAGCTCCCTTTTTATTGAAACATACATCATGTCGCGTAGAAAGTTTCGAATGGGTGAGATCGAAGCAAAAGCACCCAAATAACATGCCATGTAAAGAATAGCTCATCACCCGTGCAAGTAAGACCGTTTTGACAAACTTTTAAAACTTCAATAAAAGAATTGCACATTTTTAATCCTGAAATACTCCGCTGATATCGCTTCGTTTAAACTCTCATGATCTCAAAATATACTAGAATACTGTCCGTTATAGTTCAAAAAAGATTACCCCACGAAAACTCATGTATTATTTCCAAACCCTATCAAGAAACCCACTAATATATCAATAGTAGACATATTTTGGTTACTCTTCCGACCACTCCGCTTCGTCGTATTGCAACTGGAAGGGGCGTGTATCGCTTTTTCATAGGTCATAATACAACTCTTCCTTGTCTCGCTTGCCATGCGGAACTCTCAAATCCAAGCGGCAAAACGGTGGCTCTACCCATGTGACTCCAGACACTCCGTGGGCGCGAATGCAGCCTTGCGGGCCACGAACTCTGCATGCCGGAGCCAGCAGGCCTTAATTTCCCGCTTGAGGCGCTGGATCTTGATCTCGTCGTGCGTGTGCTGAGCAATGAGCCGTTCTTTGTCCTCTGTGAGTTGTTGCGCTCGATTCCTCCTTCCACGGCCCCTCTTTCTCTTGCACCTGCCTCGGCGAGGTTTCATGGTTGGTATCTCTGCCCAACCATCCGAAGAATTGTTTCGGTCTGGCTTCGCCGTGAAACCCTCCTTTATAGATTTCGGTTGCCGTTGAGTCTAATGGGGAATATCAGCTGCACGCCGGGGGCAAGGAGCAAGGAATAGGAGGACCTACCGATTTTGGTGTCGGTTCAGGAACAGGAATTATTTCAGTGCCCACCGCATAGGTTGGGTTGATAGGATTTTTGAGAACATCGTTGGAAGTGTGCAGCTCAACATTTGGCGTGGAATCCGCGTCTCGCGAAGAAGTCTATTCGCTCTATAATTATAAACTTGCTCGAATGCTAGCTATAGAAGTAGCTTATTCAAATAGAAGAATTTAGATAAAATGATAAGAGAGTAGGGTTATAGGCATATAGGCATATAGTGTCCTTATATAGCTAAGACTTCGAGCTCGAGTCGGCCGCCGTACTAAAAAAAGATAGGGAATTTTCATTAGACTATCCCTAATCGGATGGCAATCGCCGTCTTTTTTACGCCTGATAGACATGACGCATGATTTTGGGGACAAAGGGACCCTCTAGAAAACGAGGGCAGCCCAAATATCCTCAACGCACTAACCATCATAGAATAAATGGCTCTGTGGGGCCTGTCTCTATTGGGTAAGGTCTAGATTGTTACACAAATCAGGAGTGCTCACTGAGCACTTACTGAGCACTCACTGAGCGACTGAGCACGCACTGAGCGACTGAGCACGCACTTTCGCTCACTGAGCACGCCGCTGATTAGTTATCACGCACGTGACCGAACTAGAGCATGATCACTGAGTCTGAGCCCGTGCTGACATCTACTCACTGATCCTGAGCCTGAGCGCCCTCATAAAGCGGCGGCAGCCCAGATAGGAAATGCCCCACGGCAGACATTATCCTGTCTATATAGGTGCATACATCACAACGCGTTAAGATGGCACTGGCTAAGTATTTGTGTGAGTTTTGGAATTCCGTCATAGTGTCAACAAGATGATTTTCCATCATTCCTCCATGTTCTTGCCCACAACAGTCCCAGTGTGCCGACGCTGGTTGGCAAGAAAGTTGAAATCGCATCAGAGGCAACAATTTGAATTATATCTAAGCACATCAGGTCTTCAATAGTAAGGTGAGACAGCGAAGTAATCGACGATATGGTTCCTCCGTACAGCGACGACGAGTGAGTTACAGGTCGTAAGAAAAAATATCGCGCTAGATATCACTCGACGTAAGTAATTGATGTCCCAATGGAATGAGCTCGTAATTAGAAAGTGAATCAACGTTGCTCATGATACTAGCTTCTAGCACATACCATTCAATTGTTGCCAACGTAATGATACACTGAGTTGAATATAGACCGTTTGAAGTATATTCTACCGGCGACGCTTGCACAATAAGCACTTTCAGCCAAAGAGATGTTAACAGAACCTCTACTGTTGGCATCACAAATCGACGCTCAAATCGAGGAATGTAAACTGGGGCCAGGGCAAGGTAAGGAGCGGCAAGACTGAAGGTGCATATTGCGACAGCAAGAGTATACAATGTTGGAATTGTCAACAATAAGGTGCATAGCACTGTTAAGAGTGAGAATCATTTCATGTGAGTAGTAGACGTAAGAGGTTGACGAACTGTGCGCTGAAGTAGCAAAAACGGCGATTGCCACAGACGTTTGGACGATGCGAGCCGCACGATACCAGGGAATTTTCAACGCCATCGTGTAGAGAGAGCTCAGCCGGGTAACATGCATCTGCTAGCATGTATGGAAAATACCCTCCTCGGGTAGAATTGACAGATCAGTCAAGTTTATGTGACTTCTTATCTCTTTTCAATTCTCCAAATTGCGAGCGACAGGCGGCCAAGACCTAAGCTCCTTTTCTGGGGTGATTATTGATCATGCCGAATGCTATCGACTAATTGGATTCAGATGCTGTTCAAATCAGTTCAAAAGCTAATCATTAGGATTCTGCATCACCTCTAGCCCAGGCAAATGTTTAGAGTACATCCTTGACAGCCTGCTCTATATCTTCCTTTGGCAGCTCCAACTTATCACCCCACAGCCCATATGGTCTTGAATCACCCAACGCCTCCTTGCCAAATGCCCCACCCCTAGTCAAGTCTATTATCCCCGCAAAATCGCCCGCTGCAAGCCTTCTCCTGCCTTCGGCAATGACCTCCTCGGACACAATGTTCTTTACCGTCCATTTCTGGCCGTCAACTTTCTCGACTACATCTAAAATATCTTTCTGGCTGACATTGAAAGATGACACAAAGACGTATTGGTTCTCCGTCTCATCGGCATGGTCAAGCATTGCAATAAGAGCTTTGCCGATTGTTGAAAGGTTGGTGGCGGTGAAAACTGAAGTGCCGCCATCGATGAGAGTCACGGTTTTGCAAGAGAGGTCAAAACCGAAAAAGCCCACTTTCATGGCCCAGTCGAAGAATGCGCCAGTAACAAGACTTGACCAAGAAATCTCAGACTCTTTCGATCGGAGGTAGTCAACTGTAGCTGCCTTCGCTGGTAAGACAGCGTGGTTGAGCGCGGAAAACTTGGGGTCACGCGAATAGGGGCCGAATTCGCTAGGGAAGAATCTCTTCACGCCAGCGGCTATGGCAGCATCAATGAACACCTGCTGGTCGCCTGCCACGATGCCGCCAACCATGCTTATCACCACGTCCTGACCTTCCATTGCACCCTTGACAGAGAATATGTCGGTGTAATCTGCTTTGCGGACAGGCACGCCTTCGGGAAATGCGGACGTCGATTTCTTTGCGGGTCAGAACACTGACTTTATACGGAGAGTCCAGGAATGCTTTGAGGACAGGAACGCCCAGGTTTCCGCCAGCCTGTAATATATTTGGTCAGCAAGATGCGCGGTAGGATCACCATGAGAACGTTATGTGCGAGCCGCAGGCTCAGGGCGATGGGTGGTGCAGGAAGAATGATGAGATGTACCCCAATAAGCATAACATTCCGAAGCGAGGCCATTTGTGATAAAATCAAATGCTTGGACGTTGGTGATCAATTGAGAAGTAAATGGCAGACAATTAAGGAAGTAGACGAGCCTGTTGGAAGCGTCGCATTCAGCAGGTCCTGTGCTACTTATTTCCAAATGCTAGCTCACTAGCTTGGCCAAGGCTCTGCTTCGTAATTTTGAGATTAATAAACAACGTTTCGAGCACCTTCCCTTACCTGCTTAGCAAGATCGCATGTAAAATAGTTATTTGTAAAGATCAATTAGGCCCGTCCACGGGTGTTGTATGCCTGCCTAGCCGGGTTTACCAGAATCCGAGCGCCTGTAAACCAGTCGCTGCTTTTCTCGCATATAAACGCTGTTATGCTCACCTCCTCGGTCGGTATCTGCATAGCGCAGTCTTCCATTCACATATCTTCGGTCTTGGCGTGTTACAATTGGTCCCTGCATTGGTCCCATACCATCACCGCCGTTGCTGTCTGCAAATTTTATGTCTCAATCCTGTATCCGGGGCCTTGTTGACGCTGGTGATCGAAGGTCCTTGGTGATGTATTTGATCTCGATCTCGTAGATCGATGGTAAAAGTGATTGGTCGATGGAAAAACAAAGCCCGTGATTAAAACATTGGTTGAAAGAAAGATTAAAAGAGGTGATGGAAAAAGGCTATTCGTGCCAATAACAATAGTGGATTACATAGGATCCACCCTAAGTGGGTTTCAATCCACTGGGCAGTAGATAGGATGAAAGGTAACCTCCCGAGATGAATGAATAGATGATATATTTGAAACGCAAGTTAAATAACTTCTCGGGAACCACAAGTAATTAGCGCCACGCGAGCCAGCATGGTCAATATCGTTCCAATGCGACAACCGTCAGCGGAAGATTTGGATGCTGCGCAGCACTTATCTCAGCACAGGCAGGTCGTGGACATTTAGCAGATCACACCGAGAGGATGACGTGGTACAAGGATCTGGTCAACCTGGACCAAATCAATGGATTAGACACAATGAAATCACGAGCGAGAAAACATCCCCCAGTAGCCAAAAGGCACAAGTATTTCAGCATTGCGCGCCAAGGGAGCAGCCTAATATGAGGCCATGAGGCTCACATTTCTGTGCGTAGGGAATACTATATTCTACATAGACATACAAGTTGCGGTAGCCTGAATGTAGCTTTAACTGCGAGGTCTCAGGGTGAATGAATTTGTCCATCTATCCATCCTTGAGGTTTTCACATTGATTGTACCGTACTCAGTAATTCTCTCTGTGGCTCTATTGCTCCTGCTCGTAAATTCTTCAACACTACGTCAATCCATTGCCTTCAGGACTGCAACAGCCCCAGCCCCCCAACCGCAACCACCACCGCCCCTCCACAGAGCCCCCAAACCCCCTTATCCCATCCTCTTGGCCCCTGTATCGTCACCCATGTATCCACTGCACACACAATAGTCCACGCTGTCAACAAAACCCCCATCTCCTTCTCCTTCTTTTCACAATAGTACCAAAACAGCGCTGTTGCAACAGCCACGTCACGTATACCAAGGAATACCATTGATTTTTCGGTTATGTTACGGCCTTCTGATGTGGTAGGCGTAACCCCAAGAGAATCTGCAGCAACGGACGGTGCGAGTATGGACAAGATTCCCAGGGAGAAGACTGTGCCCGTGAGGCCAAGACCAATGAGGCGCCATGTTGAATGGGTAAGGAGGCGGTTGGGGAAAGCCATTAGATCGTCGGATTTGCGAAATTGATTTTGGATCCTGTTAAATTGATGCGGGAAGATTCAATGGAAGAGCTTGTGGATGATTGCGGATGAGAAAGCAAGTTACGAATTGCAGACGTTATATATCTGACAATGCCGCTCTTGAAACTCACACCTGGTTAGGGCCCTGCGTCACCGCGGAATGAGAAGAAAGTAGTTTAGAAACGTATGGGGCTTGCGCGGAATGGAAAGAGCAAAGCTTAGAAATGCGTTATGCTCGCTCAGCAATTGATAAGCGTGGAGTTGTTCTCAATTTAGCTCAGAAAATTGTCCGTGATTAATGATGGATTTGCTTTGTCAGTTTGTTTGAATAATAATCATCCCGAGAAATTCTTACCATAGAATTTATAATGAAGGGGAGCAAATAAGAGAACACCCATTGACCTCGGGGACATACCTGCTGATTATTCAACAGTCTGAAAGCCACCATTCCGGTTTCGTTAGACCCCGTAACTTTAAAAAAGAGGCACTCCATCCCATTACTTCGTTCACGCCAACATATCGGGCTTGCCAGCTATCCCCTCTATCTTTCCGATCGCGCCGCACTCTCATGGCTTCCAAGAAGCTAATTGTGATCCTTGGTGCCACCGGTAACCAGGGCGGCTCTGTTGCAGAGACGTTCCTGCGGGAATCAGGATGGCGTGTTCGCGCCATCAGCAGAAATCCTCTCGGATCGAAAGCTCGAGCTTTGGCTGCTCGCGGCGCAGACGTTGTCAAAGCCAACTTGGACAACCCATCCTCACTCCTCTCGGCATTTGAAGATGCCCATGTCATCTTCGCGGTCAGCGACTTCTGGGGCTTGTATGGCGATCCCGCCAATAAGGCCAAGGTACCAGCAGGCCAACCTCTCAATGTCTGGGCGGCCAACCATGAGACGCAGCAATTGAAGAATGTGATCGATGCCGCGGCAAAGGTCCAGTCCCTAGAACGGTTTGTGCTGTCCTCTTTGTCCAATGCAACCAAGTGGTCTGGAGGCAAATATACCCATGTGTATCATTTTGATTCAAAGGCCAAGGCCGAGATTTATGGGAGAGAGGAGCATCCAGGGTTGTGGGCGAAAACCAGCATCTTCCAGGCTGGGTATTTCTTGAGCAACTTCGTCTCAAACCCAATCATTCTGCCAAGAAAGGTAAGTCCCCAACCTCGCTAGTTTGCAACATTGGCCTAATCTGTGCGGGATGCGAACGAAGTTGTCCAGTTTATCGGCGGTCTAGACCCGGACATCAAGTTACCTTTTCTTGCTGCGGAAGAAGACACAGGTCCAATCGTCAGAGCCCTCGTATTTGACTCAGCCGGGAAAACTGTCATTGGCTATAGGGATTATATCACTCTGCGGGAATTGATTGAACTATTCTCGCAAGCTACTGGCATGAAGGCTGAGCCTGTCGTACTACCGAAGGGGCAGTCGGCTTTTCCTTTCCCGCCTGAGCTGCAGGAGGAACTTGATGAGAACTGGGGTTATTGGGAAGAGTTTGGATATGAGGGGCTAGGCGATTTAACCGTCATACATCCCCGGGACGTGAGTGCCATATTATTTCCCACTTCGTTCTTAGTGCTAACTTGTATAGTTGGAACGAGCACCGCAGCTTAGCAGCGTGGCTGAGTACTTCAAGAAGCAGGATTGGTCCAAAGTATTTGGTCCATAAGGGTTGGGATGGTTTAATGGGGTTTCTTTTGTTTCTTCTTTTTGGGACAAACCAGTAGTCTAGGTACCGAGAGGACTTCCCTAGGAGTTGGGCAACAAATGAACGGAGGGATATTGGCAGATCTCAATGTGCCAAGATATTGTGGATGTAGTAGAATTTATCCGGCCAAGATGGTTTCGCGCGGTAGCAGAATACGACAAGTATTCATAAATATTCGACTCATCCTATGATGAGTAAATCCATTTCCAACGCTTCAGAACCCACATACTTCGGAATCCGCACCCAAAGCTGGTTTGAGAAGTCAGTAGGCGCCGTCGTATAGACTCGGTCTATTTTCAGTCGGCCACACGTGCTCTATCTCACTCCCGAACGGAGGAGGGATCATTCCATTGACCCTCCAGAGTCTCCTTTCGGTCTCGTCAATGCGGAATTCTCAGTCATAACCCTTGTCGGCAACATGGGGCTTCAAAGTCTTGTCAATCGCGTCGACGGAGCGCTTGTAAGCATTGTCGCCATCTTCAAGTCGGACAGCAATGTGTTCGATCGCGATTCTAATGAACCGCTTCTTAGTTCTTCTTTCCCCACTAGCCCATACATCTTCAGTGGAGAGTTTGATAAAGCTGACAACCACATAAAAAGTAGGAAGACCGATCCCAGTGTCTATTTTCGTCACGTCTTTGGTCAAAGCTTGCTTTGAGCTGGCGTCCTCAAAAGCGCCGGGAGGGTGGAAAATGAGCCAAAGTGACATTTTGATTCTAATTAAAAATGGTTCAGAGAGAGACTCGGGGAATGCAGTTGAAACGATAAAACAGGAATTGAAATCAAATCATGAGGGCGTCCAATTTTGAGAGACGAAAATCTGGTCTTTTACGTGCAAGCAACGTTCTCTATAAACACGTAGAATAATCACATCATACTATTTAAAGTTTCTGTCTCTTTTCAATAACTAAACATTCCGAAGTTAGTAAACAGGGGCTTTTCGGATGGCAAACGGCTCCATACAATACATCATTACGGTTTTATTTCTCGCCGAGACCTCGTCAACCACGAGAAATCATGACGATTTTTGAAATAGTTAAAGTAGCTAGAGAGAGTCCCAATCAAGACCTATACACATAACTATGTATCAGTAGCTATGTAAGTACTGGATTTCAGGCGGATGTGATTTCCCCAATTGGGGTCGCTTTATGACGGTGCTCAGTGTCTTGCGTATTTCACAGCAAAGGGTGATTACTCATCTCATTACTCAGTGTCCACTTAATTCCACCTGCAACCTGACTCAGGACAACCTTTTCCCAGTATCCTGGAGCCTTCCTTGGGTATCCCCTGCACGCCTGAAATGCAATGCTGGTTCATGCGTGATAATGGTTGGGCCCACAGTTTGGTCCCACATGCAGCGCGACTCTCTCTGCGCCGGATAGACGAAAAGAAATAGCCTCCTGGAATTGGATGATAGCTTTGAAGAAAGGCCTCGTAGCGCTTCCCGCTCTACAGATTGTAGGGACTAAAAGGGCAGAAGGGATAGAGTTCTATTGGGAAGAGAAAGAGCGAGCTCCCAACTATCTATCTACCAACGAGGGGTTCATGCCAAGGCATACACTCCACAACACAACCGAAACGCAGTAAATATATCACTCCTGCTCCGCAATCCATCTCAATCGACAACCCTCTGGGTCAATGGTCTTGCAATACTCGTCACCCTCAATGGAACACTTGAATTTCCACTTTGTCAGTGTCTCCTTTGAAGCTTGAGCCCATAGTTCAAACAGCGTGTTCTGATTGTGGAGAAACATCGCCTCAAACCCAGGGGGCACATGCTCCCATACTGCCAAAATGAACTCCGGTAATAATTGAACCACTTCCCGGTAGGATCAAGTTAATCATACGCTTTGCTGCACTTAACTGTGTCTCCCAGTCCCAAAGATGCATGAAGTATCCCGAATTGATGATTTTGACCTTTTTAGCCAGGCGCCGGATTTCAAGTGTGTCCTCAGCGTAGTCTTGCACTAGAAATCTAGATCGAAGCTCTGACCGGTCGTTGAAGAGCTCGTAGCCAAGTTCAATGAATTCATGCTTCAAATCTAACCCAATCAAGCACTCAGCTGGTGCACCGTCCTGCACGAGACGCCGTAGGTCCTGACCAAGGCCGCAACCCATGTCTAGAAATAAATTTCCGGACTGAATCTCCTTGATGATTCTGCCATAGAGTGGGGAGAGGGAGAGATCAAACTGTAGGAACCAAAACTTCTGGAAACAGGGATATCTCAAGACATCGCCAACAGACACGTGTAGTGGCGTAGTGCAGTGTTTTTATTAGTCCATACTTTAATTGTCGGTTGATATCCATGAATCATTGAGAATCACTATCTGTGGATTTCCTTGATATCGAACTTCCTTCCGGTTATGGTAGGTTTTATCGTTGTTAACTTGGATATTATACGTTAGGTGTAGATACGATTGGTTAGATATGCAGCAAATGTGTGAAGTGCTTTCAATGAATGTAAGATGAAAATGCGCGACTGTGCGCGAAGATGGTGCTTTCCCCAAGCTCTCGGGTAGGGTATGCGGGGTACCGAGGTACATATGTAGGTACTTGGGTGCCGGGGGGCCGGGGGTAGCGGGGGTCTGGAGCCTGCTACCCCTGCTGCTGGATGTCGATGAAAAGACTGCTCGTGGATTACGAGCGAGGACTCATACCCTGATGGAAAAGCTACGTAAGGAGGAATGGAGGAAGACTGCGTTGCATTCCGAGCAAAGCCCACAGAGAGAGAGAGAAAGAAAGAGCGAGAGAGCGAGAGAGGGAGGGAGGGAGGGAGAGAGGAAGAGAGCTATCTAGCTATCTGGTCCTGTCACACATTAGCGGCCTCACAGATCAGTGTCCCAACAGAAAGCCACCAATGACGCAATCCACAAAATATGAACAACATCGCTGTCGTTGGCATGGCGTGCAGACTGGCTGGCAGAATTACCAGCCCTGACAAGCTCTGGCAGACCATCCTAGATAAGTGTGATCCCTCCAGCGAGATCCCAGCCATGCGATAGGAACCATGGGATGAGACGGGATGTTCGAAATTCCAAAGAGCTAGAGCAAGTGCGCAAACGTGGCTATTTCTTTGACCACCTGGAGCGATTAGACCCTGTTTTCTTTGGAATATCCCCGAAGGAAGCCGAGCAAATGGAACCCCAACAAAGAATGCTTGAGGTTATTTGGGAGGCGCTGGAACAAGCTGGGATCTCTTCCAAAAGCCTGTCGGGTTCAGATGCTGGTGTTTTCATTGGGGTAAACTCTGATGACTATTCTCGCTTGCTACTCGAAAACCTCCCAGGCCTGGAACCGTGGATGAATTGGCATAGCGTACTGCGGCGTCCCAAACCGTGTCTTACTAACTTACCTTGATGAGATCAACGAACTGACTTTGTAGACAGTCACGACGGCGGCTCGTGGCAGACGCATACCAGCGGTAGCTGGTCAACTGCATTTATTCGATGAGCACCAAAACTGTTCCGTCTTCCCGCATATGAAACGTTGTCCGCGATTTGGACGTAGATGTAACAGCTCTTTGGCGGATCTTCGCTGGTTAGAAGTCTAATCCTGTCTTGGAGGGACCGTATTCGGAGGTAAGGTTTGCTGGAAAGCAAGGTGGATCCCACAGAAGTCGCTGAATCGAGGGTTGGCGCCCATGAACGAGAGTTCCAAGGAAGGCTTGAGCCGGTATCTAGGTCGGGAGCCACATGAACAAGCGTAGTCATCTCTTGCTGATTCCCGTAATGTCCAATGACCACCCAAGGGAACCCCATGCTGGCGACACCAACTTTGGACGAATAGTCGATTGAGTAGTTGTCTCCTAGTCTCGTGTTAATCTCTTTCTTCTTCAACTCAATTTTGATTCTTGACGGGCATGATGAAGTTGGTAGGATCCTCAGTTCTCGGAGATTGAGGGCGGATTTCGCCCAAGTGCAGGCTTAGAGGGCATCGCACCAAGTCGCATGGCCCCGGCATCTTACAAAGAAAATCCCCTTACAATGAATCATCTTTTCTTAATATCAAGAGACCTGCGTTTGGCCAACTGCTGCTATGACAGCGTTCCACCAACAGTCCTCAAAACCACCGTTCTCAATGGCATCGAAGGGCCGTCGAATCAGCACCAGAGCTTTGAAACCAGGACGGTCATTGTTTATCTTCCTATATTTGACGTTTGATTCAATTACTGCTACCTCCAATTACCATGCCATGGGCTTACTGGGTATCGCGAAGCCGACCGCTGGCGCCCAAGATATTCGTGTTAATTAACGGGGTACTGCTAGGCCATGCAGCCGCGTTAGCCCAGTCAGCTTTGCATGGACTATCTCGAATTACTGCTTCAGAATACCCTGACATTTGGGGAGGACTGATTGACTTAGAATCACCCACGATACCTCTTGATGTTATGAAGTATGGCCAAGGGGAAGATGTGATCTGCATATCCGATGGCATTCCTCGAACTGCATATTTAAGACCTCTTCCACATGAGCGACTGCTTCCTTCGGCTCCAGTCTCCCTGTCATTTTTTCCCAGGGGAACATATTTGATTACAGGTAGCTTAGAAGCTTTGGGTTTAGAGACAGCGGAATTATTGGTGGAACAGGGCGCACGCCGTATTATCCTCGTTTGAGGACGACATATACCAGCTCGAAGTAACTGGGACAGAACTACTGCTGTATCATATGACATCCTGTGATCCACAAGCTCCTGCATTTCGAGGCGTATGGCGCCACAATCAGGACATTGTAGTTTGATATGCCTTCGGGGTTCAGCCCGCAAAAACTAGCCGAGACAATTGAATCTTTGGATCTTCCTCCAATTATTGGCGTTGTACATGCAGCCGCCGTTATAGATAACGAACTCATGCTCTACGCCACAGCAGAAGGTTCAATCAATTTATTGCACCCAAAATAACAGGTGCAATACTGCTCCACCAGCTCTTTGAACCAAAGGCTCTGGATTTCATGATGCTTTTCCCTCATGTGGACAATTATTTGGCTTCCTGGGGCAAGCTTCTTATGCCACCGGTAATTCGTTCCTCGATGCCCTTGCAAATCATCGCCGCGCAATCAAGGGGATAACACTGTCTCGATGCAATAGAGCAGCTGGCGTGAAATGGGAATGTCCACAAGCACCGAGTTCATTGATGCCCCCAGCGTGTTACGAGCCAGGCCTTTAAGAAAAGAGTACTCAATTCAAAATACTAAAGATAGGGGGGAGAGAGCAAGATCTGCAATCAGAATAGTCCGCTCAAAATGGAGGAGCAATAAGGGGAGACCTACGTTAACCCAATTAGGAAATGATATGATCCCTCTGTCGATCCAATCACTCTCCTCTTTCTTCACCTTCTTTCCTTCCCCTTCTTTCCTTCCACTAAGGTCCTTCGTCGAGTGTCTATCATGATCTCTTTTTTTTTTTTTTTTTTTTTTTTTTTTTTTTTTTTTC